>CM034148.1:895990197-896300197 GCA_019776745.2 Taxus chinensis
GCATATAATGAACTAAACTAAGAACTCTAAGCAACAATGAAAATTAAATCTACAGCAAAGAGGAATTTAGAGGCAAGCTTTAGACTGGATTTGGATGAAATAACAGCACTGCATGCACAAGATGGGTATGTGGCTTACCAACAGCTGAGCAATTTAACAAAAGATGCAAGTGAATTCAAGCTATGGCTTCTAAACAAGCTAACTAGCTAAAACACAAAAATGAGGAAATGAAAGCAAAGCTCAAACTCCAAAATCCAGCCAAAATTCAGACCCCTTAGCTTATGCACAAACCATGCATTTATAGGAATTCAATCGCCCAAAGATCAAAACCAAACTGAACTCCTAAACAATAAACAAAGGAAAAACACTATTCCAGGGGACCAAAAACATAAATGCATGCTCAAGTCGGCAAGGAAAAGCTGGTGAATCATGATATTTCACGTGAGTCATGTCAAAGAATGTTCTGGAAAACTCACACAGAACCGCCGCTCTGAGCAGGGCGGCGGTTACAGGACCGCCGCCCTGATCAGTGCGGCGGTCGCGAGACCGCTACCCTGTAGGGCGGCGGTTTCGTCACTGATGATCAAAAAAGCCCAAGGAAAGAAGAGAAAGGGGGAAAACAAAGGGTGTGGGGGCGAAGCGGGGCATGTGGGATGTTAACGCATACTCCGAGGGCTTTTCCGGATCCCGAACACCTTGCGAGAAGACCTGTATCATCATTAGGGTACTTATTAAGCTGTTTCGCAGTACAGTACCTTACAATTTTGGGTACGTACATATTTCCCCCTCAGAGAAGTGTTTTAGCCATGAAGAGGCATAAAACGGTGGGTCCGAGTATGGCAGTCCTGAAATGGGGAGTTAGAAGCTATACCTTACTCGTCCGTGTGTTGAAACGACACCATCCGAAATTCCCGCTATCTACAAAAATGAAAAGAGAACTCAAGTGCAGATAGATACAAACTTGGAAAATAAACGCTAAATTAATAGGGAATGAGAACGTACCATTCGTGCGGGGATAGGAACTTACCTCCATCAGCGCTCCAAACCTGCGAAAAAGTCTTTTTAAAACGAAATAGGGTGATATATATATGAAAGTGGGCCCATTTTCCTATTCATTTGTGCACGTTTGATTTGATTTATTTTGAGCTCTGGGACCCACGGTGACGGTTTCATGTGTGAGTAGAGTCAAAATGTCTGCAGCGAGATCGTGATCATGCCTCCACGTGTGGAACACATGCCCTGCTAGATCACAGGTTGGTTTTCTTCAATTTTGTGCTTTTCCCCGTTTAAATTTGAAATGTTAAATTTGTCATAATGGGGGGGTTATTTTTGAAAATGTTAGGTTCAAAAGGTCCACCTATGGGGGGCGCCTACTGGGTAGGCTCCATTTTTAGTTTAAATGGTCTTTATTTACTCATTTTGGGCTTTTTGGGGTTAGCAACCCGCGTGGGTTTTCGGACCGCGACCGCCGCCCTGGCCAGGGCGGCGGTTACATGACCACCGCCCTGTTCAGGGCGGCGGTTACACGACTGCCCGCCCTTAAGGCGGTGGTTACAAAAACCGCCTCCCTACTCAGGGCGGTAGTTCTGACCAGAATGTAAAAGAACTTGATTTTTGAGATTGCACTTGTATTTTCCTGCATTTCTATACATTTTTATGACCTTCTTGGTATTGCTCAGATACTAACTTACTCTGTTTTGTGTGTTTTTGGGTGTATGTAGGCGAGGGAGGAATACATCAGATGGAGCTGAGAGAGAGAGTGTGATTGGCTGTTAGGGGTATTGGATGCCCTCTCACCAGACGAGGAGGACACACTACAAAGGGCCGGTATACTGCGCATATCACATCCCACATGTCACACCATCTAGTCACATCCTTTGTGACTTATTTTCATATTGGGACGTAGATCGGAACACTTTCCAACTGCCAAGGGTCCGCGGTGAATGGAAAATCACGCTGGAGGATGTCTACCGTATTTTGAGGGTCCCAATCATCGGGAGGATACTCACATTAGAGACGGCTGGCTCACGAGCACAGATTGCACAGTGGGCAGGTTACATGGGAGATGCAGTTATCTCCACAGGGTCGAAGAAGGGAGTGAGAGTTCGATCCATCCCTTCTTTTCCTATCCCCATATTTCGACAGGCCATCATGGGGATCTTTGCCTCGAGATTGATTGGGGACAAGGGAGGGGACACTTTGTTATACTGCTGGGCCCCCATCATTGCACAGATAGAGGGGCATGGCCGGATATACACCTGGGGTACAAACATTCTGGGGAGCACCTACCATGATTTATATAGGGTGGTCCGTTTGCAGGGACAGTCATTGAGCCACCCGACTCTAGTCATGAGTTGGGTGTATGAGCATTTTATTCCTTATGGCAGAGGCGTAGAGGTGGCAGATCCAGGGGCTGTGAGGGCAGCCAGAATGGTCAGATATGTCGGTGCTTAGAGCACCTCACCAGCCAGTTACCTCCCTTACCACAACAGATATGGAGGCGACACCGTACCGGCTTATGGCCGGCATATGGGGTGAGGAGACCCTTACATTGATCTCCTGCTCTACCACAGGGCAGCTCACCGACCGCGTGGGATGGGTAGAGGTACATCCTTTTGGGAGAGTTCCTCAGTAGTTTGGCCTTCCATATGCAGGCATGCTTCCCCCAATGGCACCAGCTTATAGATCAGTTCGTGAGGCCAGAGGGGGGCCTAGAGGCTGAGGTTGGACAGTGGTCACTCCTGGCACTCCCATTACAGCTAGGAGGATAGTTCGGGCCAGAGGGAGAGTTGGTGCACCTCGGGCACCTTTGCTTCAGATTGCTGTGGGTCCTACTCACAGCAGCGATGACCCTATAGACATTGACTCTGATTATAAGGAGCTTACAGAGGGAGGGTCGAAGGAGCAGATTGATGATAGCGATCCCGAGTGGCATGACACTCAGGATATTATGCAGGCAGAGAGGGCCGAGGAGAGCGCAGAGAGGGACACTCTAGTCTCATAGGAGCCACTCTCTCAGGGCCATGGTGGAGAGGATGAGTCAGTTGTGGGGTGACATGTTGCCCCAGCGATCCATCTTGGAGACCCGGTGATCCAAGTAAGTTATCCTTTCTTCCTTTCAATGTTTGTTTAATTTAGGATTTGTTATCTCTCCTTGTGTTTGTATCTTGTATATTTCATCCTCTTGCTTGGTTTCTAATTCGTTTTTCTCCTTTGGTTGCAGAGACTATCGACGAGTGGCGGGATCTGATCCGCAGGGTATGCACTGATTCCTTAATGATCCCCATGGATAGGACCCGTGCGGAGCTATCTGTAGATGCCGGGGAGCCCTCAGTAGTCGGCAGGCATACCGACGTCTTTGCTCCCGTTTGGCACGTGGCCAAGATGGTGTCGACTCTCCGTACAAAGTTGGCAGGCTATAGGACCGCTGAGTGTCTTATGAGGAGCCATTCTCGTGGTGAGACCGCGGCTGCTCCTCGGGACCCAGAGCCCTCCGTTCATTCAGAGTGCCAGTGTAGACGAAGCCCTAGGCGAGGGCACACACCTTCGGAGGGGTCACATAAGGGTTGAGAGACCACTTGGCTCCTATGTATTTTGTATTATAGATTTTTTTGTATATCACGGGCTCTTTGAGTGTTTTGACCATGCCTAGTGCATGATGGCATTGTATATAAACATTGATTATTTATATATATGCATTCTTTTTTGGATCAAAAGCTTGTCACTCATGCTTTCCCTTTCTATTTCTAGTTTCCTCATGTATACTACGATGTATGTTTTATATGCTTTCTAGAATGTATGCAATGGAAAACAGATGATGCAAATGTTTGCTTTCTTTTTGTGTTTCATGATGCTGATACATGATATTGTAGATATATTGTGATCTTGAATCTTAGCTTCTATGAGAAATTTGGATACCTCATGTTTGCTTTGGCAAAGTGATGAAAATAACCAGTATGATGAACAGATTAACTTGCCCCACTCCTAACTCCACGCAACTAGTAAGATGCGAGGGCTTATCACCAAGAGCCAAGAAGGGCGCAAGTTATGAAATATGGTGAAATGAAAATGATGAAAGATAGACAAAGCTTTGGCGGAACCAAATTGGAAGCTACAAGCTTACTCTACCTGAATGACTTCATAGTTTTGGATGCAACTTGCTTTGCGGTTTATCTAGACTTAGACCCGTGGATGGCCATATAGTAGACAAAATCTGGGTTTTTAGGATTTTTAACTTTTTTGGAATTTTGAACATCTGATTCATTCATTTTTGACTCAAAGTTTGAATAGTTTGTTTATGACCTTTTAACGTTTGCTGTGTCAAGAGGACCCCCTATACTTTGCCCCATGCTACTAGTAAGAAGCGTGGGTTTATCACCGTGGGCAAGGCATAGGCGAGTAAGGGCATTTCCATCCTTTCCCAACCCTACGTCACTAGTAAGAGATGCAAGCTCGTCACCGAAGGTTGGTGGGGCAAGGAAATGTGTAAAAATAAAATTTTCTGTTTAATCACTTTTTGACTTGCTTATTTGAGTAAAATGTCAGTATATGCTTATTTCCAAAGAGATGTATATATGGGATAGATGTGACACCATGAAGCTTCTAGAATAGACCTTAGGCAAGACACCTATCCTAAAAAGAAATCAAAGCAAGAACAAACTTGCAGATCTTCGTATGGTTACTGTTAGGGCTTTGTCATGTTTGATTTATTTGATAAAAGATTCCAAGATGATTTTATGATACACGAAGATGGAGAGGTATGATTAAAGAACATTATGCCAAAAACATCACGAGTTTGTAATGAATTGCTTTGAGCATAGATTTCTTGATCACAACTTATGTAAGAACAAGTGGACAAAATGATCTATATTTATATGAAGATGCAATGTAGGTAGTTATATAGGTAGCATTAGCTGCCTATGTGTAGAAACGTTTGAGGTGCAGGGAATTGACTGTTTCGCCAAACTCCTCACCTTCTAACGTACATAAGAGGTATGCACCATTTCCGTAGTTCTTCATGACTCGGTATGGGCCCAACCATTTGGGCCGGAATTTCCTTCCTTCGTCGGTCTTCTTGTCGATCCAGCTGTCTAGTCTTAGAACTAGATCACCTTCGTATATATCACATTCATAGACCTTCTTGTTGTACTGCCGGCACATTCGGTCAGCATAAGCTCTATGCTGCTGCTCAGCATCTAACCTAGTTTCATCTAGGCTTTCTAGTTGGGAAAGACGTGCTTCTCTGTAAGCATCTTCATCCAGAATCCCTTGCAGTGAAATGCGGAGACTGGGTATTTCAACCTCAAGCGGGAGAACTGCTTCTGCCCCAAATACTAGCGAGAAATGAGTTGCTCCCGTTGGTGTTCTTATTGAGGTTTGGTGGGCTCACAAGGCCGGATATAACTTCAAATGCCAATCTCTCTTGTTTTCTTTCACCGTTTTAAGGAGAATGGCTTTCAATGTTTTGTTTGTCGCTTCAGCCTATCCGTTGGCTTGGGGATAATACAAGGAAGCCGTATGATGGCTTATCTTAAATCTACTGCATAGTTCGCGAACTTCTTCATTTTTAAAAGAAGTTCCATTATCGGAGATAATGATTTGCGGGATACCGTACCTGCAAATGATTTGGTTCAAAATGAACTTGGCGATCACAAAACCAGGTACAGTAGTAAGAGGCATGGCCTCCATCCATTTGGTAAAATATTCAGTGGCCGTGATTATAAAATTATGGCCATCTATGGATGAGGGAGAGAATTTCCCTATTAAGTCTAGACCCCATGTAGAAAAGGGCCATGGAGTAGCGATTGGTTACAGAGCTTGTGCTGGCATGTGGATCTCGTGGGAGAATTCTTGGCACTTATGACACCTGCGTGCAAACTCTATCGTGTCATGTTCTAGAGTGGGCCAGAAATAGCCCATTCGATGTATTTTTCGAGTGGTGGCATGGCCACCGAAGTGGCCTCCACATATACCGCTGTGGGATTCATGGAGAACCCTCTTGGACTCTTCTGTGTCAACACACCTTAAGAGCATTCCATCGAATGCTTTTCGATAGAGCACCTGCTCTATAATGACGTATTTAGCTACGATTATGCGTAACCGCCTTCTTTGTTGCGGTGTAACTGCCTCTGGGTACGTATGGTCCATGATATGATTAACGATATCAGTGTACCAAGGACACTCAGAGATAGCGGGTCATGTTTCGATGTAGTATACGCATTCATCTGGAAAGTCTCAATCTACTAAATCACCTCCATCTAATGGGTTATCAGCTAACCAATCTGCGATGATTTGTCCTTTAACCGACTTCTGATTTACAAATGTTAATTTGAACTCTCCCATTAAGGTTATAAAACATCCAGCCTTTTTAGATAAGGACCCTTGTGTGAGAAAAGTTCGTAAATGGTCCGTTTTTACCATGACCTTCATTTCTTGATTTAGCATATAATGTCTTAGGTGTTTAGTAACAAAGACTATGGCAAGGCATTCTCGTTCTGCCTGTGTATAGCATGTTTCATAGTCGAGCAGCGTTTGGCTAATGAAATAAATCACACGTTCTCTCTTGTTATCGTCTTCTTGGGCCAACATACAGGCCAGCGAGACATTGTTAGCTTGCGAATATAGGATTAACGGGTGATCTAGCTTAGGTGGCATTAGCGTAGGTGGTGATAACAGAAAACGCTTAACTGCATCAAAAGCTTCATTGCAATCTTCAGTCCAATCAATGCTATAATCCTTCTTGAGTAAATTGTTGATTGGATGAACGGCGAAGCTTAGGTCTGGGATGAATCTCTGAATTGCACCCAGCTTTTCGAGAAATGATCTGATTCCAGATTCACTCGAAGGTGGGACCATTTCAAGGACAGCCTGAATTTTGGTTGGATCAACATCAATCCCTCGTGACGATATGATGTAACCTAGGAGCTTTCCTCCTGTTACACCAAAGACACATTTCTCTGGATTTAGCGTGACTCCGTATTCTATTAGACATGAAAGAATGATGCGGAGTACTTTGGGATGGTCACAACGCTTCTTGGCTTTAGCCAATAAGTCATCTACGTAAGATTCCACGATTTTATGAATTAGATAGTGAAATATGTATGTCATGGCCCGTTGGTACGTAGCACCGGCGTTCTTGAGACCGAATGGCATAACAGGCGTAGCAATAGGTTCCCCAAGGAGTTATAAACGTGGTTTTAGCTTGATCTTGCTTAGATATTCTGATTTGATTGTATCCCGAGAATCCATCCATGAGAGACAAAAGTTCAAAACCAGCCGTTGCATCAATGATAACATCTATGGATGGTAATGGGAAATTGTCCTTAGGACACGCTTTGTTGATATCTCGAAAATCTATGCAGATGCGTATCTTTCCATTCTTCTTGAGAACGGGAACGATGTTAGATACCCATTGGGAGTAGTCAACTGGCTTGATGAATCCTACCTGAAGGAGTTTTATTACCTCCTCTTTTACCATGAGAGCTACTTTGGGCTTCATGGGTCTTGATTTTTGTTTAATTGGCTTTGCATCTGATCTAGTGACGAGGTTGTGCACCGCAATGTGGGGTGCGACTCCCGTCATCTCCTTGTAATTAAATGCAAACGCCTTTTGATGTTCTTTGAGAATCTGAGTATGTATTTCCACCTCTTCCGGGGTTAACGAAGAGCCTAGTTTCAATATTCTTGGTTCATCTTCTGTCCCAATGTTGACATCGATTGTTTCTTCGATCAAAGAGGCGTTACCCTCTTTGAACTCAGGTGGTGCTGGAGGTAAATCTAAATCATCCCCATTTTCTACTGCGTATATGCTAGGTTCCATTTGTGAGGGAAGATCCGTTACGGGATTTCCGAAGTAGGAAGACGAATGTGGAATCAAGGATAAATCTAGCATGTGATAGGAGAGATGTAGTGCCACATAGGCATTTAAGTAATCCAAAGTAGCAGCATCACTATCAACATTGTCTAGGATGGTAGATTCACTTTTGCTTGAAAGAGGATTTGTCATTGTTTTTATCAATGGTTCATCACGAATGGATACCGTGAACTGGGTATCTTCTAACTCATTGCTCGGAGTAAAACGTGATGCTGAAGTTGCTATTGAATCGGTGAGAAGATTTTTCTCTCGCGGGATTGCTTCAATGGATATGAAGTTGAACGCCTTGCTTAAATCTAACACAGCGTTTTTGTAGAGTTGTAAATGTTCGGCTTTAGTTTCATATACTTCAGAAACTTGGTTTGTCACTAATTGTGAGTCTCCCAGGACTCTGATGTTATCAATACCAATTCTTTTGGCTAAGGTAAGGCCAAGGAGGAGGGCTTCGTACTCAGCGCCGTTGTTTGTGCATTCAAAGTTTAATTTAAAAGTGAATGGGAGGAATTTCTCCTCGGGCGAAGTAAGAATTATACCTGCCCCCGCTCCATAACGACATTTAGCTCCATCGAAATGGAGAGTCCAATACTTAGCCGGGAGTATAGATGTTGGGGCATCTGCTGCGTTTGCGCATTCTACTTCTACCATACAGAGATCCTCTGCTGGCAAGGAACCAACACCTAGGGAAAATCCTATGCCTACTGAATCAAATGGTAAGAACATTGGTGAATCTTGTTCTATCAACTCAACGATTTTCGCAGTAGTCCCTAATGATACTGTTTCTTTAGTTTTATCTTTAGGGGTTGGAATTGTTTTGGCTATGCTGGTAGTTTCAAGATCCGTTGTAGGTACCAAATTTTCCTCTGGTTTTGGGTCAGTGGGTTTATTAAGTTGGTTTGTTGGTAGTTCAAATTCTGAGTGCACCCCTGGTCTTTTCTTTAAATCAGCTAGGTGCAAATCGAAAGGTTTTGGATCGCCTTTGGCTACAAATACCTTTCCTAGATGCAGGAATCTTACTTCTTGAAATAGCATGGAAGGGATTGCCTTCATTCGATGTATCCATGGTCGGGCCGAGGATCATATTATAGTTAGTTTCCCGATCTATAATATAAAACTCAGTCAAAATGGTTTTGGGCCCTAAGGTGACTTGGCAGTATAATAGTTCCTATCGAAGTGGCTTTAAGGCTATCGTAGCCTCTCAATGTATTTCGAGTAGTGGAACAGTTTGTTTCCCCATATCCAAGTTTTTGGAGGAAAGAGAAAGGGACTATGTTAACTGTGGCCCCATCATCAACCATTGCCCATTTTACATAGTTATTATAAACCCATACTTGCAAGTGTAAGGCTGGATCACCTCGGCGTGCGATCTCAGCATCTGTGGGCATTTTACTTATTTCGAATATGAATTCGACATCCTTGTCCGGCTGCCCCGGAGGGTGGATATCAAAATCTACATGATTTACTTGTGTTTCAGGAGGTGGAGTGATGTTAATTAGATGGCCTAGACCTAGTGCTTCTAAAAGAGCAGCTCTGTGAGGGGGAGAGTTCTTTAGTAAGTCCAAAAATGAAATGTGTGAGAAGGTCTTTGTTAGGTCACTAATTAAATCATAGGCACCGATGGGTTTTTCAACTATTTGCTGACTCTTATCTGTCTCTGGCAGATGACTTGGGCTCGGTTGAGAGAAATACGCTCATGTTCTTGTTATAGCTTCGATAGGTAGTTCAGCATCTAATTCTACCAAACTGACTATCTTGGGTCTCGGTTGAGCTCCTAACTATGGCGCAACTGATGGATTTAATGAAGTCGAGGCTTCATGATCATTGTTTCCCGTCATTGCACTTTTGTTTGCTCCGGTTGGAT
The DNA here is from genome assembly GCA_019776745.2 of Taxus chinensis. Taxonomy (NCBI): domain Eukaryota; kingdom Viridiplantae; phylum Streptophyta; class Pinopsida; order Cupressales; family Taxaceae; genus Taxus; species Taxus chinensis. The sequence goes on from CM034148.1 coordinate 895,999,929, forward strand.
TCAGCCTATTGCCATCATGATTTGGGAGCGGATCGTTAAAGATCTTGAGGGGAGCATTCTGAGGAGAAACTGCCCCTGCGAGCGTATTTGGTGATGATGAGACGGGATCTGCCAAAAACAAGTCTGTGAAGAACTGTCTTTGTTCTTCTGGCAAGCGTTGCATAAATTTATTGTAGTCACGGCACGTTCTAGTATCGTGACCCCGAATTTTATGGAAACCACAATAAGAATTGGGGTTGTAATTCCCATTTTGTTGGTTTGGTGTGTATTGTGGCCTAAAATTTCGATCAAACTGTTGCCTAGTAGGATTAAAGTTTTGGAATTGTTGTTTCTGGTTTTGACTTTGGTTTTGGTAACCAAATGAGTTTTGGCTTGGCCCTTGTATGGGATTTTGCCGTTGTTGTTGTTGTTGTTGTTGTGGATGGTTAAAATCCACTGTATTGATCATCGGGGTAAAGTTGTTGTTTCGTTGGTTGTTTGTTTGTGACGGAGCATTAACAACATTCACCCTCTTAGGCTGGTCGGTTACCCCATCTGTTGTTACCCCCACGATTTTTGTTAAGGATTTTGGGTCCTTGATTGACATTTGTGATAGTTGTAGTGTTTTGAGTGGAGGTGATTAACCTCCCGTTTGTTCCATATGTCTTACGACCACTATCTATCGCTGCTTGGTCTATTCGAAGAGCGCTCTCAAGTACTTCATCGTAAGTTCTTAGTGGGAACTTCTGGACTTCTTCCTTCACCTCCTTGCTGAGAGAATGAAGGAATAAATCACATAGTTCCATCTGATCCATGTTTGGAGCACTTGCTGAAGAATAAAGAACTGTACGCCACCTCTGGATGAAATGGGTGATAGATTCGTTGTGTTCTTGTTTGATGTGCAAGAATTCCCTAATTCCTGTTCTCAACAGTTTGTTCATGTCGAAGGCCTTGATGAACTCTGACACGAGTTGTTTAAATGAATGGATGGAGGCTTAAGGTATCCTGTAATACCAGTCGAGAGCAATACCTTCCAAGGTTTTAGGGAATATTTTAGCAACAACCCCATCCCAAGGGAGTAATTCTCGTATGGCTGTAGCGTAAGCTTTGATATGTGCGTTCGGATCTCCCTCACCCTTGAACTTGGGTAAATTAGGAAGAGGTCTTGGAAGCATGACGCTTCGTATGGTGAAATCTAAGGGTTCCTTTAGATATTCTGAATAAGTCCCTATCGCATAGCTTTCGACCATTGATGGTGGTTGCTGAGGGAGTAACGGTGGGATAGGTTGTTGATATGGTGCAGAGTATGCGTTGACAGGGGCATAAGGAAGTCCCTGCATTTGAGAAAACATGCTGGGAGAGGAGAGCATATCTCCTTGTGGTGATTTGGAGTACATGTTTAAGTACGATGAGGTATTGTCAAGGAATGGATTGTTTAACACTAGACCGGGAGGAATAGTGTTAGAGATGATGGTTCTTGTTGGCGTTTGTTGTGGATAGTGAGGTGGCATGCCTAACGTGCCTACTCCTACGAGGAGATCTACTTGGCCAGAGTGGTAAGGAGGATTGGAACTTCCTGTTTGCATGAACGGAGAATTTTGAATTGCATGAGCAAGTTCTAACCCTCTCACTCTTTCTACTAACGTTGAAATGACTTCATTTGGTGAAGTCACGGTGCTTTTCCTGAGTGGCGTTTGCTGTATACCTTGGTGTTGTAAAGGCATGTGATAGCCTGTCATGAACTGATTGTTATCTTGCCAAGTTTCTCTGAGAGTATTTCCTATATGCAGTGGCATAGAGGTATTTTCTTAAAAAGAGATCTCGGGTTGTATTTGTAAACCTCCTATAGGTGGGTACATACCCCGAGAATGTTGTTCACTCCTAGGATAACGTATTGACTGTCCATCATCTAAGACCAGGTATGGGTCTGATTGTCTACTGATTTGTGATCTAAGTAGCATTTGAGGAGATGAACCAGATTCTCCGATAAAAGTCATATTGTTCGAACCTGAAGGCTCTGTTTGTTGCGTTCAAGGGGGTTGATCTAACTCCTCAGTATGAAAAGATGAATTATATCTGATTCTTGGGGTTTGTGTTGACAACTGATTAGTTGAATAGTTGTCGCCCCATACTGAGAGTGAGGGTCATGATTGCCTATTCTGTTGGGCGTAGTATGCCTCAAAACCCAAGAGGGGTCTACCATATGCATCGAATCCCGACATATTTGGGGGGTATATGAATACCCGCAGAATAATAGGAAGGAGCGAAGGTGATTTGTGAAAGGAAATGTGATATTATGACTTCGAAAGAGAAAGTAGGAAGTTTACGTCAGCTTCACTAATTTCATTTGTTTCACGTTGGGTTCACCAATTTTGTACGCCGGAAAAGTGACAGGCGAGCGTGAGAATCTACAAGTGACTCTTCCACGTACCCGACCTCTCAAGGTCGTGCCGAGACAGCCGGTGGGGGTAGAATATGCGTTGGATTCAGACAAACTAGTTAGGCAGTCTAATGTCTTCGACACGCACTAATGGAATTTACAAATCTAAGGCAAAGAAGGCCCTTCTAACTTGGACTGGTGTGATAGATCGATCAATAAGGATGACTGCTCGAAGGCTCCAATCAATATCGAGCTCTGGCGTGATTTGATCTATGGGTTGCGGAATACGTGGAAAATGACCTGGGATAGTTTCGTGTATGTCTCCTGATAAGGTCATATAGTGGATGGTGAATATAATTGACTTTTATGGACGATTTTCTGGCCTAGTCCAGAATTCTCTAGCTTCGTTAGCCGCTATATTCAGTAAGGACAATTGTTCGATGATGATGGGTGGAAGTGGAGTGGACTGAAATACTAGTGTGCGTAGGCCAGTGTCTATATCTAATTCTCTTATGGATTCATTGGGCTATGGGATCTATGGATCACAACCATAGACTCTTGGTTGTTGCTGTCCTGTTATGGTCATACGCGAGATCAAGTTCTAATCCCTAGTATCCAGTAATCGTACGCTTTCTTAGCTTCTATGTTTTAGAACCAACAGTTGTGTAATCTTCTCATAATACCTCACATGTGTTCTTGCAACCTGGATTCTTAAGCTGGTATCTATATCTACGAGGGTGTCTCCAGCGTCTGGCTGTGGAACTAAAGGATTGCACCTGAATATTTGTTCTCTTTCAAACCCTTCTACAGTCATGTGGATGATTTTCTAGGGTAATCTGTAGTTTGGCTGACTTGACCAAAATGCATGTGCCTGGTCGTCTTCTATGTTTAATCCTCTTAACTGAGAACTGATCAGTTGTAAATCTGTGGTTGTTCAGAATACTTATATTCTGAGATTTTGGTCTATGTCAACTATTGCTGTGACGAGGTTTGGTTGAGGCACGATTGGCTCAAATATATATTCCCTGGGCTCCTGAGGTCCCGTGATTGTCATACAAAACAAAATGCAAATCTAATTGTAAGGAAGCAAATTCTAACTACATGAAATAAATCTAACATATATAACTTTTTATTCTTCTAAGAAATCTTTTGACAATTTTAAGGAAAGCAAACTATTTTAAGCGTATCTAGAAATAATAATTAAATAACAATTTAAAACAGACAAGATAACCAAGTGTAGTTATTTGCCTGTGTGATTTGTAGAATTATTCTAAATAAATAAAATAGCTCGTCTAATCTATCTGCAAGATTCTCAATCCTACCTCACAAGTGAGGAGTGAATCATAGTTTCTCAGAAACTATCAATCCTCACAACTTCCCTGGCAATATCGAGAATAGAATTTACTGAAATGAAGCAATTTATCTACTCTATTTGATATGATTTTAACTAGAACTTTGAAAGTTAAACCTGGATTCCGCAGAATAGTGGTGAATTTGATAGTGTGTGTGATCTCGTCCCCTTAGTATGATCTCCTCATTCTTTCGTGTTCACGTGGATCCAGAAAAGTGTGTAATGCTAGCACCGATAGGAGTAGAATTTGGGACAAGGACAACTCAGAATGCAGACCGAAAATGCGAGTAGGAGAGGGATAGCGCAAGAGTACAGAGCTTGGCTTATGCAATTCCTAGCGGGATTTTACTACAAGTCATGCAACATGAAGCGACCAGGACCTGCAACTATCCTATACGAAGAGCAAAACCTGTAACTTTAATGGCTTCCTAAGCTACTCTATTCCAATGGATTGGATAAAATAAAGACACTGCTTGCACAAGCTAGATATGTGGCTTACCAACAGCTAAATAAAGCTAACCAGGCATATAATGAACTGAACTAAGAACTCTAAGCAACAATGAAAATTAAATCTACAGCAAAGAGGAATTCAGAGGCAAGCTTTAGACTAGATTTGGATGAAATAACAGCACTGCCTACATAAGATGGGTATGTGGCTTACCAACAACTGAGAAATTTAACAAAAGATGCAAGTGAATTCAAGCTATGGCTTCTAAACAAGCTAACTAGCTAAAACACAAAAATGAGGAAATGAAAGAAAAGCTCAAACTCCAAAATCCAACCAAAATTCAGACCCCTTAGCTTGTGCACAAACCATGCATTTATAGGAATTCAATCACCCAAAGATCAAAACCAAACTGAACTCCTAAACAATAAACAAAGGAAAAACACTATTCCAGGGGACCAAAAACATAAATGCATGCTCAAGTTGGCAAGGAAAAACTGGTGAATCGTGATATTTCACACAAGTCGCATCAAAGAATGTTCTGGAAAACGTGCATAGGACCGCCGCTCTGAGTAGGGCGGCGGTTACAGGACCACCGCCTTGTAGGGCGGCGGTTTCGTCACTGAAGATCAAAAAGGCCAAGGAAAGAAGAGAAAGGGGGAAAACAAAGGGTGCGGGGGCTAAGCGGGGCATGTGGGATGTTAACGCATACTCCGAGGGCTTTTTCCGGATCCTGAAAACCTTGCGAGGAGACCTGTATCATCATTGGGGTACTTATTACACTGTTCCGCAGTACAGTACCTTATAATTTTGGGTACGTACAGTCACTTTAGTGGTTTAGCTATCGTAAAATGCATCCTTCACCTAGGCTATTATTGGTCAAACCTAAACTGGACTGTTGTGATTATGTCAAATGTTTTGTGAAATGTCAGCAACATGCTAATCTCCATCACACACCTAATCATGCCTTGCAGGTCACACAAGACGTTTGGCCTTTCTCTCGATGGGGTTTGGATCTTGTCGGTGAGATCAACTCCCATTCTTCACTACACCACCAATGGATCATAACCACTATTGAATATTACACTAAATGGGTAGAGGTCATTCCTCTCATTTCTAAAAAAGCTAAGAAACTATGTGAATTCATCAACCATCACGTCAGTTGTCATTTTGGTGTTCCTCACCACCTCATCACTGATAATGGAAAATAATTCAAAAACAAAACCCTATGCAAATTATGTGTCACTTTTGGCATCCAAAGTAGTTTCTCATCACCTTATTACCCACAAACCAATGGTCAAGCCAAATCAACCAATAAAACCTTGAACAAAATTCTTATAAAGGTAGTCAACGATAATGGGAAATATTGACATACGCACATCCCTTTCGGCTTGTGGTCTTATCGTACTATTATTCTCACTTCAATAGCTGCCTCACTATTTTCTTTGGTCTACGGTACCGAGGCTATCTTACCACTTGAAGTCCAGATTCCATCTCTTTGCATCTCATTACAAGACATTCTCAACGATGATGAATTTCACCAAGATCGTTTGGCCCAGCTTGAGTTATTAGATGAATGAGGTCTTAATGCTCTTGACTATCTCCAAATCTACTAAAAATGTATGAAATGTGCCTATGAAAAATGTGTTCATGAACAAACCTTTCATGTCAGTGACCTCATCCTGAAAGAAAATCAACATGTAACCAAAGAGGAGAAAAGTAAACGGGGCAAATTTACTCCTAATTGGCTTGGACCCTATATTGTTACCCATGCCTATGGATTAGGTGCTTATTTTTTGGCTTCACTTGAAGGTAAACCTGAACCTAAGCCCCTTAATGCCTTGCATATTCAACCATTTTATTGTTGATATCAAGTCTTATATCACTTTCTGTCCATTGATCACTCGTCCCTTGAGTGTTATTCACCTTCCATATTACCCATTTTTTAGGATCCCCGACTCACAAAGAGTCATGTGATTCCCGCCACCTTTCAGCCCTATCTTCAATATGAGTACCACGGCTCTACTCATAGCATGATTCTCATGGACACTTTCTATCTTCTTCAAGATGGAATCCCATGGTCATTCATCACTCGAAACCACCTCTTTCATAGTTAATCTTTGTGTGCAATGGTCTTGTCTTATAAACAAGAACCTAATCATCCTATATAGTCTTGTCCATGACTTAAACATCTAAAAACAAAAAGGGATACATCTCCTTGAGTCAAACTTCCAGCAAAATATGACTCCCCCAAAATGGGTATCTCTTCACTCTAAATTCCACCAGTATAAATAGATTGCTCCCTTGAAGGACATCTATATCCAATCATTACAAAAATGTAATAAATATCCCAAAGCTTCCCGCATCGATCATCTTCACGAAGACCTCAAGGAGATAATATACTCATCCCATATAGACTTCCCACATCGATCAATCTATTAAAAACAAACAAACAAATGAAGAAAAAGATGAAATTTTTGTCATGGACTCTCCGATTCTTGATCCAGGGTTTTTTGTTCTGAAAGATACGCTGTCGTACACTAACTTATGTTGAGCCACCTATTCTCACCTCCTTTCCTTTTTAGCCTAATTCCCTCGTTACTCAAGGGACTTGCTGCAAACACAACATTTTGTGATTATCTAAATTTCTTCATCCTTACAATGGTTCATTATACAACACCTTTAGGGTCTTATGTTCATGATCCCCTCTTCGGTATGGTTGACTGATTAGGGTTCTTATCAATTAAGTGGCTCTTTTACCACTTCTTACAATTCACCTTCCTCATTACTTATTGATTATCCTATAGAGGACCTGATCATCAAAACCTTTATTTAAAATATCTCAACCATACTTATGATCTAAAACCTAACCATGCCTACGACCAAACACTTAACCATGCTTACGACCTACACTCATTCATGCATATGACCTACATTCAAAAATGCCTAACACTTACCAACCCATTCTTCTACATCATTCTAATCTTCCCTATCTTATGGGATAACTACATCGACCTAAGGTCCCTTTTTGTCAGGACTATGTAGGCAGCACTCTGAGGACATGGGGCCCTTGGAAGATAGGTTGGCCACTCTTTACCCAAACCAATTCCCCATTTCCCTTTCCTATTCACATTTTACCCCGGTTAGTTTCGATTTTACATCAATAGTTAGAAATTAAAACTAATAAGCATCAACTCATACACATTTTATTACATCATGCAATTATCCATTTATCATTTTCACATTTCCATTGTGGCACAGATTTGGAAATTAAAAACCATACCCAATATATACATCAACATTTTTCTCTCATGTTACCAAAAACTTGGACATTAAATCGACCTAACTCAACCATGCCTAAATCAACCTAACTCAACCATACCTAAATCAACCTGACTCAATCATGCCTAAATCAACCTAACTCGACCATGCCTACATCAACCTAACTCAACCATGACTACATCGATCTGACTCCATCATGCCTACATCAACCTGACTCAACCATGCCTAAATCAACCTAATTCGACCATGCCTAAATCAACCTAACTCAACCATATCTGCATTGACCTGACTCCATCATGCCTAAATCAAACTAACTCAACCATGCCTACATCAACCTAACTCCATCATGCCTAAACTAACCTGACTCCACCATGCCTAAACAGACCTGACTCCACCATGCCTACACGACCTTGACTTTATCAAGCCTAATCCACTTGATTTCCACCTATATATATATATAGAAATGAAAATTAAAAAAAGTACACCATCCATACTATAAATACCATCATCTATAAATCAGAAAGTCTATGTAAAAATACATTTGAACATAAATACAAAATAATAATCACAATCTCTCAAAAGCTCTCATATACAACCTCACTATCTTTGGCACGCAGGTCAGTATATGGTTAAAAATAAAAATAACTCTCATCTACATCCTCATCATCTTCGGCACGTAGGCCGGTATATGATCAATTTTTTTAAAAAAACTCTCATCTACATCCTCATCATCTTCAGCACATAGGCCGGTATACATATAAAAAATATGTCAAAAACACAGAAACAAAGATCAACAATGATGACTCATCACCTCACCTCATATCCATCCTTGTCTCATCAGTCTCCTCTGTCTCCCCTCTAGTGGGGAGCCCTGTCAACCTCTCTCCACCTCACCCCGATCTTTCCTCTAATGGTCCCTCACCTAGAGCTGGCCTCTGTGCACTGGTAGCTCACCCTGACCCTATCACGAGGCTCGTCAGCCCCATGTACTCTCTACACTATGGGTACGTAACCTAGTCCTCTCACTTAAGGCTTCTTGTGCTCTATACTCCCCATAGGATAGAAAATCTATCCCTACAGCCATCAAAATATCCTTATAATACCTGACCTTGCCTAAGGCATCCCTCAGCTTGCCTATTAGTACTATTTACGGTAGAGCCATCAGTCTTAGCCCCTGTGCCTATCTCTCGGGACCCTGTCCCGATGGTACCTATAAAGAGGGACCTTCTCCCTATGCCTATGCCTGTATCTAGGCCTAAAGGGCCGTAATCTACACCTATGCAGTGACCAACTGGCCCTGAAAACCTATAATTTATGCCTGTAGGCCAGCCACCTGTATCCCATCCCCATATCCACCCTGTGTGGGTACCTATCCCTATGCTACCTGGGCATACAGAGTAGCAAAATGTGCTTCTAAGCTTGTCAGCTACCCATGTACTATACCCAACAGTGTAATCAATCTCACCACCTGCCCCTGTCGGGCGTCCCTCTGCACTGTGATGGTGGCTAAATCTGGCTAGCTCGGCCTCGGTCGTACTGCTCATAAATGTGCACCCCACTAATGTCTGTATCTATATGTAACCCCAACATCATCAATCCATCGGTCTCTAACCTACTCCTACTTCCTTGTTGACACTGTTGGCAGTGGTGGAGGCGAAGGCCTCTCCACGTCATCCCTCCTATATTGTGGGAAGGGTGGGGGTATATCGTGTAGTAGCCTAAACTATCATCTGACCCTGTCCATAGGTATCATCTCGTGCTCTCCTGCACGTTGCCTCTCTATCCATCGGAGCAGATGTAACTCCTGTAGCTCCTTAGCCATCCACCCATATGATGGGAAACCCACATATGGCCTCCAAATGATGTCCACATCGGACAAACCCTCTAGAAAACACATGTAATAGGCTACATCGTGTGTAGCTCTAGCCGCTTGGCACTCCCCAATCTTAGGAACCCATCACTTGAAGCCCACCCAAACAAAACTTGGCTCGAATGCATCATCCCAAGGCATACCAACTAGATGCACACACATAATGTGCTCATATGCCCACCAATGAAGTAGGAAATTACAACACAAGCTAAATCTCCATAGTCACCCATAAGCCCATAGCTCTCTATACAAATGTACTAGGAATGTGGGTGCTCATGCAAAATGGGTTATGTCCTCCACCATGTCATGAATAACCCCCATAAATGATCATGGGAATCTCCCACCCTTTGCATTTGGCAGTGTAAAGCAGTAGACTGCCTCCATCAACAACACTATCATCCTCATATCCTCCGAATGGTCATAGTACATATCCCCATAGCTCATACTAGCAGTATGGAACCTCAAATCTATTAGCCCCTCGCTAAACATGGTCAACATCAACTCTTTAGATGCCTCTAAGGAGATAGAATACACCTATGTCCCCACTATCAGTAGTTGCAGGATCATGTACACATCCTCTAAGGTGACTATGATCTCACCCGTCGGTAGATGGAAGGTATTGGTTGTTGAGTCCCATCTTTCGATGAGAGAGACGATCAAACTCAGCTCTAGGATTATGTGCCGATAGTGTCTGACCCCAATTAGGACAACCTATGCAACATGGCACCAATCATTGACCATTGCACTCCCTTGTACCTCCATAAGCAAGGGAGGTACCTTATCCCTCATCTGTAGCTGGTCCCTAGCCTATATTCAACAAATCACACACATTATTAAAACTTTATTTTACACAACATTGACCTTCAACCCCTCCCTTCTACCCTTCCACTCAGCCGCTATCTGTTTTACCCACTTTCCCTAACCTTTCCCCTTACCCTTCCTAGACCTCTATCCTTTTCACCCTAACTAGCACCAGTTACTCTTGACCGTCACCAGTCCATTACAACCAGCATCAGTTCCCCTTATACCTAACCGATGCTAGTTACCCATGAACAAGCGTCGGCCATACCTTGACTGGCATAGGTCACTATTACCACGCCCAAACCTGAAACCCCGATTTCCTTTACCTAATTTCTTTCTCATTATCCCTATGAACCTACCCACACCTAGCCTAAGACCCTCCCCAACCCTCTCCCCCTACCTCTGACCTTTCCCACCTCCTCTTTCATTCATTTAACCACAAATTTAAATTATTTAAACCTCCCTTCCTCTACCTCTCTACATTTCCTTCTTCCTATATAAAATAACAAAAAAAAGGATTAGATCTTACCTCGTCTCGATGTCACCTCCGTGATGGCACATCTGGCCACTGTGCTGGTGGTCCACCTAAACCTTCTCCTACCTCTGCCATGTCCTAATCAACCTCCAACCTCTCTACCAATCACCTTCCTCTGCTTCATCTTGTGGACCTGTCTACCTGGCTCTCCTCTCCAACCGAATCTCTCCACCTCAGCTCAGTATAGCCCCACATACTTACCTCTCGACATGGCACAAAAGTCTTGTGCTCTAATCCTTTCAAAAAAGCCAAAATATACCAATAAATCTATATAATACAAATTTTTATTTTTTATATACTCACATTAACTCGACCCACGTCGATTATACCTAGACTGACATCATTCCTGTGCCCTAGAACACCATGGTCGGTTATACCCAAACTAACATCAGTCATGTGCCCTAGCAAACCATGATCAATTTACCTCACCCGTCACCAGTTCAATATGACCGACATCGATTACCTATCATACTCATGTCAATACCCTTTCCCCATTTCCGACCACTATTTACCCTTCCCCACCACTGTTTGACTTTACCCAACCTTATCGTAACCTACCTCCAATCCTACACTACCTATCCCTATCCTTAAGTCCATTGAGGGACTTGTTAATTTAACGGTACCTTGGCCCTACCCGTGTCGTGACCTAGCTACTTAGACCCAAATAAATGTTTTGTGACCTGTGAACTCATGTGCTCATTATACCTTGCGACACTGTTACCCTTGTTGTTTGACCTAATGACCTTACCTTGCCTATTTCCATGTTGTTTATCCTGACCTAACCTTTGGTGTATTGGAACATATCTCAACATTTCTGCACCTAACCTAGGTTGTGTTTCTACACCATATCCTATGCCTTGGATACCAGAATCACTTCAACGTTGTTCGGATAAATCTATCGACCTTAGACAATGTAGTGTTAGCAAGCTCTTCAACCTAGAACCGTGTCATAGTTTATAATGTGTGCATCCATTTTACTACCACTACCTTTGACCCTAGCCCATTACCTTGATTACCCAATTTTACCTTTACCCCATTACCCTCATTATCCACCTTTCTCTTCACCACATACACCTTTTACCAAACCACTCACCACTTGCGTCTTCCACCTCACTAGTTCCTGGTTTGAGGGAGATCACCTTCACCCACACATAGGGCACCCACTTCTTATTTTTGTTAGCATCACTTGCCAATGCAAGCTACATGAAAAAAAGGGGCAAATGTAGACACCTAAATTTGGTTACATTCCCCTGAGCCCCTGATTGGATAACCAACTTAAACATGGGCACCTAACCATAGCCCCTTTCACCCCACATTAATATTAATTTAATTATCTTAATGAAATTAATCCTCATCCTCACAAATTTCATTATTTTATTACCTTAATTGACCTAATTTCCACCTCACCTAGACACCTCATCCAACCACCTTACCCTAGACCTATTCTTGGCATGTTTCCATAACTAACAATAACTAAGTCTTACTTTCCTTAATGAGATAAGATTTGGTCTAACCCTAAAATCAATTCCTAAGAATTCTCTAACCACAGTCCCACTCATTAGAGGGGAATCTTCCATTCTGATCCATGACTACAAACCAACTGGGCCAAAGAAATTAGAAATATCTGCCCATTTTAGTAAACCTAGGGAATCACACCTTAACCGACATTAGTTAGACCTAAACAGATGTTGATCAAGAAGGAACCATTGTTAGTTACCATTTATTGACCTTAGCAACCTTGTTAGAGAGGTTGGTGTTATCCAAAATTCACCCCCAGGGTAAATTTGATAACATGCATCAGAATACTCAAGTCCCAGGCAAATAGATTGATTAAAGGCAAAAAATCATGTTTCTAGGGTCCCCTCGGAATTTTTCTAACTCTCTTGTCCAAGAAGAAAGAAGAAAGTTCTAAAAAAGGGTGAGAAATTTGCAAAAAACAAGCTTGGTCCAGGAAAAATCATGAAAATTGGCTAAGTCCTAGTCAAGGTGGCCCTTGGGACAGTTCAGACGTTGGGGCACGAACCGGCCGAAAATCCTCCAGGCGGTCCACGAAGCAAAGGGACATCCGGGCCGTGGGGACGCGTGGGACGCGGAAGGGCGAACCGGCTGAAGGTAAAAGCCAAATTGATTAACTGCTGAGCGGGACAGTTGGGACATCTGGGCCATGAGGACGCGAAGGACGTGAACCACCCAAATCGGCCGGCACAGGAAAATTTCACACTGGGACAGTTGGGACAAAGGGACGCGTGGGACGCAGAGAGCCGAAGGAGCCGAGAGCCAATCAAATCACGCCACGTGTCTTCGCCTCCAAGAGGGACAGGGAAGCCCAAATCGGGTGGATCAGAAGAATTTGTCCTAGACAGTTTGGGACAATCCGGGCCAAAGGGATGTGAGGGACATGAAATGCCGGCAGGCCCGTGGACGAATTAGGAAATGCCATGTGTCACAAGGGAAAACGTCGAAAATTTCAAAGGGCAAGGTTTGAAGTGTTGGCCCGAGCCAATCGGAAGAGGACACGTGTCTAAAGGAGAAAAGGGAGTGCAGAGCTCAGGGAGGAATCAGAGAATTTGGTAAAAATTTTTGGCCAAAAAGCTAAAAGCAAAGGTCTTCACCGCGCCCCTGTCGACCAATCAATGTATGCCATGTGTCCCAAGTGGCGAGGGCGCGGGGGAAAAGTGGAAATTTTTCCAAAATCACAAAAAAGTCAAAACTTTCAAGGAAAACCCGTGGGTAAGGGAAGGAGAGAGAATTGCTCATCTAATCAGTGCTCGACACATGTCGTCCAAGTGGCGGGGCATGGGAAAAATTTTCAAAACCCATTTTTGCCTGTTTTGTGCCCTAAATCTTCAGATCGTCATATCTTTCGATCTAGTGCTCGGATTTTCACGTTATTTATATCATTGGAAAGCTTATAAAATTATCTACCTGATTCCAGGGTCAATCTTGAATTTTGGTTTAGTCTAGAGAGAGAAAGTTAAGAAATGGTTCTGACGCGTGTTCATGGCCAGAAGTGACATTTCAGCGACCAAATTTAATACAGAATGGGTCGCATTCTCCTCCATTTTGGTCAAAAATGGTAGGGTATGGGTTTGTAAGGTCCTCCATTCCATTTTAATGCATTTGTAGTCAATGAGGAATGGGTTCCCACGTTTTGTATGTTTTCTCTCTCCTGGGCTCGACCCATGCAATGTAAAGCCAGATTTGGCTCATTTCAAAAGGAGGAACACTTTTTGGCATAGCAGACTTCTTCTTTCACCTCCAGCAAGTGATTGTTGCAAGAACCAGACCTCTTCAAAGATTTGTAACAGGTTTTCTACCTCTCTGAGATTGTAATGCAGTGGTTTTTGACATTGGAAATGATAATGCAAACTTTGTGAATGGGTTTTAGTCCTTTGTTTGTATTATTTGCTTCATTTTAGATCCTAAATTATATCTTATCATCCTGTGTATGATTTTATGTTGCAATCTTTGGTTTGTGTCTATTTACATGACAAAAATATTCACCACTCCTCTTGGTGCATCACCATCTTTAATTAGCTTCAATTTTTGCATTTCTATCCCTGTCTCCTTGCAATTTATAGTAAGATTAGGATCTAAACCTCTGTAGTTGTGCAAGCATTAGATCTAATCAAAGGAGTTTTGAGGAACCAGCCTCTAATCTGGAGATTCCTCTCTCAGTTTCACAAGTCCCACACTTGGAGAGAGGTTTCCATGTTGTGCAATCACACTGGATGCAAGAGTGATCAACCTAGAAATCTAATCAGCGTCCAAATGGGTGGTGCTATGATTCTGCACTAACAGTTTTGGCATGCCCGGTGGGACACTAGAGGTCTCATTTTTTATTGCAGCAAAGTTGATGTGCATCTGCTGCAATTTTCTTGCTTGAAAAGAGCTATTATTTGCATATCTAGCCACTCCAAGGGGAAGAATCAACTGGTTTCAGCAATGCAGGCCTAAAAACTCATGAGAAGAGTCACCACAAGGTCAAGAGCTGGAGAAGAAGAAGTGTTGTTTGAATACCTGCAATTATCTCCAAGAAGAAGGAAAAGAGGAATAAGGATTCAAAGGTCTCCAACTCCACCAAACAAAACTCTCTCAACTCCTCCACCTGGTAGGCCTTTCATTTAGTCAAAAAGGGTTTTAAGACAAATTAGAATGGCACAAAACAACCCCTACGTCAACTTCACAGGTAGCAGCCCCACTTGCCCTCAATGCACAACATCCAATTCCTATTGCAGCCTTGAAGAAACATTCCTTACTTCACTGGAGAAAATCAGACTACTCCGGGTGATCATGTTAAAGATATTGCTAACCTTTGTGCAATTCATGAAATCAATGAGATGCAAGTGGCTGTCAAGTTGCTGTCATCTTCATTCAAGGGTAAAGCATTGCAATGGTTTAGAAGCCTTGGAGTTGGTTTTATCACAAATTGGAATCAGCTGTGTATAGCACTTCATGAGCAATTTGGAGAAAAGGGAGACAACTTGTCTCTTTTGGAGCAGCTGACAACCATCAAGAGATCTCCCAATGAGTAGCTGACCAATTTCAACTTTAGATTTCAAAAGAATTGGGAGAGAATTCCAAGTGGCAATCAAGCCGACAGAAGAAGGTGCTTTTCTCTACTATCTCAAAGCTCTAAATTCTGATATTTCTATGTTGATTCAGTCCATGGGAGGCATAACTATCCCTATGGCTTATAGCATTGCCATTAGGGCTGAAAATTGTTTGATCCAAGCTGGAAAACTTGCCCCTAGACCTCCCATGCCATTATTTCCAAGTTTAGAGAGTCCAAACACCCATCAAGCACCTAATTTGGCTCCTTCTCCCACCCCTAGAAATCAGAAGTCATGAAACAATTGCAAAACCTAGGCAATGAGCTGGTTACTCTCAAAAGGCAGCAGGCCCAAAGTTTTAGACCTTCTTATCAACCCCAAGCTTAGCCTAATAGGAAGCCATACCAACCACAAAGGCCTCCTAATCTAGCTGTAAATATAAATCAAACAAGGCCTCTTGCCAATAGACCATGTCGGCCCTATAATCCAAATGCCATATCTGCCTCTAAGGCATTGGTGCCAACACAAAACAACATTGCCCAGGAGTATGATTGGTGTTTTCCATGCAATGAGCCTCATAACCAATCCATGTGCTTCAATGGTGCTTTGAATCAAGCACTAATGGTGACAACTACTGGTGTGGAGGGTGAGGGCAGTAAAAAAAAAACAGCCAACAACAAGAAGCATTCCAACAACAATCAGCCCCAAATGACACCACGTTGGTAAATTGGCAAGCAGAGGATTTTTGTGGCATGAACCAGGTAGTTTCTCAAGGTGTTGCAGTCAACACAAGGTCAAAAAGGAGGAATTTGGGGTGAAGAACAACCATTAAGCACCAACCAATCCACAACCTTCCATGGCTTCACAAAATGATTGGTAAGCAAAATCCAATTTCAAATGCACAAGGGCAGCCGAGAACAGCTCCTAGACCAACTCAAATACCAGTTCTTACTGCCCACATGCAAGGAGCGAATGTACAAGCAAAGGGACAGCAAAAGGATACTTCATCCCCATTCAACATCATTGATCAGATGAAGAAGACTAATGTTAATATATCAATGTGGGAATCCCTATTTATCCCAGGCCAAAGAGATCTGCTACAAGCTGCCATGAAGGATTGGTCAACTTCAAATCAGCAAATTCAGATGCAAGATAAAGTACTTACAAATGCTGCCCAGCCTGAGGGAAATCATGGAGGACGGCAAGGTAAAATGTTGAAGCCCCCTCCTTTCTATGTTTCATTAATCATTGGAAATCAGCTAGTGCACAATTGCATGATAGACTCTGGGGAAAGTAGCTCAGTAATGCCTAAACAGATAGCTGATCAGCTAGGGCTCCAGTATGAAACAATATCCAAAGGGGTAGTGCAGCTAGATGGGACAGCAATAGTAACAGTTGGAGTGATTAGAAACTTGATTCTTACTTTTCACGCATGTCCAAATGTTGTTGTTTTACAAGATGTATCAGTCATAGACCTTCTACCACTCTTTGCCCTATGCTTGTCAAGGGACTTCACAGCCAAGATTGGGGGATATTTTTCTGCTGATTGGTCACACATGCTGTTCAGAACGAGGTATGGAACCAAAGCCACAATCAGGTCTGAACCTATTGCAAACTTTCACATTGAGCCTTACACTCCAAGTCAGATTAATGTCAATTGCTCAGCACTTAATCAAGAAGATCACTCAAGCACTGATGAAGCTAACACTAAGGTTGGAAGCATCCCAGATCTAACTCTTGATGAATGGGCAAACAAGATACATGCATTTTATCCTTATCAAGAAGTAGAAGAATTTGAGCTAGGGGTCTATTGCATACACGAAGAAAATCAGCCTATTCCTAACATCACAAAGCCAAACCACAAGGATGACAATGAGGTATGGCAGCTATTTTTTGATGGATCAAGGAGTAGACAAGGTGCAGGAGGTGGAGCTATGCTTGTTTCACCTCAAGGAGTAAAGTACTATTCAACTTTTAGATTTCAGTTTGCATGCTCCAATAACACTGCTGAATATGAAGCCTTGGTGCAAGGGATGCATTAGGAAATCAAGAAGGAAATAAAGAACTTGCAAGTCTTTGGGGATAGTTAATTGATTGTAAATCAGGTCAAGGGACAACATGCTGCCAAGAATGATCTACTCAGGTGCTACAAGAACAGGGTGTGGGACCTCATGGAATATTTTGAGGGTTTTGGCATCAAATCCATTCCTAGGGAAGATAATCAAGATGCTGACAGGCTTGCAGTAGTAGGGGCAGCCTTTGACATTGTGGAAAGCATTCAACAAGACAAGGTACAGCCAAACATCCATGTGATTGTGATGCCTTCAGTGCCAGATAACAATGTTAGTTGGCAAGTGTTTGAGAATGAACAACAAATCATCCATTTCTTGCAAGAAGAAGCTGAGTTCTCAACCAAGAATCAAGAAAAATTGGAACAACAATATGGTGACCAAGTGGCACAGCTGAGAACTAACAAGCTGCCCACAGGACTTATCACTTTGGAGTCCATTTTTAACCCTAATGATCAGTTTAGAAAGGAGAAAGCAAACATTCAGGTCAAGAGAGAGGATTCAGTATCCATCTTAGTAGAAGAGAACAAACCATTGCAAATTGGAAGGATGACAACTGAACAAGAAAGGTATGAGTTCATACAGATGTGTCAAGAGTTCCTTGACGTGTTTGCTTGGAGCTATGAAGACTTGAAAGGTTTCAATCCCAACTTAGCTCAGCATACCATCGAATTGGACCCAAATACTAAGCCTGTCAAGCAGAAACAAAGACCAGTCAATCCACACATGGAGCCTCTCATGAGGAAAGAATTGGACAAGCTGATTGAGTCAAGGATCATATTCCCAATCAAGCATTCTAGTTGGGTTGCCAACTTAGTTCCAGTCAGAAAGAAGAGTGGAGAGATCAGATTGTGTGTTGACTTCAGAGACTTGAATAGAGCCTCTCTCAAGGACCATTACCCACTCCCTTCCATGGAGCAAATCTTGCAAGTTGTGGCTGGCTCCGAGAGGTTTTCACTACTTGATGGCTACTCAGGCTATAATCAGATTATGGTGAAGGAAGAGGACCAATTCAAGATAGCCTTCACAACCAAATGGGGAACTTTTACATACAGGAAAATGCCATTTGGGCTGTCCAACGCTGGTGCTACCTTCCAAAGGGCAATGGACATGGCATTCAAAGGTTTGATTAACAATGTGGTGCTGATTTACCTTAATGATATCACTGTTTTTTCCAAAAATGTAGCAGACCACCTCTCCCATTTGAGGCAAGTCTTCACAAGCTGCAGGAGATTTGGAGTGTCTTTGAATCCTAAGAAGTGTATCTTTCTTGCACACAAAGGAAATCTCCTTGGCCATATTTTCTCCAAGGAAGGATTAGCAATTGATCCAGAGAGGGTTGAAGCCATAAGAGCACTACCATTGCCAAGCCACAAGAAATCCCTTCAGATTTTCTTGGGAAGGATAAACTTTGTTTGGAGGTTTGTCCCAGATTTTGCAGCCCTTGTCAAGCCCATCACCAAAATGTTAAAGAATAGCATGGCTTTCAAGTGGATAGCAGAAGGCAAGGAGATTTTTTAAGCAATCAAAGAAGCCATATCCAAAGCACCAACTCTCATCAACCCGGACTTCTCCAAGGATTTCATCCTCTATGCATTTGGAGGTGATGACACTATTTCTGCCATTTTGGTACAACAGAACAAGGATAATGATGAGCAGCCAATTGTCTTCTTCAGTCAGAGCCTAGATGACTATGAGGTGAGGTACTCTTTTATTGAGAAGCATGTACTTGTAGTAATCAGAAGCTTGAAGAAATTCAAGCATTTAGTCTCAAACAACAAGGTCCAATTGCTGGTCTCACATGTTGGGGTCAAGGACTTCCTCCTCAACAAGGATTTGAATGAGAAAAGGACAGGTTGGATCACCCATGTCATGGAGTATGACATTGAGATCAAGATCACAAAGCTGGTAAGAGGGAAAGGATTGTGTGAGCAGCTGGTTTTGGGGAAACAAAAAGAAGTATGCAATGAAGAAGAGGCTGTTTTGACAATCCAGGACAGCCATGAGCCAAGTGGCAATCAAGAAGAAAACAATGCTGCCCCCACTCCTTGATGGACCCAAGGCATTATACACTTCCTAGGCACAGGCCTATGCCCTCCGAAGATGAACAAGACCCAAAGGAGACACTTCAGATTGCAGGTTGTTCCGTATGCCATTATTGATGGAGTTTTGTTCAAGAAAGATGTGAATGGAGTGCTGCTGAGATGCATTAGCACAAATCAGATTCAAAGGGTGTTGGAAGAGTTCCATGGTGGACCAGCCGGTGGTCATTTTGAACCAAGAGTGACAGCTCTAAAAATCATGAAGGCTGGTTATTATTGGCCTAAAATCTTCAATGATTGCTATGCATGGATCAAGAGGTGCAAGAATTGTGCATTCTTCACAGGAAAAGAGAGACTTGCTGCCCTTCCATTACATCCAATCTCAGTTGACCACCCATTCATGCAATGGGGTTTGGACTTCATTGGAGTCATTAATCCCAATTCAAGCCAAGGGCACAAATGGATTTTGATAGCCACAGACTACTTCACCAAATGGATAGAAGAAGTAGCACTCAAAGAGGCAAATGAGTCTAGCATCTTAGACTTTTATGAGGGGATAACAACCAGATTTGGTGTACCTGCTACAATAATCTCTGATAATGCATTGGCATTCATTGGGTCTAAGGTGATTGAGTGGGTTGTCAAGAACGGTATCTACCTAAGCACTTCATCAAACTATTACCCTCAAGGTAATGGCCAGGCCGAGTCTACAAACAAGAACTTGTTGAGAATCATTAGGAGGACTCTTGACGAGAATCAGAGGTCTTGGCATACCAAACTGAAATCAACCTTATGGGCTGATAGGATAACTCCCAAAAGATCCACAGGTAACTCTCCATTCAAACTTGTCTATGGAAGAGAGGTAATCTTGCCCATGTCACTTGAGTTGCCAACTTTGGAACTCATGAAGCAGCTGGAGTTACTTGAATTTGAGCCCATGGAGGTGAGGTATGCAGAGTTGATGGAGCTACAAGAGATCAAAAATCAGGCATCCCAAGCAATGGAAAAGGATCAAGCTTTGATCAAGAAGACCTTTGATAAGAAGGCCAAGGATATATCTTTTCAGGTTGGAGATCTAGTGTTGAAATGGGATGTGGATAGAGAAAAATCGGGAAGGCATTCAAAATTTGATGCCATTTGGAGTGGCCCATACATGGTCACGAAGTGTAAGAACAACAATGCTTTTCAATTGGCCTCATTGGATGGTGAAGAACTGCAGATTCCAGTCAATGGAATCTATCTCAAGCATTGCTTCTAGAGGGAAATTCACTACCTTGTAAATATTAGATTAGATTTTCATTCCTCCAAGTGATTGTGCACATTGTTTTGCTGTAGGTTAGTTTTGTTTTCCCTAAGTGCTTTGGCACAGCTTGCTGCCCATGGAGATGTTTTTTAGTCCTTGCTCCCATTAGGTGATATTCCATCTTCCTCCTTGCACATTTTGAGTCAATCGGGGTTCTAAACAAAATAGTTGATGGCTCCATGCCCAATGGACTGCTTCAAGCAACTGGTATCTTCTACCTAGCAGGCAGGTGACCCCGCCGAGTCGCCAAATTGTTATCCAAAATTCACCCCCAGGGTAAATTTGATAACATGCATTAGAATACTCAAGTCCCAGGCAAATAGATTGATTCAAGGTAGAAAATCATGTTTCTAGGGTCCCCTCGGAATTTTTCAAACTCTCCTGTCTAAGAAGAAAGAAGCAAGTTCTAAAAAAGGGTGAGAAATTTGCAAAAAACAAGCTTGGTCTAGGAAAAATCATGAAAATTGGCTAAGTCCTAGTCAAGGCGGCCCTTGGGACAGTTCGGACGTTGGGGCGCGAACCGGCCGAAAAGCCTCCAGGACGTCTGCGAAGCAAAGGGACATCCTGGCCGTGGGGACACGCGGGACACGGAAGGGCGAACCGGCCGAAGGTAAAAGAAAAATTGATTAACTGCTGAGCAGGATAGTTGGGACATCTGGGCGGTGAGAACGCGTAGGACGTGAACCACCCGGATCGGCTGGCGTAGAGAACTTTCACACTGGGACAGTTGGGACAAAGGGACGCGTGGGACGTGGAGAGCCGAAGGAGCCGAGAGCCAATCAAATCACGCCACGTGTCTTCGCCTCCAAGAGGTACAGGGAAGCCCGAATTGGGTGGATCAGAAGAATTTGTCCTAGACAGTTTGGGACATCCGGGCTAAAGGGATGCGAGGGACACGAAAAGCTAGCAGGCCCGTGGACGAATCAGGAAACGCCATGTGTCACAAGGGAAAACGTCAAAAATTTCAAAGGGCAAGGTTTGAAGCGTTGGCCCGAGCCAATCGAAAGAGGACACGTATCCTAAGGAGAAAGGGAGTGCAGAGCTCAGGGAGGAATCAGAGAATTTGGCAAAATTTTTGGCCAAAAAGCTAAAAGCAAAGGTCTTCCCCATGCCCCTGTCGACCAATCAATGTATGCCATGTGTCCCAAGTGGCGGGGGCGCGGGGGAAAAGTGGAAAATTTTCCAAAATCACAAAAAAGTCAAAACTTTCAAGGAAAACCCACAGGTAAGGGAAGGAGAGAGAATTGCTCATCTAATCAGCACCCAACACGTGTCGTCCAAGTGGCGGGGCGCGGGAAAAATTTTCAAAACCCATTTTTGCCTGTTTTGTGCCCTAAATCTTCAGATCGTCATATCTTTCGATCTAGTGCTCAGATTTGCACGTTATTTATATCATTAGAAAGCTTATAAAATTATCTACCTGATTCCAAGGTCAATATTGAATTTTGGTTTAGTTTAGAGAGAGAAAGTTAAGAAACGGTTCTGACGCATGTTTATGGCCAGAAGTGACATTTCAGCGACCAAATTTAATACAGAATGGGTTGCATTCTCCTCCATTTTGGTCAAAAATGGTAGGGTATGGGTTTGTAAGGTCCTCCATGCCATTTTAATGCATTTGTAGTCAATGAGGAATGGGTTCCCACGTTTTGTATGTTTTCTCTCTCCTAGGCTCGACCCATGCAATGTAAAGCCAGATTTGGCTCATTTCAAAAGGAGGAACACTTTTTGGCATAGCAGACTTCTTCTTTCACCTCCAGCAAGTGATTATTGCAAGAACCAGACCTCTTCAAAGATTTGTAACAGGTTTTCTACCTCTCTGAGATTGTAATGCAGTGGTTTTTGACATTGGAAACGATAATGTAAACTTTGTGAATGGGTTTCAGCCTTTGTTTGTATTATTTGCTTCATTTCAGATCCTAAATTATATCTTATCAGCCTATGTATGATTTTATGTTGTAATCTTTGGTTTGTGTCTATTTGCATGACAAAAATATTCACCACTCCTCTTGGTGCATCACCATCTTTAGTTAGCTTCAATTTTTGCATTTCTATCCCTGTCTCCTTGCAATTTAGAGTAAGATTAGGATCTGAACCTCTGTAGTTTTGCAAGCATTAGATCTAATCAGAGGAGTTTTGAGGAACCAGCCTCTAATCTGGAGATTCCTCTCTCAGTTTCACAAGTTCTACACTTGGAGAGAGGTCTCCATGTTGTGCAATCACACTGGATGCAAGAGTGATCAACCTAGAAATCTTATCAGTGTCTAGGGGTGTTGTGATTCCGCACTAACAGTTGGCACATTCTGAAATCAAGAGGATGATAAGATATTTGTATGAAAATAGAACTAGAGTCTTTTCACACACCCAGACATCCATAGCCAACACCAGGATAGATCTAGAAGTGTTTGCACTCATGGTAACATTTCGGGAAGCATCACTATTGCAAGAAGATCCATTCCACCAACCGATCATCACCACCACCCAACCATCGGACTTGCAACATTGGTAAATGTTTTTATCATTAATCATTTCCATTCTTATTCTGCTCATAGAATTGTTATCATTTATGTTATCATTATTTTATTAATATTCTCATTCCTCCATAACCTTCTTTCTGAAAATCTCAAAAACCTCGCCCACCTATTTATTAGATTACCTATCCTGGCCCTTCCACCTCTCTGAGTGTTCTCAGCATTCCCACAGACCTCGTCATCCCCTTCTTTAGCCTCATCCAACCTCATCTAGACTCTACAATAAAGTTTTTAGTGAACTACTGTCACCCTACTCTACCGATGTCGGTTACCCATAACCATCATCGGTCTCCCTTAAACTGTCGTTGGTTATACCCAACTGAAACCGGTCTCTGTGTTTTATACTCTTCCCAAGAACAGAGCCAAACAACCTTTTACCAAATAACCTAAACAACCCAAAACTTGACCCTGACCAGTTCCAATACCCTAACACCTATCAACCCTTCAGATATGACTATAACCTATCCTATTATATTAGATTTTCTTATTGTGATTGAATGATATACCTAAATCATGTCAACTATAGTAGGACTTTACCTATTTCTCACATTAATTTTTTTTAAACAGTGGATTGACAGCCATCTAGGAAGTATCACACTTCCTGGAACTAGCACATGCTACGCATTCCACTGCCATTTATCATTTAACTTCTCTTTTTTGGTCTTGTTTTCCTTACATGTAGTTCCTCCTAGCCAAAAGGAATCTCTCAAATTGAAATTGGATCGAGAAGTTAGAACATGCGCAACAACCATCAATCGACCAACGTAAACAGGTTTTTCTCCTTGGCCATTACCCTTATCTATTTTTTCATTCAAAAACATAAAGAAAAAGGTGAAACAGACACACTCTCTCTCTCTCATCCTTTCTTCCATATAATGTAAAGAGAGCTCATTTGGTAAGCAGTTGGATATTTTTTGTATGTCACTCTCTTCTTCTCATATGTTGGGTGGATTTAGAGATCCACTCCTTCATTTTTGGGCTACTGTAATGTGAATCATGCCTCTTTCCTATATCATGATGTATTATGCATATTATTGAATCAATAAAACCTGTGTTTGTGATCATTTCTCAATCCTTGTACTAGTTTCATTGTCTTTTTCATGCCTTTCTTCATGCTTGTAGGTGACTATGTATATTTTATTTTCATTGAATGTTTAAATCTGGTTGTGGTAACTTTATAATGGTGTACTCTATGTATTATTTGGATTTGTGATGGATGTCCATCCTCTCCATTCTCACCTCTCTTTGTTTTCAGGCATCAATTTTGTCCAACACCCCCCTTTTTTGGTGCTATTGCCTTTGTAGTGAAGGATATGTTCAATTTTATGCATTCTCCCTCTCCTTGGTCCCTTGAAAATAATAGATTATGAGTAGTTAGTTGCATTCCCTTCCTTAGGAGTAGTTTAGTGCCTAGATTAGGTAGAGGAACCAGCCTTCTCTGGAGAATTGTCTCAACTACAAGGTTACACACCTTGAGACAATTCCATGTTACCCAATTACATTGATTTCCCAGTAAGCTCACATGCTAGCAAATCATAGGGTATGGTAATTTGGTGACAATAATTATGGCATGTCTAGTGGAACCACAAAAAGTCTTTCTTTCTATTTCAGTAAGATCGGTGTGCTCTTGTTGTGAATTCCAACCTTTAAGAGGCTTTGTAACAACACATCTGGTGACTCCAAAGGGAAGAATTCAGTGGTTTTAGCAACCCAAGTTTGTCAAGTTCATGAGAGGAATTCAAACCCAGAAAAAAACAAGAGAAGAAGGTCTTTTCAAATATCTACAGTTATGTCCAAGTAGAGGAAGAAGAGTTCAGACATCACCATCTCCTCCAAACATAACCTTATCAACACCTCCACCTAGTAGGCCATTTCTTCAGTCAACTAGATTTCTTAGACCAATCAGAATGGCTCATCAAAATCCACAACCACAAAATCTATATGTTAATTTTACAGGTAGCAGCCCGCTTACTCTGAATGCAAAAAACCCAATTCTAGTTGCAGTATTGAATAATATCCCATACTTCACTGGGGAAAATCACACAACTCTGATTGATCACATTCAATAAATTGCAAAATGTTTGTGCTATACATGAGGTCAATGAGATGGATATGGAAGTCAAATTATTATCCTCTTCTTTCAAAATCAAGGCTTTGCAATGGTTCAAGATCCTAGGAGTAGGATCAATCAATAATGGGGATCAATTGTGCACAACTCTTTGTGGTTAGTTTGGATAAAAAAGAGAAAACTTAGCTATGTTGGAGCACTTAACTTCAATCAAAAGGGCACTAAATGAGAAAATGGTTGATTTCAACTTCAGATTTAAAAGGACATGGGATCACATTCCAATTACCATGAGATCGGTAACTGAAGGTGATGTTTTATACTTCCTAAAAGCTTTGAATTCTGATATAGCGATGATGATACAATCTATGGGAGGTAAAAATTTGCTTGTAGCCTATAACATCACTATTAGAGCTGAAAATTGTTTGATTCAAGTTGTTAAACTTGCACCTAGGCCACATATGTCTCTTTATCAAGAAATGGGGAATCCAGGTTCTAGCCAAACACCTACATTAGTTCCCATTCATGCCCCAAAAAATTAGAATTCTAATGAAGCTTCTACTTCTTATCCTATCACCTAAAATGATCTTCAATAGGTCATGAAACAATTACAAAACTTAGGTAATGAGTTGTTAATAATTAAGAGGAAGTAGGCTCAAAATTTTAGATCATATCAGCCTCAATCCCAACCCAATAGACCTCTGTATCAGCCAAATAGGCCACCTGCTCAAGCTGCAAATCAAAACCAAGGACAACCTCCTGCCAATAGGTAATTTCAACCTTACAATCCTAATACTCCCTCTAGATCCAGAGTCATGGTTCCAACTCAAAACAACATGTCCCAAGAATATGAATGGTGCTTCCCATGTGATCAATCTCGCAATCAATTAATATGTTTGAATGGTGCTTTGAACCAAACTTTGATGGTGACAACAGTCGGTGTATCTCAAGAAACAAATCAAGAAGAAATTCAACAACTGGAAGCTACCCAAGAAGTATCTCCAAGTGAAACTACACTTGTAAATTGGAAAGTTGAGGATTTTTGACATAAATCAAGATCCTTATCAAGGTGTTGTAGTGAACACAAGGTCTAAAAAAAGGAATTTAGAGGGAGGGAAGTCATCTAATCCCAATCTTAATCATCCCTCTGTCACTCTACAAAGAGTTATCAATCCAAACACAACTCTAAATGTGCATGATCATCGCAAGCCGCCTTCTAGACCAGCTCATGTACCGGTTATAGTAGCTCATGTGCAAGAGAAGTTTGTGTAAAGAAAAGGAAAGTAGAAGGATAATGTAGTACCCACTTCCCTTTGACACCTTTTGATACTAATTTTGATACTCTTGATTACATTATGGACATTATTATGATTTTTATTTAGTATGATGTTAGATGTTAGACCATGGATTATTGTTGATTTTGATTTAATTATGATGCATGATGATTATTAGAGACACTTCAGATGTGGATGATGATATACTATTTGACATGAATATATTGTGAATGTTGTTCGGGCATGTTATTTTGGATATTGTGAGTAGACCTAGAAAAATGGACATTATATGATGATGATATAGTTGTGGATATAAATTGTAAGTGATAATGTTGATTGCCTTGATGTGTTGTGATTCATATGTATAGTTGATTTTCTGATTATATTTATATCATGTTAGATGTTCTGATATGGCCATGAGGCCGAATGAGATATTTGTGTTTTGCAGGTTAAAATATCACAAAAAACATTGGGGGATTGGAGACCAACCACATTGGAAGTCTAGATGAATTCAAAAAGGTCACCATGGCAACATGTTTTGTGTGTGTGTGTGTTGGTTTTGTTTAGGGACTCCCATGGGGGGGAATTACCTTTAAATGTGACTAGGGGCTTTGTGTATTTTATTATGTGGTTCCTTTTTATTATTATTTGTATGTATTTTATTAGTGATGTGTCCCTTTCTTTTATTTAATTAAATTGTGGTAGATTAATGTGAGTAATCATTTTGTAAAAATAAATAAATAAATCAAATTGGGATATGAAAAAGTAAGTATAGAAGTTGTTGGCCTTTGTATTAAATATGTAAGAGATGTGTAAGTCAGATTTTGGAGTATGAAACACTCCACCTTCTTGGAAACTCGAATTTGTCCTTGGAGGTTGTTTTTGGAGGCTTGTTGGACAAGTAAAACTTGTCCCATACCTCTTAATTTTATTCACCAACCATACCTATGGTTGGACGGTTGATTTTAGACCTTTTTAATGTTTTTTATTAGTCATGTTGCAAGTTTTTAATTGCACTCTTCTTACATTATATTTAATTCAGTCCTTTGGGGTGTGGGCTTTTCGGAGTGTACAAGTAAATTGTCATATTTTCACCCACCTCTTTATTGTGCTTTGGAGAATGAAAATTGGCTTTTGTGTTAGAGTTGAGGATGTGTGAAGTGGCATCCTACATGGATCCACCTCATCCTCTTCCTTTCCCTCTTCTATAAAATTTGAACTCTTTGCCTTGTTTTGGGTTGTTGAACTTTTGCTTACTTCCTTTCGGGGTGCATTTTTGTTGTTGGGAGCTATTGTTGATTTGGAGGAGATTGGAGAGCATTTCATACCTAGAGATTGCTTATTTTGGGACTATATTTTACATTAAAAGCTTGTTGTGTTGGAACAAAATCTACCATGGAGAGGTAGGAGCTTAGCTCTTCTTTTATGTTGTTATTTCTTTTTGTGTTTGTGTGAATGGTGAATGTTCTGTGTGTTTATTGGTTGTTTGGGTAGATTGCCATAGGAATGGTGTAGGAGAAGGCTATGGGGAATCCATGTGGGGGGGCATAAGGGAATGCCAGTGGCATCATATTTCTTATGGAGGGAGTTTGGGTTTGGGATCCACCATGGAAAAGAAATAGCTTGCATTTCTTACCTTGTGGGGGGCATAAGTAAAATATTGGGGGGCATAAGGAGGGATTGTGGGGGGGCATAAGGATATGTGTGGTGAATTTTATTAGTGGTTTGTTACAAGTGGATTCCCAATTCCCATTGGGAGGCATAAGTAGCTTCCCCCATAGTTTTTTCTCCTTTGGCTTGCATGATGGAGCCTAAGTTCTGTTTTAAAGTTACAATGCAGTTGTAAACTACTGTTTTGTGTTGAAATGTGTTTCTTATTTGAAATGTGCATGTTGAAAGAATGTTGTGTGTATGTTTTGTGGAAGCCTATTATTGCCATGAGTTGAATCATACCTTCTATTACATTGTGGTTGGGGCTCGGGGGCCAATGATGAAGAATGGCTTCTCCTTTCATTGGATGTCTTGGTTGGGTGGAGAGCATTGCCTTTTCCCTACTTTTTTTGTGATCAAATTGGAAGAAAAAGGAACTTGCATATTGCTATTTTAGAGCAGAGGAAAATATAGTTTTGACAGTCCCTTGTGAAATATATTTTATTGTAACCTTTCCCACTTTGAAGTAGATGAAATTGTAATGTATTTTGTGAAGAGAAGATGTTTGTAATTGATTATGAAAGTTGTATATTCGAAATGTGAAAGATATTTATATTTTTTCTGGTCATTTGAAAGAAGGAAATTGAAATATGTTATCTGCATTCAAGGAATAGAAATAAATCTAAAGATGTATTGATGGGTCACTGTATTGTTCCAATCATTTAACTGACATAATCTCTTGTCAGTGTCATTCTAAACCAAGGTTGTGTCCTAGGCAGTATGCAATGGAGTTTAATGGAACCAGTTATCTGTTGGGTCTATTGGGGGTTGCTTAGTTTAGTGACTAGTCTACGGAAATGCAATACAAATCTATGGAATTGAAATATAGTTCTACAGAATTCAACTATTTGTGATGAAAGGAAACTAACAACTAATCTTCTGCTGGAAAATGAAATACGCACACACTACTTTTAACAAATGAAATTACAATTGTATAAATGAAGCTTAGAAGAAAACGAGATTACTTGTTAACCAAATTTGCATAATGGAAACATCTATTCTAAATGAAAGTGGTAATGAAGAAAATAGATATAGTCAATCAAAGCATGCATGTAAGATTCTCAAACAACAATTGCAGTAAATCCAATCAAAGAACTGTATGCGTAAATGAACTCAAAATAACCTCTTATCTCCTTGGTTGAGTGGGCCCTTGCTCTTCCTTGGGATAGAGGGATTAACAACCTTTGATTCTCAAAATGTCATGACTTTCATTAACTCAGAATAAGTTTCATAACATAGACAGTAAATGATAATATGAAAACTAGAATGCAGATAATCTCTTTCAGTATATCAAAAAGTAGTTCTCATGTTTCTGAAGATGAAGTCTTCATATAGATACTGTTAGTTACAAGGCTCAGCCATATCAAGCGACATTAATCACTGTCCACCAAATACTAATTAAAACACATAAATTTCTACGGGCAGTTAGGAACAAGCCCCAACTAATAGGTCAACTTGGTGGAAATAGTCTCCTGCCACTTGCTCCGAACTCGGGCTCCATAACTACCAGCAACATCCATCATTTCCTGCACACATCATCACGTTTAATCTCACAAAGGCAGTTAGTAGGAGGTTCATGTGATAATCGGTTTTCATAAACTATAGCAAGGAAAATGCATCAAACCTACTAAGATATAACTACACAAAACATCCCCATGTATTAATAAGTCATATCAAAAGAGTATTTTCAGCTTGAAGAAATGATATCAATGAGCCAAACAATGCACTCATCATTTTCCCCCTGACTTTACCTGTTGCATGTCCCTATGACAACTTATCTTCATCCTGCCCACCTACCAAGCTGCTCAGCCATGTCATATTCTTCAAATTGATCAGCATATTGTTTTGTGGTGTTCTTACAACCCTGAGTGTTGGAGGTAATCTCTACTCATGCTGTGAAACTGTCATTTGACTGGGCCGCATTGTTCTGCTAGGTAGTGAGAGGGCTCAAAAGGAGTGGTGGACGTACTTGGAGGCCTGCCCATTCATCATTGTACTATTGGCTAGTTTGCTCTATGGTTTGTTTATAATGGTGATGAGGGCATCACCCCTGTGCATGCTCCAGCTCAAGTTTTGGGGAGAGAGAACCTCCCTGCGTTTCAAGGGCAGACTCAAAGTATCCCACCTCCTATCACATGCCTGTCAAGCTATCCCAAAGTTCTCCTGACTGTAATTTTCAAAATCCGTGACACATTGAAGTAAAATCTGGGAAGTGTTTACCCTGACTCCTACCTGATAGTAAAGTGATGAAATTTTTTTCTCAGAGCTACATCAGTGTGATGAGTTAGGACGGATGTGGAATCCAATGGACTGAGCGGTGTGATTGAAAATATCTGTTTGCTGACCCCAGATGATCTGATTGTCGTAATGCAGACTGAAAGGCCTTAATTTGGAAATCACCCACAAATAAATTGATTAAGAAATCAGGCACATTTGTAACTATCATGTTATGAAGGTAGAATTCACAAAGCAAATTTTGGATCTCAGGAGTATTGCACTTGTAAACTGATAAGAAACTAGTGCCATTGGGAATTTCATGAGGAGCTTGACAACACAATTGGAACAACTACCAGGAATAAAATTGTTCTTGAACGAACATGCTATAGACTGGAGAGGGTTTTCTACAGGATAGAAGCTTGAGGGCCAAAGGACAGACATAGTCTAAAATAGATGTCACTTTTTTACTTTTCCTCTTGTATAGATTCCATTTCCATTTTTAATTTTTGATTTTCCTTCCTCAATTCTTTTTCCTGAAGGGATAATTGATGGAATCTATCCAAGATGTTAAGACTCTTATCACGCTGACACTTCAAACTACTTACTTCAAGCTGTAGGGCAGTAATTTCCCGAACCTTCTCTACTGTTTGTTGTGTAAATTCAGTTTGTAGTAAAAGGTTTGTTTCTTCCATACCTTGCAATTGAGCTTTCAGTAGCATGATTTCCTCCAAATAGTTGTGAGAAGATGCAACCTGGGTGCCAAGCACTTCAGAGAACCACAGGGTGAATTTCCATAGATGTAGGAATAGCAGGTGTCAAAATGGCCAGGTGATCCTCCTCATGTTGTTCTTCCCCAATGGGGGCAGTATCATCAGGCAAAGTCTCTGATAGGGAACCGCAAGACTTTAACAATGAACTGAGCCAATGAGGCCGTAGGTGTATGAAAGAAGATGGAGCCGATGGTACACTTTCCTTTTGAGCAGGAAGTGGAAGGGGATGGACCCTCAGGAGTGCCAAATGTGTCCGCATGCTTGTGGACATCAACTACCTCTGTTTGGTTGCATGAAGGGCAAGGGCCTAGTGCAAAGGTAGACCGGGGTGCAGAAGAGAGAATGGATTTCAATTGCTTTGGTCTAGACCCTTCTCCGACAGCAAGTCCCTTGAGCCTCTGCTTTGGTCTAAAGAAGACCTGATGTGAGCATAACAAATGAATCAACCCCAGGTGTTTAATGACAGACTTGCCTCCACCGGACCGGTACTTCTAGAAAACTTTAATAATGGAGTCCATGTGAGGTATTCAGGTAGATTTACCTGAAGGGCTTGGTTGACACATCCCTTCTTAAGGTGAATTAGCATTTTAAGTGCATCACCACCCAGAACAGAGGCCTGACCATCGCATATGAAATACCGGTTGACCCACTTCGCTATTTCACTCCAGATTCCAGGTAGACTCATCTGCCTAACACCCTTCTGGATACCCAAGGGGTTTAGGATGACTTCAGGGAATTCTTCCCCTTCATCGTGAAATAGAGCAATCATAGGCTTTGTAGAGGAGCATTTGTCATGAACCTTCAAACCAAAGTCTGACAGGCCAGATAGGTCAGAAATGACCTGACTGGTAATCTCAACCCTGTCTTCCACCAACTTGTGAATAGGTGGACTCAAAATTGTCCAAGAATTCCTCCACAATGCCTTCATCGAAACCTTCAAATTGGCGAATGAAATCCAGCCATCCAAAATCATGAAATACTTGTGAAAGCGCGAGCATTCCGGAGTAAGGCGTCCAGTGAATCAGGCTCTGATTTCTTTCCTGGTCCCATACTGAAGCCGAAGGTGAGTAATACCAGGTAGCAAGAAAAATCCAGAACAAAGCGTGCCCCCACTCCCTGTTTAGTGACTGATAAAACCAATCGTGCTTGATGCACATACAACAATGGTAAGAAGTAGTTGTAGAAGCATTAAATTTCAAATTACACCATATCCCTTGGATGATGCAAAATCGAGCGAAGGTGGTGGTGAAAAAATAGTGAATGAGACCGGCCATTCCATGTGAATTTAAGATATTGGAGGCGGCACATCTCCCACTGTTGAGGAGCGTGCGCCACCTGTCCTGACTTGAAGAATGCGACACATTCAAGGCATGTGGTGATTATGAGACATTACCCCTTTTATGCCATCATCCATAGAACCGGATTTGGAAAGAGATCTGAAAGAAATATAGCGATCATTTCATGATGGCGTAATGATGACAAATGCGTACATGGGGAAATGTTTTGCATGGAAATATTGTTAGCAAGTTAGGAATGCACTTACCCATGCCATGGTTAGTCATCTGATATCTGTAGATTCCTATGCCCTGTAGTTCGAGATGAAGCGTGATTAGTGGCTGTAGAAATAATGAAAATTCCTGCATTTATTAAAAATAACAACAAGAAAAACTGCTAAGGGAAGAAGATCGAATGCAAGATCATCTTCCTTTATTGAATTTGCAAGATATTGATTACTCCATGTTTGAGGGGCAAAGAGCCTCCTCAGCATGCATGTCCATGTGCGTAACAGAATGTCATCGGTGAAAGTCTTCTTATCCAGTGGTTGGTGATAAATCCGGAGCCTATGTCCATTCACCAGAAGAGTCTGTTTGTCTCCATCAATAGGTAACAACCAAACAGAGCCATTATCAAACACTTGATTTACCTGATAGGGACCCAACCAACGTGTACGCAGCTTGCCTTTAAACTGCTGATAGCGGGAATCAAAGAGTAAAACCCACTGTCCCTCATGAAATGTCCTTTTTTTATATGAGCATCATGCCAGGTTTTTCACTGATGTTGTAGAAGTTCTTGTCTGCTGTTGTGCCTCCATCTGCATTTCATCTAATTCATTCAGCTACAACACTCGTTCGCATTGTGCTTCATCCAAATCGATCCCAACTTCCAACACTGTTCACCAGGTGCACAATTCAAACTCAATAGGAAACAGTGGCTTCTTCCCAAATACCAGCTCATAGGGAGAAAAACCAGTAGTTGTTTTCTAGGTCATGTTGTAGGCCCAAACGGCCTCAGGAAGCTTTGGTACCCAATTCTTTCTATCAGCATTGACCACCTTAGTTAGAATATTCTCGAGTTCTCGATTGGTTACCTCCACTTTCCCATTGGATTGGGGGTGATAGGGTGATGATTTTCAGTGCCTAATTCTGTAGATTTCCAAGAAAGCTTCAATCATATTTGAAACAAATTGAGGACCTTGATCAGATACAATGGCCCTTGGTGCTCCAAATCACAGCAATATCCAATTGTACAAAAAATCAGCAACACATCCTTGTTGGCAGATGCCAATGCTTGAACTTTAGCCCATTTAGTGACATAGTCCATGCATACCAAGAGATACTCCTTCCTAAAAGATGGAGGATCAAATGGTCCAACAAATTCAATCCCCCATTTCTCAAATGGTCCTAAAACTAGCTGAGGATTAAGAGGCATTTATGTTGAAAGTGTGGGTTTTCCCATTCATTGGCATGCATCACACTGCCACACATACTTTTTGACAGCCCTATGGAGGGAAGGCCAATAGTACCCTACTCCAAGGATCTTGTGAATTGTTCATTTTACTAAATAATGTCTGCCTCCTAGCTCATCATGACAAGCTCGTAGTATGTCGTGTACCTCATCCTCTCGAACACACCTACAAAGAACCATGTCAGGACAACATTTAAATAAGAATCTGTTACACCATTTATATGTTGCACTATTTTTAACCAATAACCTTCTTTCCTTATGAGTAAAATAGGTAGGAAACTTCCCTGTTGTTAAATAATTTGCAAGATCAATGAACCAAGGAGTCTTAGTCGAGATAGCAAACAAGTGTTCATCGGGAAATTGATCTTGGACTTCTTCATCATCACTTGAAACATTTAATCTAGAAAGAAAATCAGAAACAATGTTAAATTTCCCAGGCTTATCTATAATGGTGAGATTGAATTCCTTCAACAAGAGTAACCAGTGAATAAGCCTTCCACCAACCACTGGTTTATTCATCAAATATTGAATGGTAGAGTGGTCAAAGTAAACAATTTTTTTTATATCCAGTGATGTAATGACGAAATTTATTCAAAGCATAGACAACAACCAAGAATTCTTTTTCCGTAGTAGTGTAATTCCTTTCCATAGGAGTCAAGTTTTTGTTGATAAAATAAATTGCATACATATGATCTTCTGAGTCTTTTTGCCCAAGGACAACACCCATGGCTATATTAGAAGCATCAGTGTGGATATGGAAAGGTTGTCCCCAGTTAGGGCCACGTAAGATAGGGGCCATGGTCAGATTTTCTTTGATAGAATCAAATGCCTATTGACACTGAGGAGACCATTCAAAAACACAATCTTTGGTTAGTAGTGAGAACATAGGTGCAACAATTTTGCTAAAATCTTTTAGGAATCGGTGGTAATAACCTGCATGACCAAGGAAACTTTTGATGTCAGTCTGATTAGCTGGTGTAGGTAATTGGGTGATGACTGATATCTTTTTCCAGTCCACCTGTATACCTTGGGCTGAAACATGGTGACCTAAGACAATTCCTTGATCAACCATCATTAGACATTTTTCATGACTTAGGGATAGTTGGTGTTGTTCACATTGAACTGAGTACTTTCTCTAGGTTAATCAAAGATTCGTCAAAAGTGGATCCATGGATAGTGAAATCATCCATGTAAACCTCAACACAGTCATTAGCAAGATCTGTAAAAATGGCCAAGACTGCCCGCTGGAATGTAGTAGGGGCATTACAAAGCCCAAAAGGTAAGACTCGGTAAGCAAATGTACCCCAAGGGCACATAAAAGTAGTCTTATCTTTATCAGCAAGGGAAATACTAATTTGATTATACCCACTAAACCCATCCAAGAAAGAAAAATATTTCTTACCAGTCAAATTGTCTAGAACTTGGTCAATGAAAGGCAGGGGAAAATAATCCTTCTTAGTGGCTTTGTTAAGTTCCCTGTAGTCAACACATATTCGCCACTTACCATTTTTCTTGGGAACAATAACTAATGGGGAAACCCACTGACTATCAGATATAGGATAGATGAAACCTACCTTTAGGAGTTTTTCTATCTCAC
This sequence comes from Taxus chinensis, assembly GCA_019776745.2. Lineage (NCBI taxonomy): Eukaryota > Viridiplantae > Streptophyta > Pinopsida > Cupressales > Taxaceae > Taxus > Taxus chinensis. The sequence continues at coordinate 896,035,445 of CM034148.1, forward strand.
TTTTGACTATGTCTCTCAATGCTGGATTGATTCTTCATTGCGGCTGCCTTATAGGTTTGACATCATCAGTGTAAATATGATGTGTACAGATGCTAGGATGAATTCCCTTCATATCAGTTTAATCCCAAGAAAAAGCATGGGAGTGTTTCTTCAGAACCTCAAGCACCCTAGCTTCTTGATTGACCTCCAAATCGTTACCTATGGTCAGCTCTCTTCTCATACTGACAAGCACCTACTTGGTATCATTCACAAGAGCAAGCATTGTACTAGTGATAAAATAATTCAACGGGAAAACATGGGGCTGAAGCATGTGTAGGATGGGTATGTTGTCAAAAGATAGAATCTTAGTTAAAGGACAATAGAAATCAGGAACTAAATATTCAAAATTATAAGCATAGAGTTTCCTACTAGACTCACTAGAGGTAATGTCTACTAGAGAAATAGCAGCGGATATGTCTAATGTTGGAGTTCCAGATTTCGTAGCAATAGTGCTGATTTCCATAGTCGTAGAGTCCTTAGAATTTTTCAGTGTATATGACTCCATAGCTTCCGCCATATGGTTGTGTACTACAATAGTGGCCAGAAAAGAAGAACTCAAAGAGTTAGCATCCAAAGAATCCACCCATACCTGGTCACAATTGTTTATATAAGGCTGGGAAGGAGGGTATAATGAAATGTGTTTGGATTTCTACCCATTTAGAATTGTCATGTTGCCTGACCTACAGTCAATGTATGCAGAAACCGTAGCCACCTAGGGCCTTCCCAAGATGACTGGATATCCCAACTTCTGAGATTTAGGCTGCAAAACCATGAAATCAACTGGGTACTCCCATGATTCAACAATGACCATTATATCTTCAACCACACCATCAGGTACAACAATGGATTGATCTGCTAACTGCAAAACAATGTTGGTAGGTTGAAGTCCTGTTAAGGATAGTAGATTAAACATTTTTGTTGTGATGACATTAATGGCAGCACCAAGATCCACCAAAACATTAGATATTGACTGGTTGTTTATACAAATAGTAATGACAGGACTCCTAGGATCCCCATATTTTGGTGAGATAAGGGTGCCAACAACTAAATCAGCCAAATTCCCTTCAACCCTGACAGTCTTTGGGTACTTCTTTTTCCTTCTCGGTGTTTTTATACACTCATTTCTAATGGTTTGGTTTAGTTCAGGGATGTCCCTTATTGCTCACAGAAGTGGGACCTCAATATGTACTTTCTTTAATTCCTCAACTAGCTTTGTTTCATCTGCAGTTTGAATGTCCTGTAACCTCTCAAGAAAAGGGGTTGTATTCTGTTTGAGTATTTGATCATCCGATGTATCTGGTATTGGTGAAGGACCAGTATTATCCTCAAGGGTTTCTTCTTTATTGGCATCAGCAGGTAGTTCTGTGATAACAATAGGAGGATTCAATATCTTCTCAGATCGCAGGCATAAATTACCAATAGCATTAACCTGCATGGTGTTACCTAGGTCTATGTCATCAATTGAAGTTGTTTGTTGATCTTTAGGATTGGATACTGGCTGAGCCAGAAGTTGTGTTTGTATTGCTTGTCCTTGATGTTGGTAATCTTAAGGTGGAGGCATTAAAGATTTTTGTGGTTGTTGGAATCTGCGTTGTTGATTACATTTTTGCGATGGTGCCTAGGACTGATTTTGGCTAAAATTTGGTTGAGGACCCCACTACTGGTTATGCCAAGGATTGGTTGCAGGTGGTGGTGCCCAACTTGGTTGAGTGTAGGGATTTGTCTAGGGTGGTGGATATGGATAAGTCATCCAGTTTGAGTTTTCCCACTCAGGTTGTCCCCAAGAAGACTGAGAGGCTTGATTCGGCCATGACATCCTCCAAGGATTCTGAGCCAGCCTAGATGGGAACCCATCCTGATTGTTTGGTCTTTGGACAAAGTTTAATTCTAGCACTTGTTTGAGAGATAGCATTCAAACCTCCCTTTATCTGTGGTAAGAATGTGCAATGCTTAGTGTCGTGGTCAATAACTTCATAAATTAAGCACATGTCTGTGACATCCAAAGGATATTCTCTCAAGGGGTGTCTCTTTCAACACTTAGGGAAATATATGTCCAACAGTTCCTTGGTAGGGTTGGTTTTTTACTTGATTCCATCTGTGGTTGATGTTAATTACAGTAGAATGTCCATTTTCATGTTGGCCATTTCTTCCAGAAGTTCAGAGGTACCCAAAGACTTGGATGTTTGTTTTCTTCATATTCCTCCATGTGTTCTAGAGTATCTTCTACATGGCTCAGTGATTTGGTCCATGGTGAGTTTATGCACATCTCCTCCTCCCATGAGATGGAGGGAATCCTTGGTTTCCTCATCCAGTCCTTTAAGAAAGACTATCTTAGTGATGTCTGCATGTAACTCATACCCACTGAGTTTGTGGAGAAAGAGGAATCTGTCCAGATAATCCTCTAGATTCTCATCTTCCTTTTGCCATATTTGAAAGAACTCTTCCTTCCTATCCCTTCCCCTACAATAGTCTTGGTATTTATCTAGGAAGGTTGTTTCCATGGCTTCCTAGGAGTTAATGGAGTTAGATGGTAAGCCCATAAATCATCTCATAGCAGAATCTCTGAGAGTGGAATGAAACAATTTGAGTTTTTGATTGTCAGTTTGGTAATCATATGTCTGGCACATGATTTTAAATTTAAATAGAAACTGATCAGGTCTTCTTTGGTCATAACTCGAAAGATGGGGAGGATGGATGGTGAGATGTTTTACATAGGTACATCCTCATCCACATCGAGGACAATGGTATACATAAAGGTTCACCCTAAAGGTTGGTCTCCAGCATTCCCAGGGTCCCCCATTGCTGAGTGGTGTGAAGAGGATATAGAATGCTCAGAAGAGGTTCTAGGAATTTAGTTAGAATCTGTATCACTCTCAATGTTTCTTCCTTGTGAATTGTCTAGAGAGATTTTCTAAATATTATGTGCTATAAATCACCCTTGGTTATCTCACGACCTATGCATCAAGGTTGGTTGTTTTAAAATGAGGTCCAAGACAGCTACTAGTTTCCTATATGAAATCCATTAACACACATATCATATGGAATAAAAATGATGGTGCTTATGGTTATTCCCCAGCAACGGTGCCAAAAATGATGGGTCATTATATTATTCCAATCATTTAACTAACATAATCTCCTGTTAGTGTCATTATAAACTAGGGTTGTGTCCTAGGCAGTATGCAATGGAGTTTAATGGAACCAGTTATATGTTGGGTCTATTGGGGGTTGCTTATTTTAGTGAATATTCTACGGAAATGCAATACAAATCTACATAATTGAAATACAGTTCTACAGAATTTAACTATTCGCGATGAAAGGAAACTAACAACTAATCTTCTGCTGGAAAATGAAATACACACATACTACTTTTAACAAATGAAATTACAACTGTATAAATGAATCTTAGCAAAAAGTGAGATTACTTGTTAACTAGATTTGCATAATGGAAAAATCTATTCTAAATGAAAGTGGTAATGAAGAAAACAGATATAGTTAATCAAAGCATGCATGTAATATTCTCAAACAACAATTGCAGTAAATCTAATCAAAGAATTATATGCGTAAATGAACTCAAAATAACCTCTTATCTCCTTGGTCGAGTGGGCCCTTGCTCTTCCTTGGGATAGAGGGATTAACAACCCTTGATTCTCAAAATGTTGTGACTTCCATTAACTCAGAATAAGTTTCATAACATAGACAGTAGATAAAACTGAATGCAGATAATCTCTTTCAGTATATCAAAAAAGTAGTTCTCATGTTTTGAAGATGAATTCTTCATATAGATACTATTAGTTACAAGGCTTGCCATATCATGTGGCATTAATCACCATCCACCAAATACTAATTAAAACACATAAATTTCTACGGGTAGTTAGGAACAAGCCCCAACTAATAGGTCAACTTGGCGGAAACAATCTCCTGCCACTTGCTCCAAACTCGGGCTCCATATCTACTAGCAACATCCATCATTTCCTGCACACATCATCATGTTTTATCTCACAAAGGTAGTTAGTATGAGGTTATTGTGATAATCGATTTTCATAAACTATAGCAAGGAAAATGCATCAAACCTACTAAGATATAACTACACAAAACATCCCCATGTATTAATAAGTCATATCAAAAGAGTTTTTTTGGCTTGAAGAAATGATATCAATGAGCCAAACAATGCACTCATCATGTATTTCTTTTAAAATCAAAAAAGGATTGCAAAACCTTTCCTCATTTGCATTGTTGATTTAAATTGGAATATCAGATTGTGATTGAAATCCCTATTTGGAAAAATGGAAAAGGAAGAAACATTTATGAAGGAATTGTATTACCTTGTCCTTTTGAAAATATGTTAAAATTGGAAATCAGAATTTGTATTTTAGCTATTAAATGGTTGGATTAAAATCACTAAAGGTATTAGACTAGAATAGAAATGAAATTTCCAATATGGAAGATAAAATTGTTAAATAGATCCCTCAAGATTTGATCTCTATTGTAAATTTAAAATTGGTAAATGATTTATTTAAAATGTAGATTTTGAACCTAAATATAATAATTAACATTGAAACCTTAAAATTTATCATGCTACAATATCAATGAACTCATCTTGACAAAAAACAATTAAGGAAATAAATCAAAACATTGCAAAATCAGGCCCAAAACATTTCAAAGTTTTTTTTGTCAAATGTTGGAAAAATTCAAATTGGAATAAATCAAGCAAAATTACCTTCCTTAAACATCCTAAATCCTTCATAGAATTATTCTCCGTGTCTGTTTGGAATGTGGAGTGAAGGAGAAGATCTAATCGAACCAAATTTATAAGTTAAAATTTACCAGTTTGTTTTTAAAAATCTTGTAGGTAGTTTTCTTAAAATTGACATCTTAAACCTTATACAAATTTAAAATTTATGATTCCTATGGAAAGAGGGCATCGAGAGCTTTCTAGAAAGTCCTTTTTTTCCCAAAACTGAGCTTTCTATCAAAAGTTATGGCCTTCTGAAGTTTTCCTTCCTTGGCAGGAAAATTTGGGAAAATTTTTAACATTTTTCCTGACGCCCTGCCACCCCACAGCCAATCAAAGGCTGCGACATGGCCTCACTAGGAAATGGTGGAGGTGTGACACAACTTTCTTCCTTAGAAGCTTTTTAAAAATGTTTGGAAAATTTTCTTTAAAACCTTCGCGGCCCAGCACTCCCGCTCTCACCTTGGTGAAATCAATTCTACGGTCATGTAGACCCGCATGTGCATTTTACTCCTTTCCCCTCCCCTTTGGCAAAATTCTGTAAACATTTCTGCCATGCCACCCTTCCCTCATTTTCTCTATGCTTTGGCTTGGATCTCGACACATGTCCTTGGTGGACCCATGGGGGCACAGGCACAAGTTGGATTTTCTCCCCCGCACAGGAAATTTTTTGAAAGTCACCTCGCGACCCACCAACTCACCATTTTAGGCAATTTATTTTCATCCCTGGGCCCGCAGGCCCACCCTTGGGGGAAAATTTTCACCTCAAGGCCCGTTGGCCCATAACTCGAGTTTTATAAGGAGTTACGAGGACTTATTTATATCATTGGAAAGGTGAGAAAATTTCTTATCCAATGGGAATGATTTAGGAAAAATGTGAATGCATTAAGTGTGAGAAAAATCAAGTTGAAACTATGAGCCTGTTAGAGAGTGGGTATAGTGATAATTTACCCCCTGAACCTAATTGAAACTTCTAACCCTAAATTTTGGACATTGTGACCTCTAATAATTGTTAATAAAAGAAGAGTATGTTCTAGTAGATTAAACATGTTCCAGAACCTGTTAGTGACAACTGTTGTCTTGCAACTTGGTTGTGGACACTTCTAATTAAAAAAATTATTCCTGAATTTTCCTAACTAATCCTAGGTTGTTTCTTAGGTCTTGTAGACACTAAAATTAGGTCACACTCCCCTTTGGTCCCTCGACGAATAAACATCCTTTATTACATTTACCTAGCCATGGCCCCCTTCACCCCATTAATATTAATTTAATTACTCTAATTAAATTAATTTATTATCCTCACTATATTTATTTTTTAAATATCTCATTTAAATAATATCCACACATATAGTTCACCTAGACACCTCACCAAGCCAACTCAACCTAAGACCTATTCTTAGCAAGTTGTCATAACTAACTAAGACTTACCCAAACCTTAAAAATCAATGCCTACATTCCCTCTAACCACATTCCCGCATGCTCACAAGAAGCTCTTAGTCTAATCCGTGGGATAATGACATGAGATTAAAGGAAATCAAGAGGATCTCCTGAGTTTAGTAAACCTAGGAAATCCTGCCTTGACCGATGTCGGTTACCCCTAATCGTCGCCAGTTAAGCCAGACCACCATCGATTACCCTTTTAACACCTAAACTACCTTATTCTCAAGGTTGGTAAACATTGGGAGAAGGTTTACGAGAAAGAAAACATCTCAGAGAGATAACGCATCTTCAGAGAGAAAAATTCCAGCGAAAACCCGCATGCAAGGAAGGAGATTGAGCATCTTCTCCTGCACAGCCATCCCAACCATGATCTGATCCATCCAAGTAAAGAGGAGTGTACATGTAGCCCATGCAAAATATTTTCTTCAGTTGTTGATCACTTATAGCCTTCAAACCCCTTATCAGCATCTCCATCCCTCACACACAGGCATTCAGGACCGGAATCCAAGTAAGTATAACATCATACTTTCTTGGTTTATTTCATTTTATCATCTATTGTTTACTTTTCCCCCTATTGACCTTATCCAATGTTTTCACCTCCATATACCCATTAAAACTGTGCCAAAGCCTACTCCAATCACCCAATACCTCATCTCGACCCACCAAATTCCTTTGTGTAATCACAAAGGAGACCACAACTTGTTTTGTGATATTTCCAGATCTCACAGTAACCGGCACCAATTACACCTAACTGCCATCAGTCACCCCTGACCATCACCAGTCTCTGTAATTGCCCACACAACCTAGAAATGATGCCTACCAACCAAATTTCATCTTATCCTCATTCACCTGCGATCTATCTGTGACCTCTGTCAAACTTATAGAAGCCAGAACCAATCATTTGACCTTTGGATTCTATTCTAGCTTAGCCTGTTAGATTAGATCTATTTCTTATTGTGTTTTTAAGTGAGATACCTAAATCATTTCAAACTACAATAGGATTTACTGTGTTTACAACATTAAATTGTTTAAAATAGTGGACTGACAACCATCTAGGAAGTATCACACTTCCTCGGATCTAGCATGTGCTAGGCAGTTCACTGCCGTTATTGTTTAATTCCTTCTGGTGGTCTTACTTTTCATTACAGGTAGTTCCTCCTAGCCAAAAGGAAGCTTTCATGATCAGCTATGTGAATTCGAAAGTCATATGTGCACAACAACGCATCAAACAACATTTTAACATGTATTCCTCCTATGCCCCTTACCCTATATGTTTCATCAACACTTCAAAGAAACGAATCTAAGAATTAGGTGAAACATTTTGGCATGCACCTGGTGGGACCTATCCAGGGTTCCTTGCATTTCATTCATTCCTAGGAAAAAAATTGTGTGGTTTGTTTCCCTTCTGAAAAGTGTACACACTAATTTTCTTCTTTGGTAATGCACCTCTTCTTTCTATTTGCTCTAAAGGAAATTTTTTCTTTTGGTGTAAATAAAAAAGAACTATTTCTTCATGTTTTCTGCATTATAGTGAAAGAGTATCCCTTTTCATCTTCATCTTATTATGTCATCCAATTTCACATTTTTGATTTGGTTTTAAATATAAGTGCATTCAATTCTAATTTATTTCATTAGCTCACATTAATTGAGGGAAACCTATACGCTGGAAGTCATGCCCAGCTGATGGTTGACAAACGAATTGTAAAAAATCACTTCTGTCCTTTTACTCTTTCTCTGAGTCTTACCAAACCTCACAAAAATTCAAAATACATACATTCTTAAATAAAATCCTACCTAGAAGAAGTTGTAGGTGATCACACAATCACGACACAGTGGGCACCCAACTCATTGCTCCTGTCAAGTCATACTTCAGAGCGAAGTCTGCCCCCACCATAACATACCTAAAACCTCACCTTTTAGATCTCCTTCTTTGTAGGAAGCCATCCTCACCAAAAAACTCTATTTCACAATTCATGTCTCAGTCCCTAAATAGCATAAGCTAAACAAACATAATAGAAAAGGCATTCCTAGGATCACATTTTCTTAGTGTTTCTGCTTGGCTTGCATTTTGAGGTGAGAGATCATGTTCGTCACTTTTTTGTTCATCCTTACACGCTCCTCATCATAGCTGGTGTATTCCAGACTTCACCTGAGTGTACCTGGGCCATATCATCATCATTCTAAGAATTTTGGGTCTGATTCTAAATCATATTTTAATTCACAACCACTTTCTTTCATCATTGTTTTAGTTTCACAGTAATCGTCGTCAGTTATCTTTGATCTGCCATCGGTTATACCCAACCAATGTTGGTTCTAGGTCCTTTTGCTAACCTGCTCAAAAGGACATTTTACTTCACTTTCTTCCACTTTTAACAGTCCCTGTCATTGTCATTATTCCCATTGGCATTTCAAACATCTTCAGATTTGGCATACCTGTTAGATTTTACCTTCTACCTCGATTGTTTACTCACTGTCATTTTCTAACAATAACCAGTACAGTCGTTACCCCTAACTGGTGTCATTTTTCCCTAACTGGCATCAGTTAGCCTGTTTCACATTCTAGCCAACATTTGGTACTTAATCCACTTTTTATCACCAAATTCACCTATTCCTATTGTTATTTATGTCATTTATAGAGAAGTAGCCCTACTTGATCAGTACTAGTTCACATGGTGCTAACTTGAAGACAAGTAAGTGCACTCATATTTCACACCAGTTGTTCAACCACTCCCACATATTCATTCACCACCTTCCATTTTATCACTATCCATGGATCCCTTCCATCCTATTACTATCTCTACTAGAGATGAGGAGTTTGCACGAATCCTTGACCAAAACCCTACTTCCTTGCAATTTTACCTTTCCCACTTGTCCTCTTGAGACACCTTGGGTCAGTTGATATATGGCATGCCCGTATCTGTCCCCCCAATTCTCGTACCCACTCCCACATTAGCCCCATCTAGCTCCATTCTTCCTGCATCCACCTTAACCCTAGTTATTTCCTAGTTAGGTCCTATACCCGCTATCACTGCCACATCTGCTACCTCTATGTGCCACCCATTACATCCACCATACCCTCGACAACTACCCCAAACAAAACCTCATCCACCCCTAATGTCTCACACAAACTCTGTAGCTACATTACCACCTCCAGTGCTCGGTGACCCCTACCCCATTTCAGAATGTGGTTCTTTCTATTTCACAATCATTAGCCCCTATTGCCACTAGGGTTAACATGACCCTTCCACCTCCATATAAATACTATCAATAACCTCCCATTTCATCCATTATACATTTCAGGTACATACCCCCTATTTCACTACCTTCTTCTCCATCACCCTACATGGTCAGCCCCATACACTGGAGTGCTCAACCCCATTATATGACCAAAACCAACCCTCTCATGCTACAGGAGGCATCCAATCATCACAACCCACCAATGACCTAATTAAAATGATGTTGGACAAGATGCAAACATTTGAGGCATCGATTTATGGCTCCTGCGTAACACTCTCACCTACGATGAGATTTGTCAACAATGCCTATTCACCCATCCATTCCTATATGTTCATACCCTATGCATTGGGAAATGCCTAAATTCAACTCATTTCAATAGCAAAGAAGACCCACAACAGCATTTTTGGTCATTCAAACATGGGTGTTATCTGATTACTCATGATAATGCCTTTCTTTTGAAAACCTTTCCCATGTCCCTCACTGGACCTACATTAGATTGGTATAGTGGGTTACCTAAGACACTCTATATTCTCATTCAATTAGGTAGCCCAAGCCTTCTTGGATCATTTCTCTATCAATATCGTCAAGAAGGTTACTATGACTTATCTATATTCCACACATCAGTATGAGGATGAATCTATCATAGATTTTGTAGCTCGCTGGTGTAGCCTGATCAATCAACTTACCTTCCAACTGCCACAAATAGAACTCATTGAGCTCTTCACATGGGCTTGCGCTAGACATATCTCCCTAACCTTGCAGGTCCAAACCTTCTGAACATTTGATGAGACATTCACTATGGCATGAAAGTTAGAGATTCGGGCCATCGAAGAGAAGAAAATCTAGTTACACAATAAGAATTCGGCATTCAAGTCGAATGATATCTCTTATTCTTCTAAACCACAAACCAATTATTCAAAATATAAGGGCACCACTAACGCAGTGGTACTCAAGGCCGACCCAGCTCATTTGTCAAATCAGGCTACCCCCTCATCTAATCTCTCACCTATCCAGACTTTTCAATTCAGACAAGAGAACACATGAAAATATACCCCAATTGGGGAACCTTACTCTTCTGTCTTAGAAAATCTTATCAAAGTCTAGAGCCATCACCCTTCCACCTATAAAACCACACACTAGTTTTTACCATACTCGCCCCATGCCTGCACGGTATAAAGAACATGATTTCTGTAACTATCATCGAGTAAAGGGTCATAGTGATGGCAATTGCATCACTTTCAAAAATATTGTCCAAGAAATGCTCGAGAAAGGTGAGTTAACTGTGGATAATCCCAATGCCACCCCCAACCAAAATCTACAAATCTTCAAAAAACCATTTCCCAACCATGCCCCTTCATCCAATCAAACTGGTGAGACATCAACTCACGATACCCATACCCGCGAGGTTCACGCTATCTTTAATGAGGTACCTGTCGCCTCCCAATTACCCCATATTCCTTCCATAGAGGAGATCCTAACCCGAAATCCTCCTTCCACATTGGAACCAACCTCCCATGTTCCTTCACCAATAGAGGAACAACTTTCATCTCCTTCATCACCTACGGAGGGGTCTTCCACTAACGTTGAGACCATCTCACCCCTAGCTTTACCACTTAGAGAACCTTTACCTACAGTACCTCCTCCACCCATAGAGGAACACCCAGTACCTCCTCCTCCACCCATAGAGGAGCACCCAGTACCTCATCCACCCATAGAGGAGAACCCATTATCTCCTCCACCCACAAAGGAGCGCCCATCTGTTCCTCCACTTATAGATGAGCTCCCATCATCTCCTCCACCTATCATAGACCCAGTTGAGATATGTTTTCCTCTTGGTGAGCATTCTCCATCAGCTACCCAGAATCCCTCAGACCTACTTTCGGCTCTCTTACCCACGGAAGCTGAAGCTAGCCAATTCCCCATCTCTAAGACACATTTTATGGGAATTTCCATTAGGTCCTCACCAACTCCACCTACAGATGTGTCATTCTCACATTTGAATGATCATTTAGATTATGTGGATAGGGATTTACTATGGGGGTGCCTCTTACTCCCTGTCTCAACACAGATGCAGAGATCCCTTGCTGATACCTCCACTATCTACCCAAACACATTTCGACCAATCAAACCAAACACAACCACCTCTGTTGCAACCCCTTCCACGGTACTTGTTAGCACTCAACCCACACCCTTACCCATAGCCCAACCTACATCTAAACCCAAACCCATAGCTACAACAATTTACCTCAACTAAACCTATTACCACTTTAGGGGTCACCCTAACCACCAGCCTCACTCATCCACATATTAAACTAGATTTAGCTACGTCCTCCAACATCAATACCACACCTACTCCGACAGCCAAACCAAAGAAACAAACCCATCGGCCTCATACCCCGACTGCACCAACCACACCAGCACTTGTCCCATCTGTCTTAAGACCTCAGCTACCCAACATGGTCAAGCAACCTTCACCCATCCATAAACCAATAACACAACAACCCATTCCTTCCTCAAAAACCTCTAACCTACCCAGGCACACAACACAACTTACACCCGCACCTGCAGTCTTTTTACAACTAATACCTCCAATACCCTCAACTATTTCTTCACTACCCACTACACTTCAATCATTGTCCCTCACACCCCAAGTACAAACCGTGTCATCTACCTTCACAGCACCCCCGTTATCCCCATGGGTAACTCACCCTCTTTCTGCATCTTCTTTTCCTTCTAGACCTCGTACACCCACATCACCTTTACCCAAGAAGGTGAAACCAAAAAACAAAACCCCACTACCCCACAATAAGGTAGTCAAAACAAACACACACCCTCCTACCCGTCCATCTACTATACCGTACCCAAAAAAACACTACTGATGCCTAAAACCACACCATCACCTAAAACCGTAACTCAACCCATTCCTACTCTTCCAAGAATAGTTCCTCGATAATAAACCACACCTACACTCAAACCCATGTTCACTTCCCATTGTGATCCACTAGTAGGGTCCTATGCCAAAATTTTAACTAACCTCCTCAAGACTTTTGTTATCACATTACCACCACTCTGACCTTATGACCCCCTCAAACCCAATCCAAAAGGGTTTGATGATACTAAAATTTGTGCATACCATCATGTGCCAGGGCACAATGTGGAGAATTGCAAGGCCTTCAAAACCATTCTTATCCAATTGTGTCCACTAGAAACCAACTTTGATGACAATGACCTTCTTGATGAGGATCATGTTTCACCAACACCCATTCCCACACTGCCCACTCAACAACCACAACTCCACCCTCAAGATTTGAAATTAACATGGTTTACATCAGAGAACTTGCCACGCCACCACCCCAATGTCGTTGTGCCCAACTCACCTCACAAGGATTTTATCCTCCAGTAGGTTTTTGACCTTCATGTCATTACACCACTTACCCTACACCTTCCCCATTTGCCAACCCTCCTCAAATCAACATGATACATGTCACTACACGTGTGCAGAAGGGAAAAGAAAAGGAAACTAACCCACCAACCAATCCTATACCACACATACCATCTACAGCCACACCTAAAATAACCATCCATGGCCCCATGTACCCATTTCTAATGGCATCACACATCACACCATGCTCAAACAATTACACCAATCTCCCCTCAAAATGTCCTTATACGACCTCATCCAAACATCAGAATCCCATCGTCAAGCTCTCATGGAGGTTCTTCAATCTATTGAGGTTTTACCCAATGACCCTACACCCGTAGCCTCCATTATCACACCCCATCATGTAGCCTCTCTCACCAAATTACCACCTTCATCCTCACCCCCACCTTGTTCACCAAGTGGCCTCCCTTACCTTCTCAGAGGAGGAGATCGCACCACACCAAAACGATGACCTAGATTGAACCATCTTCATCTCCATTCACATTGATTACATATGGGTACGCCATGTGATGATTGATGGAGGTGCTAGCATTAACATCATTTCATCCCATGCATTTTCTCAAATTCGCATACCTGAAAATTGCATGCATAAACATCCGGTCATGTTGTGTTCATTCAACGATGCTATCACCTCCACACTAGGCACTGTCATCCTTCATGTTCACGTGGGCCTCTACACTATTCTAGAATTTTTTTACATTTTGGAGGGGGAATTCCAATATAACTTGTTGCTTGGTAGACCCTGGAACCGTGTCATGGGTTGTGTTCCTTCCACTTTGCATTGTTATGTAAAGTTTGAACATGAAGGACACACTTATACCATTCCAGCTGACCCATCACCTTTTAAAAAATGCAACATGCTTTACCAACCCAATGATGTGCTCATACCTGTCAAGCCATCTACCTCTGCAACCACTACCACTACACCTACACCTCCACCTACCAGTACATCCACTTCTTTCATCACACATACCTCCTCCATTCCTACCGATGCTATAACTTCCATGGCTGACCCATTAGATTCCCAATCCGTTAACTCCACCTCCTCATCGACCTCCGACACATCATCCATTCTAGCTACCTACATACAAACCACTGATCCCTTAGAAGGTGTTCTCCAATGCCTCACTCTGGGGGGAGTACCGCCTATATAGTGTCAACACATTCCTTACTCCGCAGGAGTATGGAAGCCTTCACCAATACCCTCGCTATGATCACCGTATAGGATAACACCTCCTTTATGGTCCCCCTCAACTTTGTACTAGTCTCACCTATGGGGGACTTGATACTACCACTTACACACCTAAACCACCATCACAAACACACCCATTTTCCATTGAATTCCAATCACTTAGCACTTTCCATTTCACCCACACCTTCTTGCACCACTGTGCGTGGAAGGGTTTTGGTTTTGGATTTTATGAGCAAAGCCACCATACCGTTATTCCATGTACCACCTGCAAACATAACGACCATAGTGGTATTAGCTTCCCCAAACCTCCTACCAAATAGGCCCACATTGAACTCATTGAGGACCCTAGCCCTTCTCCACCTTCATCTTCATCACCACCTTCACCCACTCCACTTCCATCACCACCCTCACTGATGGAGTTGATGGATTCTGAATCTATCCCTCCTAACTTATTTTTTTCATAAACACCATTTCCTTGGGGCCTTTGACTTATCAATGTGAGGGCAAGGCTCCTTCCTATCTTCCCTTCCTATATCCTGAAATGATCGATGATGATACACCTTCAATTCGCATCATTAAATGTCAGGATGATGAGTACATAATCACCTACGTTGGTGCAAAAGACTCATATATTCATCGGTTGTTACACTCTGAGACACAAACCATGTTGAGTGAGTTGACTATCAAGATCAACATTCATACTCAGGATGACCCACACATCCTAAAGATCAGACAATCTTTAGATGCTACTGAACAAGAAGCCATCACTTCTTTTCTCCAAGATCATAACCACACTTTCACTTGCTTTTACACAGACATGCTTGGTATTAACCCCACCATAGTGGTCCATAATATCGTAACCATTCCTGATGCCAAACCCATAAAAAAAAAGATGAGGAAAATGCACCCTCGTATTGGTCTTCTCGTCAAAGAAGAACTTTAACACCTTCTTTCCATGTCCTTCACTTTACCCATTGATTATCCTCGTTGGATTTCTAACATTGTTCCTATTACTAAAGTGATAGGGGGACTCCACATTTGCATGGACTTCCGTGACCTTAACCTAGCCTACCCGAAAGATGACTTCCCTTGCCCAGTATGTATCAACCGATTTACCTCACCGCTGGTCATGAGATGCTATCACTCATGGATGGCTTCTCGGGTTATAACCAAATTTTTCTTTCCCCAGAAGATCAACACAAGACCGCATTCATCACCCCTTGGGGGACCTTCTGCTATCGAGTCATGCCCTTTGGCCTTAAAAATGTTGGTGCCACATATCAGCGTGATATGACTTATATCTTCCATGATATCATGCATCGCATATTAGAAGATTACGTGGATGATCTCTTGGCCAAATCTAAATGTCACTCTGAGCACCTCGCCATCCTCAAAACCATCTTCGACCACCTCATTAAATATTACATCTGCCTTCAGCCAAAGAAGTGTGTCTTCACGGTTCTCTCAGGAAAGCTCCTAGGATTTATCGTTTCCCTACATGGTATAGAAGTTGACCCTGCTAAAGTCAAGGCCATCCTATGGAAATGCCTCTGCCCACTAACCTTCGCCAACTCCATAGTCTACAAGGTAAATTGTAGTCCATTTGCCGTTTCATTTCACAATTATCTGATCAGTGTCAACCATTTCATCATCTACTCAAGAAGGATGTCTCCTTTAAATAGGATGATGACTGTCACAAAGATTTTGAGGCCCTAAAACAATACCTTCTCCAACCACCCGTACTCATTCCACCTAAAGAAAATCAACCTTTTTACCTATACATATCTAGCTACTGATCATTCCTTGGGAGCCATGCTCGCTCATCGTGATGAACAACATAGGGAGCAAGGTGGTTTATTACATAAGTTGTACTCTTTTGGACTATGAAACCTGATACAACCATCCAAAAAAACTTTTCTTAGCCTTAGTTTTCGTTACCACCAAACTCTGCCATTACCTACTCAACCACAAAACCTATGTCATGACCAACACCGATCCCTTACACTTCATGTATGCCAAACCTTATCAAAATCAGCTTGCCGTGCAATGGCTTATGCTTTTACCTGATCTTGACATTGAATTCATTCATCAAAATTCCATCAAGGGCCAAGCTATCACTGACCAATTGGCCGATGCACCTATTTCTAGGGATCAACCCTCTAATTTTGACTTTCCAGATGAGTCAATTGCTACCCTTTCCCTAGATGAACCCCCTTACCAAATGACACTTTTCTTTAATGGTTCTAAGTGTTAGCATGGGGGTGAGGGCTGGTATTATCCTCATTCCTCTAGATGGTGAACCAATGCCTTTGTCTTTCAAACTAGATTTTGAATGCACCAACAATATTGCCGAGTAAGAAGTGCTCGTACTAGGTCTCTAAGCCACATATGCCCTAGATGTCAAATCAATCAACATCTTTGGTGATTCACAATTGGTCGTAAACCAAGTCAATGGTATGTACCAATGTCGTAATGAGATACTTCAAAAGTATAAACATGTCGACATAATTTTGACCACCTTTGATCATTACACCCTTCAAACTATCCCACGTTTAACCAAAAAATTTATAGATACCATGGCCTGCTTAGCTTCCCAAATACCCACTTCCCCTGCCGATTCCAAAATATTTTTCACCATACAATACCTCCATTCACCTTCTTATTTACCTCACGATGTTTACTTGATCGGAACTGCTACCCAAGACCCAAGTGACCTTTGGTATAAACAATACTCTCGACTACCTTTCTCTCTCCATCTTACCTCCTGATCTCACCCGTAACGGACAACGTACCTTCCTTAAAAGGTCTCTCATTTTGTTATTTTGGGGGGGCTCCTCTATAAGAGTGGCTTTGATGGTATTCTCTTACGATGCCTCACAAGTTCTGAAATTCCTTATACCATTAAGGAGGTTCATGATGGCATATGTGGAGGTCACTTTAGTGGCCTTGTTATTGCTAAGCGTATTCTTCGCCTAGGCTATTACTGGCCAACCCTTAACCATGATTGTTGTGACTATGTCAAACATTGTGTAAAATGCCAACAACATGATCCAATCTTCATCATACACCCAGTCATGCCTTACAGGTCACTCGTGACCTTTGGCCCCTTCTCTCAATGGGGTTTGGATCTTGTCAGAGAAATCAATCCCCATTCTTCCCAATGCCATCAATGGATCATAACTGCTACCGAATACTACACAAAATGGGTGGAAGCCATACCACTCATCTCCACGAAAGCTAAGAAAATATGTGAGTTCATTAACCATCACATCATTTGTCCACTTTGGTGTTCCTCATCACCTCATCATTGACAATGGAAAACAATTCAAAAACAAAACATTGCAAAAAACTTTGCAACTCCTTCGGCATTCAGCTTAGTTTCTCATCACCTTATTACCCACAAACCAATGGCCAAGCCATGAATCCACTAACAAAATCCTTAAAAAAATTCTCATGAAAGTGGTTGACGATATTGGGAAGGATTGGCATACGCACATTCCTTTTTCCCTATGGGCATACCGCACTAGTATTCACACTTCCACTGCAGCCACACCATTTTCTCTGGTCTATGGTATAGAGGTTGTTCTACCTCTCGAAGTCTAGATCCCCTCACTCCGCATTTCTCTCCATGACATGCTTACTGATGATGACTTTCGATCATGGACCGCTTAGCACAACTAGAGTTATTAGATGAATTTCATCTTAACGCTCTGGATCACCTTCAAGTTTACCAACAACGTATCAAACACGCTTATGAAAAACGTGTTCATGAATGAACCTTCCAAGTCGGTGACCTTGTCTTGAAAGAAAATCAACATGTAACCAAAGCAGAAAAAAGTAAATGGGGCAAATTTTCTCCTAATTGGCTTGGACCATACATCATAACTCATACCTATGGATCAGGTGCCTATCATTTATCTTCACTTGATGGTAAACCAGAACCTGATCCCCTTAACACATTGCATCTTCGACCATTCTATTATTGACTCGTTGTCCTACCTCACCCTTTGTCTCCTTCCAGGCTTGTCCCTTGAGCGCTACCCACTCAATACACCTCCCTAACGATTAAACAAGAATCATGTGAGTACCTGTCACTTGTTATCTCTTCTTGAATATGTGTACCATGATGCTGCACATAACATGATTCTCATGGATACTTTTCATCTCCCTTTAGATGAGATCCCATGGTCTTTCCACCTTGCCTTTTGAACAAGAGTCCTATCCTCCACCTTGGTCTTGTCCATGATTTCAAAGACCTCACATGGGACCAAACTCCTTGAGTCAAACTTCTAATAAAAGATGACTCCCTCAAAAGGACATCTTCCTCTCGAACAAAATTACTGCTATAAGTAGACTGCTCCCTCGAAGGACAACTATGTGACAGATTTTAACAAAAAACAAAAAAAATGATAGAAACCGAAGCTTCCCGCATCGATCAGCTTCACGAAGACCTCAAGGATGTACCATATTATTTATCCCATATAGACTTCCTGCATTGATCAGTCTATCAAAACTAAAAAACCTTTTAGTCATGGACTTGCCCATTGTGACCTAGGACCCCTTGCCCAAAATCCCTGTCACTCAAAACATATAAAATTAACTACCTTTCACCCTCCTTACAACTTCCACTCTCATTGTCTCAATTGCCTCAAGGGACATCTTGGAATTTAGACATTTGGTGATCCTTTGACTACCTGTCATCGTAGAACATGTCAATCGTGCAATGTCTTTAGGGTCTTATGTTCCTCACCTCCTCCAAGGTATGATCTACTTGGTATGATCCTACCCAATCAGGTGGCTTTATTGCCCCCTCTTATCTTTTAACCATCTTTGTTTATGTTTTGATTACCTTATACAGGACTTGGTCCTCGACGCTTACCTTTGGGGTAGTCCTCCCCTTTCACCATAATCACCTTCCCCTACATCATTTTACCTATAATCTACCCACACCTATTAAACCTAAACCCACAACATGCCCAAAAACCTACCAACTCATTTTCATATTCTTCCCTAGCTCATGGGAGAACTACATCGGCATGAGGTCCCTTTTTCGCTGGGACTATGTAGGTAACACTCTGAGGGCATGAGGCCCTTGGAGGTTAGCTCAGCCATTCTCTACCCTAAAAAAATTCATCAACCATGCCTAACTCACCATTTACATCACATTTCACTTAGTTCCCCTTTTATAACAAAATTGGAAATAAGCCACATACATAACAAGTTGCTTACCACAACATACATTTATTACACCTACCATCCCTCTATCATCACTATGCATAGATTATACAACATTTCACATATGACCCATAGTATCATTCATTGCAAAATAATGAATCATAACTAAACCTACTTTCAACTCAATCCATGCCTAACCAAACCTGACTCGATCCATGCCTAACCAAACCTGACTCGATCCATGCCTAACCAAACCTGACTCAACCATGCCTAAACCAACTTGACTCAACCATGCCTATAACCTAACTCAATCCATGCCTATAACCTTACTCAACCATGCCTATAACCTGACTCGATCCATGCCTAAACCAACCTAACTCATCCATGCCTATAACCTGACTCGATCCATGCCTAACCACACCTGACTCGAACCATGCCTAACCAAACCTAACTCAATCCATGCCTATAACCTAACTTGATCCATGCCTAAACCAACCTAACTCCATCATGTCTCATCACCTAAGTTCAATCTACATGCAAAAATAACTGAAATACCATGAATCTCTAACCATATAACCATAAACCAATGTCTCATACACATCATGCAAAAATATCACGAAATACCATAAATCTCACATACAAATCAATACATCCATATCTCATATACACAGTCTATCTAAACCAATGTCTCATAAACATCATCAACAAATCAGCATGCAATACCGATATATATATATATATATATATATATATATATAGTACAAAATTTCACTGTCACGCAGGCTCAGTCTCATCATATACAAAAAGAATGAATGAATCAATACAAAATGCTCTTCGGCACGTAGGCCAGTATATGCTCAAAATATACCAAAATCACTCTGTACATCCTCACTATCTTCGGTATGTGATAAAAAATACAACATGCACACAGGCCGGTATGTGATAAAAAATACAACTATCTTCAGCACGTAGGCCAACATATATATCAAAAAATCACTAGTATACATAAAAAATCAGGTGACCACATATCAGACATCTCACCAGATGTCCTCCATCTCTATGTCACTTGCACCCTCGGCCTCCTATGTCCCTATTAACACCTCACCTAGCACTGGTCACAGTGCACTGGTGGCCTCTCCCTGATTGGGCCTCGGAGCTCGCTGACCTCCTGTGCTCTCCACACTATGCGTGTGGGATCTTGTCCTCTCACTGGATGCCTGTTGTGCCCTGTACTCTCCGTAAGATAGGAAGTCTATCCCAGCTACCATGAGCTGGTCCTGATAATATCTCGCCTCACGTAGGGAATCCCATAACCTAGATATAGGCACGGTCTGTGGTGGTCCATAGGTCTCAGCCCCTGTACCTACCCTGCCACAACCTGCCCTGTAGCGACCTGCCCTGCACCGAGCCTATGAACTGGGACCAACTCCCTATGCCTGTGGTGGTGCCCCCTACCCCTGTGCCTAGTATCTAGGCCTGTAAGGCCCCAATCTGTGCCTAGGCTGTGGCCAACTGGCCCTGTAAACCTACCACCTGAGCCAGTAAGGCTGTCACCTGGCCCTCTCCATCTCTATCTCCATCTCCTCCATCTCCTCCATCCCCTCCCTTGGCCATCTGGGCCTACAGATTGGCCACCTATACTCGTAGCTCTACTACCTCTACCTCTGACCCCTCCAGAGCTATGTCTACAGTATACCTATCTGGGTAATCAGTGTCGCTACCTGCCCCTGTAGGGCGTCTCTCTACACTGTAATGGTAGCTAAGTCTGGCTGCCCCGGTCTAGGTGGTATGGCTCGTAACTGAGCCACCCACCACTATCTTGTACCTATCTATATATTCTAGCATCATCTATCACCGATCCATTGGCTCCTCCTCCTCCCCTGTAGGCACTGTAGGCTGTGGTAGAGGTAGAGGCCTCTCCACGTCATCTCTCTGATACTGTGGGAAGGACGGAGGAATATCCTGTACAAGCCCAAACTACCATCGGACCCTGTCTACCGGGATCATCTCATCCTCCCCAGCACGACGACCCTGTATCCACCTCTCTAGCTGGAGCTCAGCTAGCTCCTCATGCATGTGCCTATATGAGGGGAATCCCACATATGGCCTCCAGATAATGTCCACTCTGGACAACCACTCCAACAACTACCAAAAAATGGGCCACATCATATGTCGGCCTATCTGATCTCTACTCTCCTATCAACCGGCACCCATCTCTCTATATCCCACCCACACCGATCTCACTGGGAATGCATCTGCTCAGGGCATCCCTATAGGTCAAACACAGACTATGTGCTCATAGGCCCAACAGTGCAGTATAAATGTACAACACAGGCTAAACCTGCGCAACCACCCATATGCCCATAACTCTCGGTATAGCTGCACCAAGAATGCATGGTGCCCAGGAAAACTGAGGTCTCCTGCTACCATCATATCATGGAGCACCCCCATCAGTGATTGAGGGAAAGTCATCCACCCTCTACATCTTGGCAGTGCATAGTAGCACACTACCTCCATCAATAGAACCACTAGCCTCATCTCATCCAGACGGGCTAGGTACATCTCGCCATAGCTCAAACTGGATGCTATGAAATCTCAGATCCACCACCCCCCTCACCAAAAACTATCCCGATCAGCTCCTCTGAGGCCTCAAAGGAGATAGAGTAAACCTGGGAACCCAATATGGGTAGCTGACAAAATCTGAAACACGTCCTCTAGGTGATAGTCATCTCACCCATCAAAAGGTGGAACGTGTTGGTCGTGGAGTCCCATCTATCGATGAGCGTGACCATCAAGTTGGGTACTGCCAAAAAACATGTCGTTAGTGCCGAATCCCACTCAAGCCCACTTCCTCCATGTGTTGTAGCTCCAAAGGGGTCGCTAAGCCACGCAGCTGTCACCAGTAGAGAAAGAACCCTGTCCCACATGTGTAACTGCGCTCTCCCCTACATCCAATCCAAACACGACATTAATCATGACCATATTCACCAATTATCATTACCCTCCACCCTATTTTTACCCTACCCATCTCAACTACCTAACCTACATCACTTTCACACCCTTGTGCCTAAAAGCCTGGCCGGTACTGGTTTATTCTAACTGACTTCGGTCACCTTTAAACTGGCATCGGTCACCTATTTGGTGACCACTACCGATTCATCTTTACCGACCATGGTTACCACTTAACCAACATCGGTCACCTGTTTGGTGATTGATCCCGGTTCTACCCAACCGATGCTAACCAAGCTTGACTGACGCTAGTCACTGTCACGAAAAATTCCGTGACTTCCCAAACCCCCCCTTTTTAAAAAAATCTCCCACCTGCACCTTTTACCCCACCTACAATGACCTACACTACCCCAATACCCCTACCCACCCCACCTATACAATTTACTACCCTCCCCCCCTCTTTTTTGCCCGTTATTCCCCCCATACCCACATTTTATTTTTAACCACCCACAAAAAACCAAAACCCTACAACAACAATCCACAAAACCTCTAATCTATCTAATTACGAATCTAGAGTTAGGTGTTTACCTCATCGCGCTGTCGCTGTATCCATGGCACATCTGGCCGCTGTGCCGGTGGTCTGTGTGATCCCTCTCTGGCCTCTACCATCACCGAATAACTACTCGTAACCTCTGACTAATCAACTCTCTCGCCCTAATCTCAGTGGACCCATCTACTCACCAACCCAACCGTCGTCAAATCAGGTTGCCCACTCAATTGTCCATTTTCTCTGGACACTTTTCTCTCTTTTCTCTTTTTTTTTCATTTTCTTCACTTTGTAAATAACAAATGAAAAATAAAAATGTAATTTTTTTATTTTTATAACCCACCCAACCTAATCGACATCGATTACCCTTGAACATCGGCCGCATGGCCTACCTCACCGTCGTTGGGTTTCCTATACGATGTCATTTAAACATGACCACCATCAGTCACCCTCTGTTAAACATGACCACCATCAGTCACGCCATCAGTGGCACATTTGGCTGCTATGCCGGTACTCCACTCGATCCCTCACCAGCCTCTGCCATCAAATAACTACTCACAACCTCCGACCAACTCAACTCTGTCACCCTAAATCCCGTGGACCCGCTCCTAACCAACCCAACCCTCATCAAATAAGACTGCCTGCTCACTGTCCTATTTCCTCCGAACACTTTTCACTCTTTTTTGTCATTTCTTCACTTCATAAATAACAAATGACAAATAAAAACACGTGGATTTTTTGTTTTTATAACCCACCCGACCTAACCGATCACCGGTTACCCTTGAATCGGAATCATTGGTCGCATGCCCTACCACACCATCATCTGGTTTTCCTATACCAATGTTCGGTTAAACATGACCGCCATCAGTCACCCTCACCTACACATTGCCCTTACTTTGCCCTTTTTCCCCACCCTTTACCCTAATCCTTTACCCCATCTAACCTTTACCCAACTTATTTACCTTACCTTTCCAGACCTCCTCACCTACCTACCCTTGTCCTCCTTTGGGGACTTCTTATTATTTTACAACTACCTTGGCCTTACCCGTGTTGTGACCTAGATATTTGGACTTGGACCATCGCTAGTGAACCTCTGACCTCATGTGTTTGCTATACCTTGCAGACACGGTTACCTATGTTGATTGACCTAATGACCTTACCTAGCCTATTACCGTGACCGTTTATCCTGACCCTACCTTTAGTGTACCGAGAACATACCTAAACGTTCTTGCACCTAACCTACGTTGCGTTTCTTGACCATATCATATACCTTAGATACCGGATTCACTTCAACCTTGTTCTCGATAACACTTATTTACCTTAGACAATGTAGAGTTTTCTTGCTCTTCAACTTGGTAGCCTGCTACAGTTTATATGTGTGCATGTGTTTGATTGTTGTTACCTTTGACCCTGACCGTTTACCTAGATTGCCCGAGGAGACCTTTTATCATTTTTTTTCCCCATGCCCATCTATCTTTTCTTCACATTTTCCTTTTATCAAACCACTCATCTGCTTCAAGCACTGCTACCTCGTCAGTTCCTGGTTTGAGGGGGATAACCTTCACCCACACATGGGGAAACCACATACTTATTTTTGTTAGCATCTGCTTACCAATACAAGCTATGCAACAAAAAGGGGAAAAATGTAGACACTAAAATTAGGTCACACTCCCCTTTCGTACCTCGACCAATAAGCACCCTTTATTACATTTACCTAGCCATGACTCCCTTCACCCCATTAATATTAATTTAATTACTGATAATTAAATTAATTTATTATCCTCACTATATTTATTATTTAAATATCTTATTTAAATAATATCCATACATATAGTTCACCTAGACACCTCACCAAGCCAACTCAACCTAAGACCTATTCTTAGCAAGTTGTCATAACTAACTAAGACTTACCCAAACCCTAAAAATCAATTCCTACATTCCCTCTAATCTCATTCCCACATGATCACAAGAAACTCCTAGTCTAATCCATGGGATAACGACATGAGATTCAAGGAAATCAAGAGGATCTCCCTCAGTTTAGTAAACCTAGGAAATCTCAGCCTTAATCAGACGTCAGTTACCCCTAACCGTCGCCTGTTAAGGTGGACCGCTAGTCAGTTACCCTTTTAACCCCTAAACTACCTTATTCTAAAGGTTGGAAAACATTGCGGGAGAAGGTTGATGAGCTAGAACACATCTCAGAGAGACAACGCATCTTCAGAGAGCTAACACATCTTCAGAGAGCAAAATTCCAGTGAAAACCTACATGCAAGGAAGGAGATTGAGCATCTTCTCCTGCACAACCATCCAAGCAAAAAGGAGTGTACATACAGCCCATGCAGAATCTTTTCTTTAGTTGGTGATCACTTGCATCCTCTAAACCCCTCATCAGCACCTCCATCCCTCACACACAGGCATTTAGGACCAGAATCCAAGTAAGTATAACATCGTACTTTCTTGGTTTAATTTCATTTTTGTTGGTGTGTGTATTTTCCACATCATCAGGGGAGTCATCTCACTTAGGTGAGATCGTAGGTCCATGTGTCATTTAGGGTTCATTATGAGATTCCCTTATGCGTCAGTGTGTTAGTGTGTCAATGCATCAGCACGTCAGTGCAACATATGCGTCATTGGGACTTACACTTTTATTCTAGGAATGTAACCTCCCCTCTCTACTTGAGTTATCATGATTGTAGAACTGGGGGTTACTCAACACCTCCTATATGTACACCTCATTTGATCTATGAGATAGAGGATAGTTTTATGGCTATACCAGGTTCTACTCGTGTTTCAATTCTTTACATGCACATTCGGTTGATGCTTGCTACTCCCGAAATCTCTTCACGCTACCCATTCGCACATCCGTTGATGTGCACATCATTCCTCATGATCCTCACTTGTGGGTTTTAAACCCTTTTTTCATGGTATTAGAACGGATCTTTTGGATCCATGCACCCTTCACCATTTCTGTGCGTGTTTTCTGGCTTCCGGCGTGATATCTAGTTCTTGTTGCGAGTGTCATAATGGATATTCCTTTATGACTTCAGTGCATTCATTCAGGCATTTATACCTCTCTTCCAGTTATTTGTAGTTTGTTTGGTCATGTTCGAGTTTTCAGGTGTTTCCATTTTCTAGTTTTCTGGGTTCTCCACCATTACATGCATCTTCCGAAGGCATTTTTGTAGGATTGGGCTTCAGATTTGAGTTTTTTCAGTGATATTTTTGAGAGTGTTAAGAGTGTGTATGTTTTCTTCAAGGGCCAACTCGGCCCTTAGCTCACCTTCTACAACTCACCCTGTATCGTTTTTCAGCTCGGTCTACCCTCGTTTTCAACTCGGCTTGAGTTTTACTTTTACGTGTTTTTTATGAGAAACATGTTTGCTTGAACTCGACGGATCTAGTTTTGTAGTCAGTGCTTTGTCTTTCTTAGATGACCTCTTCTTGGTCTATGGGTCGTTTTTTAACTTGAGGCTCATGCATTAGGCCTACATTGCATTACATCCTAGGTTCTTGCTCGGGTTTTCATTATTTGTGTACTCCTTGTTGTGTTAGTTATGGAGAAATTGAATGTTTTGAAGTGCAGGTTGAAAGGTTCGAGAGCTATTTTTTATAGGATCCCACCGCCCAACTCGGCTCATAGTTTGGTCTGCTCAACTCGTGTAGTGAATCATGCTTGTTCCCAGCTATGAATCCTTTAAATGACTTGTGCATACATGGTCATTTTTGTGCCTACATTGAGTTTTGGCTCGCATTATTTTTTGGTTAAGCTTTGCCTTTCCTGGGACGTCATTTCACCTGCTACCTCACCGTTCACTCAACCTGCATTTTGGAATACTGTTCAACACTACTGCTTGGACGTTACTTCCACCTATAAACTTGCGTTGGCAGTTCCTTGTTCAACTCTGCACATTGGCACATGGCTTCAACCTTGCTCAGGTTATCTGCAAAACAAGAGCTTGGCCAACAACTCACCACTTAGGCTGCACCACCTTCCAACTACTTTGTCTAGTGACCTGCAACACATCAACTTGCATGCAATGGTTACAACCTGCTCTTGCATTGGAAAAAAACATTTTTTTTCTTGCAGACCTGCATTTTTTCTTCTCCACATGAATTCCCAGCCATGCCAACCTTCAACTCAGCCTTTTTTTCATCTACTCGAGCCTGCATGTTGTTGTTACCTTGGATCTCCTCCACGTTGCTATTACCTTGGATCTCCAGTGGTTTCCCAGCACCTCCTACATTTTTTTTGCATAAGAAAACATTTTTTCATATCCATCAATAGCAACAATGATTGTAAGTTCAAATGGGTGTTTTCAAATGGCAGTTTGGGGTCTTCATTGCCTATAGCACCTCCAGGTGGTTTCCCCTCACATGTGGACCTAGTTTGTTTGGTCGTTTTTCTTCTCTCGCAGCAACACCACGCCTTCAACAACTCAGCTGCTCTCCAAACCAGCATCTGGCTCCTCCATGTGGCATTGGCCACTTCAAACATGGGCCCCCACCTCCTTTTTAATATTTTAGGGTGATTAAAAAAAAACATTCATTCATGGCATGTAATAAGGTTTAGACTATTTTTTTGCTTGTATTTAATACCTTCCTTCGACCAACGAAGATGGAGGACGAGGTCCAGGCTTGGATGGAGGCTAACCCCCCCTCACAGTCAAAATAAACCCCTGCTAAAATTTTGTGTCATTTCTAATGAGTACCCACACGATACCCCTTACACCCATCTCATGTACTTTTTAATGCGTTTGCAGCATCTAGTGCATTTTTCCATCAGTTGTGGGGATCGTTTTAATGCAATAACTTTTGACTTGCTGCTCGTTTCTGAGTGCTTCCTGGGTCAAAGTTGCATGATTTTTCACACATTACGTGATGACATTATTAGTTTTGTAAATGCACTACTTTTATAAAGTGCCACATTCTGGGGAGGTTGCTTGTACTCTTGGGCCTAAACACACAGACGCATTATCGGCCGATTCTGACATCTTGCTTTTGTGTATCTTGCATTTTTTCATCATGGAGAGTGCTCTTTCCAGATGTGAGCATCGTAGGATCACCTTACAGCCTCCACCACTTCTCACCGGGAGAGAGACCTATTCAGCTTGGCGTGCTTCCATAGAACATTACTTCACCCACAAGGGTCTTTTGCCCTTCTTGCTTGGGCAAGTTCCTACACCTGCTGATCATCGTCATCTAGAGGACTTCCTCAACACTTGTGACCATGTCTTTGGTCACATGATGATGCTTGTCTCTCATTCTCTCTAGTTTCACATGGCATACTCAGATCCACCTCATCGTGTCTGGAACATTCTTTAGTTCTTGTATGGAGACCCTTCACATACTGCCACCATTGTTGCTGATGTTGATTCAGTTGTCTCCTCCATTTCTTCATGTGATGACAATTTCACTGAAACATGCTCGCTTGGTTCTACTTCTAATGATGAGGATTATGCATCCAGTTCTAAAGTCGAGAGTACTACAGAGGACTCTTCTCCTCTTTCTCTCACTATTCCAGAGAGTTTTGACACTTCCCACATTTCATCAGATATTGAGTAGTCCCCTTCTCAGTCTCGTATAGTCATCACAGCCACCTCCTTTCCACTTCCAGTGTGCGAGGCCCTTTTCACTCCTCTACCTTCATTGGATGACTCATACCTATCATACATCGCTCTTCTATTTGTTGAGCCCCCTTATTGGGATGAGTATCTGCTTAACCTTAGTCATCTTTTTACAGAGTCTACTTGTGATGCTCTATAGGTCCCTCATCCATCTACAGTTGTTTCAAAGGATTTCATCATCTCCGTTGTCGGGAGTGCCCATTCTGGGACTCTTACCACTTCCACTTTTCCGTAGACCTTCATTAATCCACCGTCAGCTATGGATCCCTTTTTTGTTGTCGAGGATGTTCTGTTCCCTTCACATCACTTGGAAATCCTTTCCACGGGTGTTCCTCTTCACTCTGACAGTTCTACGCACATGGAATTATCTTCAGTTCCTTGGCACTCACTCGCTAAACCTATGTCACACTTCTATGCACTAGACTCAGAGTTCTTCGTTTTGTTGCCTTCAATTTCCTTTGTGGAGTGGGTAGACTTTCAGCATGTCATTTCTGTCCTTCCTAAGGGCAGCAACATAGTTTCTTGTGGGTGGCTCTTCTTCAGTCTAGAGGCAGAGGATCTCGTCATCGACATTCTTCTAGGAGAGTTCTTAGAGCTGTAGAGTTAAGATATGTCCATGGCATCTTTTGCATTCCTCTCATCTCCCTCTTCTTCTCTCTTCTTCTTCTTTCCGAGAGATTACCTCTTTGTACATGGGTACCCTTTTAGGCTCATCTTTGGTTGTGACCCATATTTGGCATCTTTCTTAGATTAGAGAGTGTGTTTTTCTCTTCTAGTGGATATTTTTCCCACTGGGTTTTCCTTCACTGCTTGGGATCTTCTTCTTGTACATGGGTACCTCATCAAGCTTTGTGTTGGGACCCATTTCTCATTTCTAACTTCCCACCTCATCCTAAATTACAATGAAGGGGGGTGTTGGTGTGTGTATTTTCCACATCATCAGGTGAGTCATCTCACTTAGGTGAGATTGTAGGTCCATGTGTCATTTAGGGGTCATTATGAGATTCCCTTACATCAGTGCATCAGCGCGTCAGTGCATTAGCACGTTAGTGCATCATATGTGTCATTGGGAGTTACACTTCTATTCTGGGAATGTAACTCCCCCTCTCTACTCAAGTTGTCATGATTGCAGCACTGGGGGTTACTCAGCACCTCCTATATGTACATGTCTTTTGATCTATGACATAGAGGAGAGTTTTATGGCTTAACCAAGTTCTGACCATGTTTCAAATCTTTGCATGCACATTCGGTTAATGCTCACTCCTTTCGAGATCTCTTCACATTGCCATTTGCATGTTTGTTGATGTGCATGTCGTCCCTCGTGATCCTTGCTTGCGGGTTTTAAACCATTTTTCAATTTTATCATCATTTTATTATCTATTGTTTACATTTCCACCTATTGACCTTCTCCAAAATTTTCACCTCCATATACCCATTAAAACCAAATCCTAATCTAGTCACCCAATGCCTCATCTCAACCCACCAAAGTCCTTTATGCAATCATAAAGGAGACCACAACTTGTTCTGTGATATTTTTAGATCTCACAGTAATCGGCACCGGTTACAACTAACTGTCGTCAGTCACCCCTGACTGATACCAGTCTCTGTATTTTCCCACACAACCTAGAACAAAGACCTACCCACCAAATTTCATCTTACCCTCATTCACTTGCGATCTATCTGTCACCTCTATCAAACCTGCAGAACCCAGAACCAATCATTTGACCTTTGGATTCTATTCTAGCTTAGCCGGTTAGATTAGATCTATTTCTTATTGTGTTTTTAAGTGAGATACCTAAATCATTTCAAACTACAATAGGATTTACTTTGTCTACAACATTAAATTTTTTAAAATAGTGGACTGACAGCCATCTAAGAAGTATCACACTTCCCGGATCTAGCATACACTAGGCAGTTCACTACCCATATTGTTTAATTCCTTCTGGTGGTCTTGCTTTGTATTACAGGTAGTTCCTCCTAGCCAAAAGGAAGCTCTCATGATCAGCTGTGAATTCAAAATTCATACGCGTGAAATAACCCATCAACCAAAATTTGAATAGGTATTCCTCCTACGCCTATTACCCTATCTGTTTCGGCAATGCTTCAAAGAAACAATCTAAGAATCGCGTGAAACATTTTGGCATGCTCAGTGGGACCTATCTAGGGTTCCTTGCATTTCATTCATTCCTAGAGAAATATTGTGTGTTTTTTCCCTTCTGGAAAGCGTACACACTAATTTTCTTCTTTGGTAATCCACCTCTTCTTTCTATTTGCTCTAAAGGAAAAAATTTCTTTTGGTGTAATTAAAAAAGAACCATTTCTTCATGTTTTCTGCATTGTAGTGAAAGAGCATCCCTTTTCCTCTTCATCTTATTGTGTCAACCAATTTCACATTTCGATTTGGGATTAAAAATAAGTGCATTCCATTTTGATTTATTACATTGGATCACATTAATTGAGGGCAACCTATACGCTGGAAGTGATGCCGAGCTAATGGTTGACAAACGAATCGTAGAAAATAACTTCTATCCTTTTCTCTTTCTCTGAGTCTTACCCAACCTCACAAAAATTCAAAATACATACATTCTTAAACAACATCCTACCTAGAAGAAGTTGTAGGTGATCACACGATCATTGCACAGTGGGCACCCAGCTCGCTGCTCTATCAAGTCATACTTTAGAGCGAAGCCCACCCTAACCATAACATACCTGAAACCTCACCAAAAAATCTATTTCACAATTCATGTGTTAGTCCCTAAATAGCATAAGCTAAACAAATATATAGAAAAGGCACTCCTAGGATCACATTTTCTTAGTGTTTCTGCTTGTCTTGCATTTTGAGGTGAGAGATCACATTCGTCACTTTTTTGTTCATCCTTGCATGCTCCTCATCACAGCTGGTGTATTCCAGCTTCACCTGAGTGTGCCTGGGCCATATCATCATCATTCTTAGAATTTTGGGTCTGATTCTACATCATATTTTAATTCACAACAAATTTCTTTCATCACTATTTCAATTTCACAATAACCATCATCGGTTACCTTTGACCGCCATCGGTCATACCCAACCGACGTCAGTTCAAGGTCCTTTCACTAACCTACTCAAAAGGACATTTTACTTCACTTTCTTCCACTTTTCACAGTCCCTGTCACTGTCATTATTCCCATTATCATTTTGAAAATCTTCAAATTTGGCCTACCTATCATATTTTACCTTCTGCCTCGTTGTTTAATCACTATCATTTTTAACAGTAACCGGCAATGGTTACCCCTGACCGGTGATTTCACATTCCAACCACCATTTGGTACTTAATCCACTTTTTTTCGCTAGATTCACCTGTTCCTGGTGTTCTCTGTGTCATTTACAGAGAAGTAGCCCTACGTGATCAGTACTGGTTCACATGGTGCTAACCTGAAGACAAGCATGCACACTCGTATTTCACGCCAATTGTTAACTACTCCCACCTAGTCCTTCACCACCTTCCATTTTATCACCAGCCATGGATCCCATCCAGCCTATTACTATCGCTATTAGAGATGAGGAGTTTGCACGACTCCTTAACCAAAACCCTACTGCCTTGCAGTTTTACCTTTCCCACTCATCCACTCGAGATGCCTCAGGTCAGTTGATATATGACATGCCCATATCTATCCCCCTGAATCTCATACCAACTCCCGCATTGGACCCATCTGGCTTTGTGCTGCCTGCATCCACCTTACCCCCAGTCATTTCACAGTTAGGTCATATACTTGCTATGAATTCCGCGTCTGCTACCTCTGTGGCACCCGTTACATCCTCATCCACCCTTAATGTCTCACACATACATGTAGCTACATTACCACCTCTAGTGTCAGTGACCCCTACCCCATTTCAAAATGTGGTTCTTTCTATTCCATAATCACTAGCCCCTATTGCCACTAGGGTTACCACGACCCTTCCACCCCCATATGCATACTATCAACAACCTCCCATTTCATCCATTATACATTCCGGGTACGTACCCCCTGTTTCACTACCTTCTTCTCCACCACCCTACATGGCAGCCCCATACACTGGAGTGTCACCCCCATTATATGCCCAAAACCAACCCTCTCATGCTACAGGAGGCATCCAATCATCACAACCCACCAATGACCTAATTAAAATGGTGTTTGACAAGATGCAAACATTAGAGGCATTAGTTTCCGGCTCTCACAACACTCTCACCTACAATGAGACTTAGAACGAGCCTATTCACCCATCCATTCCTATCTGTTCATACCCTGTGTAATGGGAAATGCCTAAATTCAATCGTTTTAATAGCAAAGAAGACCCACAGTAGCATTTTCCTTCGTTCAAACATGGGTGTTATCTGATCGCTCATGATGATGCCTTGCTTTTAAGAACCTTTCCCATGTCCCTCACTGGACCTGTATTAGATTGGTATAGTGGGTTTCCTAAACACTCTATATTCTCATTCAATTAGGTAGCCCAAGCCTTCTTGGATCATTTCTCTATCAATATCGTAAAGAAGGTTACCATGACTAATCTATATTTCACACGTCAGTATGAGGAAAAATCTATCGTAGATTTTGTCACTCGCTGGTGCAACCTAATCAATCAACTTACCTTCCAACTGCCACAAACAGAACTCATTGAGATCTTAACACGGGCTTGCACTAGACATATCTCCCTGACATTGCAGGTCCAAACCTTCTGAACATTCGATGAGGCATTCACTATGGCACAAAAGTTAGAGATTTGGGCTATTAAAGAGAAGAAAATCTAGCTACACAATAAGAATTTGGCATTCAAGTTGAATGATACCTCTTCTTCTTCCAAACCACAAACCAATTATTCAAAAGCTAAGGGAACCGCTAACGCAATGGTACTCAAGGCCGGCCCAACTCATTCATCAAATCAGGCTACCCCCTCATCTAATCTCTCACCTATCAAGACTTTTCAATTCAGACGAGCAGTGAAAATATACCCCAATTGGGGAACCTTACTCTTCTGTCTTTGAAAAGCTTATCAAAGTCAGAGCCATCACACTTCCACCTATAAAACCACACGCTGGTTTTAACCCTGCTCGCCCCAAGCCTGCATGGTATAAAGAACATTATTTCTGTAACTATCATCGAGTAAAGGGTCATAGTGATGGAAACTACATCACTTTCAAAAATATTGTCCAAGAAATGATCGAGAAAGGTGAGTTAACTATGGATAATCCCAATGCCACCCCCAACCAAAATCTACAAATCTTAAGAAAACCATTTCCCAGCCATGCCCCTTCATCCAATCAAACCAGTGAGACATTAACTCATGATACCCATACTCGTGAGGTTCACACTATCTTTAATAAGGTACGTGTCACCTCCCAATTACCCCATATTCCTTCCATATAGGAGATCCTATTCTGAAATCCTCCTTCCGCATTGGAACCAACCTACCCTATTCCTTCACCAATGGAGGACCACCTTTCATCTCCTTCATCACCTACGGAGGGGCCTTTCACTAACGTTGAGACCATCTCACCCCTGGCTTTACCACTTTGAGAACCTTTACCTACAGTACCTCCACCACCCATAGAGGAGCACCCAGTACCTCCTCTACACATAGAGGAGCACCCATTATCTACTTCACCCATAGAGGAGTGCCCATCTGTTCTTCCACTTATAGAGGAGCTCCCATCATCTCCTCCACCTATCATAGACCCAGTTGATATATCTTTGCCTCTTGGTGAGCATTCTCCATTAGCTACCCAGAATCCTGTAGACCTACTTTTGGCTCTCTTAACCACGGAAGCTGAAGCTAGCCAATTCCCCATCTCTAAGACACATTTTAAGGGAATTGCCATTAGGTCCTCACCAACTCCACCTACAGACGTGTTGTTCTCACATTTGGCTGATCATTTAGATTATGTGGATAGGGATTTACTATGGGGGTGCCTCTTACTCCCTTTCTCAACACAGATGCAGAGATCCCTCGCTGATACCTCCACTATCTACCCAAATAAATTTCGACCTATCAAAACAAACACAACCACCTCTATCACAACCCCTTCCATGATACCTGTTAGTACTCAAACCAAACCCTTACCCATAACCCGACCTACATCTAAACCCAAACCCACACCTACAATATTTACCTCAGCTAAATCTCTTACCACCTTAGGGTCACCCCGACCACCAGCCTCACTCATCCACCTATTAAACTTGATTTAGTTACGTCCTCCAATGTCAATACCACACCTACTCTGACACCCAAACCAAAGAAACAAACTCATCGACCTCATACCCCAACCGCACCAATCACACCAGCACTTGTCCCGTCTGTCTTAAGACCTCAATTGCCCAACTTGGTCAAGCAACCTTCACCCATCCATAAACCAATAACATAACAACCCATTCCTTCCTCACAAACCTCTAACCTACCTAGGCACACAACACGACTTACTCCCGCACCTATAGTCTCTTTACCACCAATACCTCTAATACCCTAAGCTATTGCTTCACTACCCACTACACTTCAGTCATTGTCCCTCACACGCCAACCACGACCTGTGTGATTTACCTTCACAGCACCCTCGTTATCCCCGTGGGTAACTCGCCCTCTTCCTCCATCTACTTTTCCTTCTAGACCTTCTACACCCACATCACCTTTATCCAAGAAGGTGCAACCCAAAAACAAAACCCCACTACCCCACAATAAGGTAGTCGAAACAACCACACACCCTCCTACCCATCCATCTAGTATACCCCTACCCAAACAAACACGAACGATACCTAAAATATCGTGTGTCAGGGCACGATGTAGAGAACTACAAGGCCTTGAAAATCATCCTTATCCAATTATGTCCACCAGAAACCAACTTTGATGATGATGACCTTCTTAACGAGGATCCTACTTCACCAACACCCATTCCCACACTACCCACTCAACAACCACAACCTCCACCCTCACAACTCCTAGAGTCACCCTCAAGATTTGAAATTAACATGGTTTGCATCAGAGAACTTGCCATGCTGCCACCCAAATGTGGTTGTGCCTAGCTCACCTCACAAGGATTTTCTACTCCAGTAGGTTATTGCCCTTCATGTCGTTACACCACTCACCCTACACCTTCCCCATTCACCAAATCCCCTCAAATCAACATGATACACGTCACTACACATGCGCAGAAGGGCAAAGAAAAGGCAACTGACCCACCAATCAATCCTATACCCAACATATCATTTACACCCATACCTAAAATAACTATATGTCGCCCCACATACCCCATCTCTAATGACATCACACATCACACCATGCTCAAACAATTACACCAATCTCCCCTCAAAATGTCCTTATACGACCTCATCCAAACCTCAAAATCCCATCGTCAAGCTCTCATGAAGGTTCTTCAATCTTTTGAGGTTTTACCCAATGACCCTACACTCGTAGCCTCTATTATCACACCCCATCATGTAGCCTCTCTCACCAAATTACCACCTTCATCTTCACCCCACCTTGTTCACCAAGTGGTCTCCTTTAGCTTCTCAGAGGAGGAGATTGCACCACACCAAAATGATGACTCGGACCCAACCCTCTTCATCTCCATCCACATTGATGACATACGGATACACCATGTGTGATGATTGATGGAGGCGCAAGCATTAACATCATTTCATCCCATGCATTTTCTCAAATGTACATACTTGACAATTACATACATAAACATCCGGTCATATTGTGTTCATTCAACGACGCCATCACCTCCACACTAGGCACTATCACCCTCCATGTTCGTGTGCACTCCCGCACTATTCCAGAATTGTTTTATGTTTTAAAGGGGGAATTCCAATATAACTTTTTTCTTGGTAGACCCTAGATCTGTGTCATGGGTTGCGTTTCTTCCAATTTGCATCATCTTGTAAAGTTTGAACACGAAGGACACACATATACCATTCCAGCTGACCCATCACCTTTCAAAACATGCAACATAATTTACTGACCCAATGATGTGCTCATACCTATCAAGCCATCTACCTCCACTACCACTTCACCTACACCTCCACCTATCAGTATAGCCGCTGCTTTCACCGCACATACCTCCTCCATTCCTACCACTGCTATGAACTCCACGGCTGACCAATTAGATTCCCAATCCGTTAACTCCACCTCCGCATCGACCTCTGATACATCATCCATTCTAGCTACCTACATACCAACCACTGATCCCTTGGAAGGTGTTTTTCAATGCCTCAATCTAGGGGATTACCACCTATATAGTGTTAACACCTTCGTTACTCTACAGGACTATGGAAGCCTTCACCAACACCCTCGCTATGATCACCATATATTATAATGCCTCCTTTATGGTCCTCATCATCTTCGTACTAGTCTCACCTATGGGGGACTTGATACTACCACTTACACACTTGAACCACCATCACAAACCCACCCATTTTTTGCTGACTTCCAATCACTTACCAATCACTGTTTCTCCCACACCTTCCTGCACCACTATGCGTGGAAGGTTTTTGGTTTTGGATTTTACGAGCAAGGCCGTCATATCGTTATTCCATGTACCACCTGCAAACATAACGACCGTAGGGGTATCGGCTTCCCTAAACCTCTTACCAAACAGGCCCACATTGAACTCATTAAGGACCCTAGCCCTTCTCCACCTTCATCTTCATCACCACCTTCACCCACTCCACTTTCATCACCACCCTCACCGATGGAGTTGATGGATCCTGAATCTATCCCTCCTAACTTTTTTTTTCATAAACACCATTTCCTTGGGGCCTTTGACTTATCAACACAAAGGTGAGGCCCCTTCCAATCTTCCATTCATGTATCCTGAGATGATCGATGATGACAAACCTATAATTCACATCATTCAATGTCAGGATGATTAATCCATACTCACCTACCTTAGTGCAGAAGACTCATCTATTCATCAGTCGTTACCCTCTGAGACGCAAACCATGTTGAATGAATTGACTATTGAGATCAACATTCATATTAAGGATGACCCACACATCCTAAAGATTGGACAATCTTTAGATGCTACTGAACAAGAAGCCATCACTTCTTTTATCCGAGATCATAACCACAGTTTCGCTTGGTCTTACGTAGACATGCCCAGTATTGACCCCACCATAGTGGTCCACAATATCGTAACCATTATTGATGCCAAACCTATCAAAAAAAACTGAGGAAAATGCACCCTCACATTTCTCTTCTCATCAAAGAAGAACTTCAGTGCCTTATTTTTATGTCCTTCATCTTACCCATTGATTATCCTCATTGGATCTCTAATATTGTCCTTGTTACTAAAGTGACAGGGGGACTCCACATTTGCACGGACTTTCGTGACCTTGACCTAGCCTGCCTGAAACATGACTTTCCCTTGCCCGATATTGATCAACTGGTTGACCTCACCGTTGGTCATGAGATGCTATCACTCATCATGGCTTCTCAGGTTATAACCAAATTTTGCTTTCCCAGAAGATCAACATAAGACCGTATTCATCACCCCTTGGGGGACCTTCTTCTATCAAGTCATGCCATTTTGCCTTTAAAATGATAGTGCCACATATCAACGTGTTATGAGTTATATCTTCCATAATATCATGCATCGCATATTAGAATATTACGTGGATGATCTCTTGGCCAAATCTAAACGTCACTCTGAGCACCTCGCCGTCCTCAAAACCATCTTTGACCACCTCATTAAGTATTACATCCACCTTTAGCCAAAGAAGTGTGTCTTCGCAGTTCTCTCAGGAAATCTCCTAGGATTTATTGTTTCCCTCCGTGGTATAGAAGTTGACCCTACTAAATTCAAGGCCATCCATTCGCCATTTCATTTCACAATTATCTGATCGGTGTCAACCATTTCATCATCTACTCAGGAAGGATGTCTCCTTTAAATGGGATGATGACTGTCACAAAGCTTTTGAGGCCCTTAAAAAATACCTTCTACAACCACCCATACTCATTCAACCTAAAGATGATCAACCTTTTTACCTATACATATCAGCTACTGATCATTCCTTTGGACCCATGCTCACTCATCATGATAAACAACACAGGGAGTAGGAGGTTTATTACATAAGAAATACCCTTTTGGACTATGAAACCTAATACAACCATCCTGAAAAAAATTTCTTAGCATTAGTTTTTGTTGCCACCAAACTCCATAATTACTTACTCAACCACAAAACCTATGTCATGACCAACAACGATCCCTTACACTTCGTGTACACCAAACCTTATCAAAATCAGCATGCTGCATGATGGCTTATGCTTTTAGTTGATCTTGACCTCAAATTCATTCATCAAAAGTCCATCAAGGGCCAAGCTATCACCGACCAATTAGTTGACACACCTATTTCCAAGGATCAACCCTCTAATTTTGACTTTCCAAATGAGTCAATTGCTACCCTTTCCTTGGATCAACCCCCTTACCAAATGACACTTTTCTTTGACGGTTCTAAGAGTCAACATGGGAGCGGGGCTGGTATTATCCTCATTCCTCTGGATGGTGAACCCGTGCCTTTGTCTTTCAAACTATATTTTGAATGCACCATCAATATTATCGAGTACGAAGTGCTCGTACTAGGTCTCCAAGCCACATATGCCCTAGATGTCAAATCAATCAACATTTTTGGTGATTCACAATTGGTCGTAAACCAAGTCAATGGTATGTACCAATGTCATAACAAGATACTTCAAAAGTATAAACAACATGTCGACATACTTTTGACCACCTTTGATCATTACACCCATCAAACTATCCCACGTTCAACCAACAAATTTGTAGATACCATGGCCTGCTTACCTTCCCAAATACCCGCTTCCCCTGCCAATTCCAAAATCTTTGTCACTGTACAATGCCTCCATTCACTTTATTATTTACCTCACGATGTTTACTCGATCACAACCCACACCCCAGACACGAGTGACCTTTGGTATAAACAATACTCCGACTACCTTTCTCTCTCCATCTTACTTCCTGATCTCACCCGTAACAGACAACGCGCCTTCCTTAAAAGGGTCTCTCATTTCATTATTTGGGGGGGACTCTTCTATAAGCGCAGCTTTGATGGTATTCTCTTAGGATGCCTCACAAGTTCTGAAATTCCTTATACCATTAAGGAGGTTTATGATGGCATATGTGGAGGTCACTTTAGTGGCCTTGCTGTTGCTAAGCGTATTCTTCACCTAGGCTATTAATGGCCGACCCTTAACCATGATTGTTGTGACTATGTCAAACATTATTTAAAATGCCAACAACATTCCAACCTTCATCATACACCCAGTCATGCCTTACAGGTCACTCGTGACCTTTGGCCCTTCTCTCAATGGGGTTTGGATCTTGTCGGAGAAATCAATCCCCATTCTTCCCAATGCCACCAATGGATCATAACTGCTACCGAATACTACACAAAATGGGTGGAAACCATACCACTAATCTCCTCGAAATCTAAGAAAATATGTGAGTTCATTAACCATCACATCATTTGTTGCTTTGGTGTTCCTCATCACCTCATCACTGACAATGGAAAACAATTCAAAAACAAAACATTACAAAAACTCTGCAACGCCTTCGGCATTCAGCTTAGTTTCTCATCACCTTATTACCCACAAACCAATGGCCAAGCTGAATCCACTAACAAAACCCTCAACAAAATTCTCATGAAATTGGTTGACGATAATGGGAAGGATTGGCATACGCACATTCCTTTTTCCCTATGGGCATATCGCACTAGTATTCACACTTCTACTATAGCCACACCATTTTCTCTGGTCTATGGTATAGAGGTTGTTCTGCCTCTCGAATTCCAGATCCCCTCACTCCACATTTCTCTCCATGACATGCTCACAGATGATGACCTTCGTCAAGACCGCTTAGTACAGCTAGAGTTATTAGATGAACATCGTCTTAACACTCTGGATCACCTTCAAGTTTACCAACAACGTATCAAACGCACTTATGAAAAACATGTTCATGAATGAACATTCCAAGTCGGTGACCTTGTCTTGAAAGAAAATCAACACGTAACTAAAGCAAAAAAAGTAAACGGGGAAATTTTTCTCCTAATTGGCTTGGACCATACATCATAACTCATGCCTATGGATAAAGTGCCTATTGTTTATCTTCACTTGATGGTAAACTAGAACCTGAGCCCCTTAACGCATTACATCTTCGACCATTCTATTGTTGACTCGTCATCCTACCTCACCCTTTTTCTCTTTCTAGGCTTGTCCCTTGAGCGCTACCCACTCCATACACCTCACCAATGATTAAACAAGAATCATGTGAGTACCCGTCACTTGTTATCTCTTCTTGAATATGTGTACCACGATGCTGCACATAGCATGATTCTCATGGATACTTTTCATCTACCTTTAGATGAGATCCCATGGTTGTTCTACCTTTCCTTTTGAACAAGATTCCTATCCTCCACCTTGTTCTTGTCCATGATTTCAAAGACCTCACATGGGACCAAACTCCTTGAGTCAAACTTCTAATAAAAGATGACTCCCTCAAAAGGGCATCTTCCTCTCGACAAAATTGCTACTATAAATAGACTGCTCCCTCGAAGGATAGCTATGTGACACTTTTAACAAAAACAAAAAAAATGAGAGAAACCGAAGCTTCCCGCATTGATCAGCTTTGTGAAGACCTCAAGGTGTACCATATTATTTATCCCATATATACTTCCCGCATTGATCAGTCTATCAAAAAAAAAATAGTCATGGACTTGCCCATTGTGACCTAGGACCCCTTGCCCAAAAGCCCTGTCACTCAAAACATATAAAATTAACTACCTTTCACCCTCCTTACAACTTCCACTCTCATTTTCTCAATTTCCTCAAGGGACATCTTGGAATTTAGACATTTGGTGATCCTATGACTACCTTCATCATAGAACAATTAATTGTGCAATGCTTTTTGGGTCTTATGTTCATCACCCCCTCCAAGGTATGATCTACTCGGTATGATCCTACCCAATCAAGTGGCTTTATTGCCCCCTCTTATCTTTTAACCATCTTTGTTTCTATTTTGATTAACTTATACAGTGACTTGGTCCTCGACGCTTACCTTTGGGGTAGTCCTCCCCTTTCACCATAATCACCTTCCCCTACATCATTTTACCTATAATCTACCTACACCTATTAAACCTAAACCCACAACATGCCCAAAAACCTACCAACTCATTTTCATATTCTTCCCTAGCTCATGGGAGAACTACATCGGCCTAAGGTCCCTTTTTCACTGGGACTATGTAGGCAACACTCCGAGGGCATGGGGCCCTTGGAGGTTAGCTCAGACATTTTCTACCCTAAAAAAATTCATCAACCATGCCTAACTCACCATTCACATCACATTTCACTTAGTTCCCCTTTTATAACAAAATTGGAAATTAAGCCACATACATAACAAGTTGTTTACCACAACATACATTTATTACACCTACCATCTCTCTATCATCACTATGCATAGATTATAGAACATTTCACATATGACCCATAGTATCATTCATTGCCAAAATAATGAATCATAACTAAACCTACTTTCAACTCGACCATGCCTAACCCAACCTGACTCAACCATGCCTAACCAAACTTGACTCTAACCATGCCTAACCAAACCTTACTCCAACCATGCCTAACCAAACTAACTCAACCATGTCAATAACCTGACTCAACCATGCCTATAACCTGACTCAAGCATGCCTATAACCTAACTCAATCCATGCCTAAACCAACTTGACTCAACCATGCCTATAACCTAACTCGATCCATGCCTAACCAAACCTGACTCCAACCATGCCTAACCAACCTAACTCAACCATGTCAATAACCTGACTCAACCATGCCTATAACCTAACTCAACCATGCCTAT
Organism: Taxus chinensis; assembly: GCA_019776745.2. NCBI lineage: Eukaryota > Viridiplantae > Streptophyta > Pinopsida > Cupressales > Taxaceae > Taxus > Taxus chinensis. The sequence goes on from CM034148.1 coordinate 896,077,705, forward strand.
AACCTGACTTGATCCATGCCTAAACCAACCTAACTCCATCATGCCCAAATCACCTAATGTCAATCTCATCATATAAAGTAATAAATGTGTGTCTCAATATAACATGTCTAGCCATAAACCAATGTCTCATAAACACATCAACACATCACAAAATACCATGCATCTCATCGATATACAATACAATAAATGTGTGTCATCGATATACATGGCTACCTTCTCATGTCTATCATCTCAAAAATGTCGGCATGAATGCCAATCATCTAATACAAAATGTCATTCGGCACACAGGCCAGTATATGCTCAAAATATACAAAATCACTCATACATCCTCACTATCTTCAGCATGCAAGTTGGTATGGGATCAAAAATACAAACTATCTTCAGCATGCAGGTTGGCATATATATAAAAAAATCACTAGTATACCTCAAAAATCAGGTGACCACATATCAGACATCTCGCCAGATGTCTTCCATCTCTGTGTCACCTGCATCCTCAGCCTCCTGTGTCGCTGCTGACAACTCACCTAGCACTAGTCACCATGCACTGGTGGCCTCTCCCTGATTAGGCCTTGGAGCTCGCTGACCTCCTGTGCTCTCCACACTATGTGTGTGGGATCTCATCCTCTCACTGGATGCCTGTTGTGACCTGTACTCTCCATAAGATAGGAAGTCTATCCCGGTCGCCATGAGTTGGTCCTGATAATATCTCACCTCACCTAAGGGACCCTGTACCTACCCTGTAGTGACCTGCCCTACAGCAACCTGTCCTGTGTCAGCCTATGAACTGCTACCTTCTCCCTGTGCCTGTGGTGGTGCTCCCTGCCCTTGGGCCTGTAAGGCCCCAATCTATGTACCTGGGATGTGGCTAACTGGCCCTGTAAACCTGCCACCTGAGCCAGTAGGGCTATCACCTGACCATCTCTATCTCCATCTCCTTCATCCTCTCCCTCCACCATCTTGGGCCTACAGATTAGCCATCTATACTCGTAGCTCTGCTACCTCTGCCTCCAACCCCTCCAATTGTGTCTACAGTATACCTATCTGGGTAATCAACGTCGCTACCTACCCCTGTAGGGTGTCTCTCTACACTGTGATGGTAGCTAAGTCTGGCTTCCCCGGTCTAGGTGGTATGGCTCGTAACTAAGCCACCCACCACTGCCTGTACCTATCTGTACATTTGGCATCATCTATCCACCGATCCACTGGCTCCTCCTCCTCCCCTGTAGGCACTGTAGGCTATGGTAGAGGTAGAGGCCTCTCCACATCATCTCTCCGATACTATGGGAAGGACGAAGGAATATCCTGTACAAGCCTGAACTACCGTCAGACCCTCGGGATCATCTACTCCGGCATAGTGATCATCTCATCCTCCCCATGTGCCTAATGGTCCCACAACCCTGTATCCACCTCTCTAACTGGAGCTTAGCTAGCTCCTCATGCATGTTCCTATATGAGGGGAATCCCACATAAGGCCTCCAGATAATGTCCAATCCAAATAACCCCTCCAAAACCTTTGTACAACAAAGTGGGCCACAATATCATATGTCAGCCTATGGAATCTCAATGAAATACAATGAGAATGGCCCTCCAAGGAATAAAAATCAACTGTCGTAGATCGCCATAAATCATGGAAAGAACTAGTCCAAAGAACATCAATCCATAGATTTATGAGAGAACTAGACATATCAATACCATAGATCCACTCTCCTACAACAACTTGGAACCCATCACCTATATCCCACCCAATAAAGGTAAATAATGTACCATATGATATGAATAAGAATGCATCTGCTCAGGGCATCCCTATAGGTCAAACATAGACTATGTGCTCGTAGGCCCAACAGTGTAGTATAAATGTATAACACAGGCTAAACCTGCGCAACCTGCCTATATGCCCACAACTCTCGGTATAGCTCCACCAAGAATGTTGGTGCCCAGGAAAACAAGGTCTCCTCTACCATCATATCATAGAGCATCCCCATCAGTGATCAGGGAAAGCATCCACCCTCTACATCTAGTAGTGCATAGCAGTACACTGCCTCCATCAATAGAACCACTAGCCTCATCTCATCCAGATGGGCTAGGTACATCTCTCCATAGCTCAAACTAGCATGCTATGAAATCTTAGATCCACCGCCCCCTCACCAAAAACTATCCTGATCAGCTCCTCTGAGGCCTCGGAGGAGATAGAGTAAACCTGGGCACCCAATATGGGTAGCCACAAAATCTGAAACACGTCCTCTAGGGTGATAGTCATCTCACCCGTCGGAAGGTGGAATGTGTTGGTCACGGAGTCCCATCTATCAATGAGCGTGACCATCAAGCTGGACTACCAAACAACATGTCAGTACTGCCAAATCCCACTCAAGCCCACTACCTCCACATGTTGTAGCTCCAAAGGGGTGGCTAAGCCATACAATCATCACCAGCAGAGGTGGAACCCTATCCCACATGTGTAACTACACTCTCCCCTGCATCCAATCCAAGCACGACATTAATCATGACCATATTCACCAATTATCATTACCCTCCACCCTATTTTTACCCTACCCATCTCAACTACCTAAGCTACATCACTTTCACACCCTTGTGCCTAAAAGCTTGACTGGTACCGGTTTATTCTAACTGACTTTGGTCACCTTTAAACTGACATCGATCACCTATTTGGTGACCGCTACTCAGTTCATCTTTACCGACCACGACTACCACTTAACTGACATTGGTCACTTATTTGGTGACCGATCCCAATTCTACCCAACTGACGCTGGCTAAGGTTGACCGACGCCGGTCACTATCGCAGAAAATTCTGTGACTTCCCAAACCCCCCTTTTTTTAAAAACTTTCCCACATGCCCCTTTTACCCCACCTACAATGACCTACACTACCCCAATACCTCTACCCACCCCACCTATACAATTTACTACCCTCCTCCCTCTTTTTTTCCCATTATTCCCCCCATACCCACATTTTATTTTTAACCACCCACAAAAAATGAAAACCCACAAAACCCTAAAATGACAATCCTCAACACCTCTAATCTATCTAATCACCAATCTAAAATTAGGCACTTACCTCATCATGCTACCACCATCTTGGTGGCACATCTGGCCACTGTGCCTGTGGTCCATCTGATCCCTCTCCAGCCTCTACCATCACTGAATAACTACTCATAACCTCTGACCAATCAACTCTTGCCCTGATCTCATGGACCCGCTACTCACCAACCCAACCCTTGTCAAATCAGACTACCCTCTCACTGATCCCATTTTCTCTAGACACTTTTCTCTCTTTTCTCTCTTTTTTTTCATTTCTTCACTTTGCAAATAAAAAATGAAAAATAAAAACATGGATTTTTTGTTTTGATAACCCACCCAACCTAATCGATGTCAATTACCCTTGACCGGCATCGGTCGCATGCCCTACCTCACCATCATTGGATTTCCTATACCGATGTTGGTTAAACATGACTACCATCGGTCACCCTCACCTACACATTTCCCTTACTTTTCCCTTTTACCCCACCCTTTACTTTGATCCTTTACCCCACACCACCTGTATCCAACCTATTTACCTTACCTTTCTAGACCTCCTCACCTACCTACCCTTGTCCTCCTTTGGGGACTTCTTATTATTTTACCCCTACCTTGGCCTTACCCGTGCCGTGACCTAGATATTTGGACCTGGACCATCACTAGTGACCTTTGACCTCATGTGTTCACTATACCTTACGGCACTGTTACCTGTGTTGATTGACCTAATGACCTTACCTAGCCTATTGCCATGACCGTTTATCCTGACCCTACCTTTGGTGTACCAGAACATACCTAAATGTTCCTACACCTAACCTACGTTGTGTTTCCTGACCATATCCTATACCTCAGATACTGGAATCACTTCCACCTTGTTTGAATAAACCTATCGACCTTAGACGATGTAGAGTTTGTCTACTCTTCAACTTGGTAGCGTGTTGCAGTTTATACATGTGCGTGCATTTGATTGTTGCTACCTTTGACCCTGACCCATTACCTAGATTTCCTGAGTAGACATTTTATCCTTTTTTTCCCCCGTGCCCACCTTCCTTTTCTTCACCTTTTCCTTTTATCAAACCACTCACCGCTTCTAGCCTGCTACCTCATCAGTTCCTGGTTTGAGGGGGATCACCTTCACCCACACATGGGGCAACCACATCTTATTTTTGTTAACGTTGCTTACCAATACAAGATATGCAACAAAAAGGGGCAAAATGTAGACACTAAAATTAGGTCACACTCCCCTTTGGTCCCTCGATGAATAAACATCCTTTATTACATTTACCTAGCCATGGCCCCCTTCACCCCATTAATATTAATTTAATTACTCTAATTAAATTAATTTATTATCCTCACTATATTTATTATTTAAATATCTTATTTAAATAATATCCACACATATAGTTCACCTAGACACCTCACCAAGCCAACTCAACCTAAGACCTATTCTTAGCAAGTTGTCATAACTAACTAAGACTTACCCAAACCCTAAAAATCAATGCCTACATTCCCTCTAACCACATTCCCACATGCTCACAAGAAGCTCCCATTCTAATCCACGTGGGATAATGACATGAGATTCAAGGAAATCAAGAGGATCTCCCTAGTTTAGTAAACCTAGGAAATCCCACCTTGACCGACGATCAGTTACCCCTAACTATCACCGGTTAAGCCGGACCGTCATCTGATTACCCTTTTAACCCCTAAACTACCTTATTCTCAAGGTTGGAAAAAAAAATTGGGAGAAGGTTGATGAGAAAGAACACATCTCAGAGAGATAACACATCTTCAGAGAGCAAAATTCCAACAAAAACCCGCATGCAAGGAAGGAGATTGAGCATCTTCTCCTGCACAGCCATCCCAGCCATGATCTGATCCATCCAAGTAAAGAGGAGTGTACATGTAGCCCATGCAGAAGCTTTTCTTCAGTTGGTGATCACTTGCAGCCTTCAAACCCCTCATCAGCACCTCCATCCCTCACACACAGGCATTCAAGACCAGAATCCAAGTAAGTATAACATCATACTTTCTTGGTTTATTTCATTTTATCATCATTTTATCATCTATTGTTTACTTTTCCCCCTATTGACCTTCTCCAACATTTTCACCTCCATATACCCATTAAAACCTCACCAAGTCCTACTCCAATCACCAGATACCTCATCTCGACCCACCAAAGTCCTTTGTGCAATCACAAAGGAGACCACAGCTTGTTCTGTGATATTTCCAGATCTCACAGTAACCGGCACCGGTTACACCTAACCTCCATCGGTCACCCCTGAATGACACCGGTCTCTATATTTTCCCACACAACCTAGAATAGAGACCTACCCACCAAATTTCATCTTACCCTCATTCACCTGTGATCTATTTGTGACCTCTATCAAACCTGAAGAACCCAGAACCAATCATTTGACCTTTGGATTCTATTCTAGCTTAGCATGTTAGATTAGATCTATTTCTTATTGTGTTTTTAAGTGAGATACCTAAATCATTTCAAACTATAATAGGATTTACTTTGTTTAAAACATTAAAATTTTTGAAATAGTGGAATGACATCCATCTAGAAAGTATCACACTTCCTAGATCTAGCATACGCTAGCCAATTCATTGTCCGTATTGTTTAATTCCTTCTGGTGGTCTTGTTTTGCATTACAGGTAGTTCCTCTTAGCCAACTCCACCTATAGACTACTAGCATACAACATCTTTCACCTCAAGTAATTTTTCCAAAGATATAAAATATTCAAAGTGTCCTTGAATCTAAAAAAAAGTGTATATTCTTGGCTCACAAAGGAAATCTATTAGGCTACATTGTCTTGAGGGAAGGACTAACCATTCATCCTAAAATGGTTGAAGCCATTCAAGCAGTTCCTTTTCTAAGCCACAAAAAATCTCTCCAAAGTTTCTTGAGGAGAATAAATTTAATTTGCAGATTTTTACCTGACTTTTCCACTCTTTTTAGGCCACTAACTATGATGTTGAAGAACTACCTTTCATTCAAATGGAAAAATGAGGGTAAAGATAGTTTTGAGGCCATCAAACAAACCATATCTCAGGCCTCAACTCTCATGAACCCATATTTTTCAAAGGGCTCCATGCTTTATGCCTTTGGTGGTTTAGATATAATTTCAACTATCTTGGTACATCTAAATAAAGAAGGTTTGGAGCAGCCTATAGCATTATTCAGCCAAAGCTTAGAAGATTATGAAGTAACGTACTCTTTTATTGAAAAGCATGTCTAAGCTTTCAGTAGGAGAATAAAGAAATCTAGACACTTGGTTTTTTTTTTTCATTTAAATGTGCACCTGCATCTCGAATCCAGAAGAACTGAGTTGTTAGAGACAACAATGGAACCATCCATAAGTTGTGGGACCTTGCGTGCTTGGAACAGGTCTCTGGAAAAGGCCAGTTTCTCTACCTACCTCTAACACTGCTACTACTCCTAATTCTGAAAGAAAAACCTAGATTAAACATGCCAAGAGACCATGGATAAAAGGATGTGCAAAAAGGGGAAATCCTAAGCTAAGGAAGGTGATAATGCTAGGGAAAGGGTCGATTTCTCTCCACAAGCTGCAAAGGAAATAGAGAGAGCATGGGAGAAGAAAGTGGATGGCGTGCGCCATAGATCAACACACAGGCTTGGCCTTCCAACATGTGCAACACATGAACATGGGGCCTGTAAATGGGAATATGCATAGCATGCCAGAAAATGCAAACAGAGAGGTGAGATGAAATTAAAATGAGAAAGGGAAGACAAGCTTTCCACAAAACATGATTTAATTGCTTAATGGATGTATAGTCATTTACATTCACGGAAGGAGGTGATAATACATTGTAGAGACCATGCCAAGGTATGAAACCTGTGGGAAGTTAGCCACCATTTTGGCATGGTGTTGTTACAATAGTGAGGGATCCTTTTTACAAAGCAAAACTATGTTATTTATAGAAGAATAAGGAGAGAAGAGAAGGAGAAAGAGAGGGAAACTTGGATTCAAATCTGTAACCACCAACAACAAGTAATAAATGCCTACAAATCCACCTATAAGGTTGTCAAATGCACTTCCCCATGTCTATTCGGCATGTAGAATAAGGAAGAGGGAAATATCTGAAGAAATATGGTGTTTTAGGTCAATTAGATGTGCACATTGATGACTAGAATTATGTTTCACTATTTTCTACCCACTAAATCCCACCTAGATTTGAATTTGAATAGTCCAACATGTAGTTTGTTTCAACAGCTCTCTGACAATTATAGGTGCATGCCAATCAGGGCTCTATAGTAGAAGATATTGTTATTAGGAGATGTCAGAGCTGTCTTGGCACGTAAGACACGTGACGCATGGATTGACTGAATAAATCTGCCAAATGTTGATTTTTCGTCTTTTCTGCCACATGTCATGTGTCAGTTAGTTTTTCAGATTTGGTGCCCTGTTAGCACACGTTGATAGGTTGCATGCATCATAATCAAGTTTGATATAAGATGATGTGGCATAGTGACTGGTGTAGAAGAAGGTGCAAGGTGCGGAAGCAAAATGTAGATGCGTGAAAGGGAATCAGAGGGAAAGTGTGTGCACAGGGGGAATGGGAGAATACTTGCAGGGGACAAGTATGGGGAAGGGGTGTGAGAATTTAACTAAAGGAGGGCATTTGGTGGAAGAAAGAGAAGAGCGTGTAATATAGTTTAGTGTATGTAAGCATGCATGAGGAATGCCATGGACTTATCCATTTTGGAAGGCAACTCTTCAGAGGTGCACACAAGGAGTACGTGATAGGATAGGAAAGAAGGTAGTTGCACAGGAGGAAGCCGCAAAGGGGAAATGGAAGGAAATAGTAGAATGTAGAGGGAAGGGGAAGTAGGAAGGTGCATAAGGGCATGCAAAGGAACTGAAACTTTTCCATGGTGTCAACTAAACAATCTTGAGTGTGTGCAACCTGAAATGTGAAACATCAGAGTCAGTATGAAAATATAAGTTATCCAGATAACTAGGAGAGTTATTTGGATAACAATTTCTAACAATAATATTCAGCTACTAGTTTCTCATGTTAGGGTCAAATATTTTCTCTTGAACAATGATTTGAATGAGAAAAGGGCAGGTTAGATCACCCACGTCATAGAGTATGATATAGAGATTGAGGTAACCAAATTGGTCTATGACAAAGGTTTGTGTGAGTAGCTAGCTTCTAATCGGTATGTTGAGTCAAAAGGTGAAGGAGGAGTTGTCCTAGTACTCCAATATAACCAAGAACAAGCCATGGATGGTATGCCCACTCCTTGTTGGACTCAAGATATTATTAAATTCCTTTAAATGGGCCTATGCCCTCCAGAGTTACGCAAATCAAAAAGAAAGTATTTCAGGATCCAACCCATCCCACATGTGTTTTTGGATGGCATTTTGTTTAAGAAAGATATGAATGGAGTTCTCTTAAGGTGCATTGGAAAAAATCATATTGAGAAGGTGTTACATGAATTCCATGATGGAGAACCAGGAGGCCACTTTTCTCCATGAGTAACAACCCTAAAGATCATGAAGGTTGGTTATTGTTGGCCCACATTTTTTAGTGGTTGTTATGTATGGATTAAAAAGTGTAAGAAATGTGCATTCTTCACCGGGAAATAAAATCTAGCAGCGCTTCCCCTTCATCCAATCTCAATGGAACAACCTTTCATGTAATGGGGATTAGACTTCATTGGGTTCATTAATCTGAATTCAAGCCAATGTCACAAGTGGATTCTAATAGCTACATACTATTTCACCAAGTGTACCAAAGTGGTAGCACTCAAGGAAGCCAATGAGTCTAGCATATTGGACTTCTACGAGGGGATAATCACAAGGTTTGGCATGCCTACCACAATCATATCAGACAATACTTTGGCCTTTATTGGCACAAGGATCATTGAATGGGATGTTAGAAATGGAGTATATCTCAGCACTTCATCTAATTATTAGCCCCATGGTAATGGGCAAGATGAGTCCATAAACAAAAATTCGCTAAGAATAATAAGAAGGAATCTCGATGAAAATTAGAAAACCTAGCACACAAAGCTCAAATCAGCCATGTGGGCTGATAGAATTACACCAAAGAGGTCAATAGATAGTTCTCCATACAAGCTAGTCTACGAAAGAGAGGCAAGTTTTCCTATATCACTCGAGTTTCCAGCATTAGAGCTTCTCAAGTAGGTGGAGTTAGTTGAGTTTGATCCCATGGAAGCTATGTATGCAAAAATCATAGAGTTGGAAGAAACAAGAGAGCATGCAGTGCAAACCATAGAGAAGGATCAAGAGGAGATTTGACAAGAAGGCCAAAGAAAGAACCTTCCAAGAAGGATATTTGGTGTTGAAGTGGAATGCTGACAGGGAAAACCCGAGAAAGAATTCCAATTTTGATGAAATATGGAGTGGTCCCTACATAATCACAGAACGTAAGAGTCATAACACTTTCTGACTGGCCAAGTTGGATGGTGAAGAATTACATATTCCATTCAATGGAATCTATCTCAAGCATTGTTATTGAATTTAATTCTCACCCTTATACATATTAGTTTAGGATTCCCATTCCTCTAAGTACTTTTAGCATAGTGTTTTGTTGGTAGGAGTAGGATGCTTTCAGTAGAAGAAGTGCTTGTGCACACTCTGCATGTTCCACTTGAGGTGTGTATGATCTTCCTCTTTTATACATAGTGTTTTGTGGTGTTTTTTTTCTTGTGCACAGTCCGTTGGAGGCAGCATTTGGGAAAATTAGTTCTTGTAAGGCATTTCAAATTGTAGCCAAATCAGCAAGTATTTCCAAACTCTATAGTGTTTCATCCTTGCCAAGAAAGCATCAATTTTAGTCCTTCATACTTAGAAAGAAATCATATTTTGGGAAAAACTCATAGTTCCATCCTTATCCTATTATATTAGATTGCAAATAAAAGATAATTCTAGGTTCAAAATAATTTTCCACTCAATCTAATTTTTAAGATTTTCTTATGAAAATTGGGAGATTTGAACAAAAGGATCAACTTCAGGTTCAACAGTGTTTAAGTGGCTTAGTCGTAGGATTTAAAAATTTTAGATCAGATTTTTGTTTATCAAGATGAATCCATGCCTAATGGATGCTTCAAGGCCACTGATCAGTTCGTCTAGCAGGTAGATGTCCTCATGATTCGTCATATTGTTATCCATTTTTACCCCCCAGGAAAAAATGGACACCTTGGGATGAAATTGGACTTGGGTAGTTGATCGGGACTTTAATGGGGAATCTGGAGATGTCAGGTAAATTCCCATGTTCTTTAACACTTGCAGTTGATTTGGGAGCACTTGGGGTCATTGGTGCATTTCTTTCTTCTAGAGAAAAAGGAGTTCAAAGTTCACAGAAAATACCGCAAAACAAATTCCATGGAAAATTCCATAGAACAAAGTCCATGGATTGTCGTACAACAAATTCCACAAAAAGGGAATGTTGCAAAAAACTAGAAAATCCGTGGAACAAAGGAAAACGGTAGTTTTTCATGCAAATTTTCAAATGGGCATAACTTTTGATCCAGTGCTCAAAATTTGACAAACTTTATATCGTTAGAAAGGTCTTTGCATCTTCTATGCCATGAAAAATATAAATATTAGCTTTGATAAGGTTATATGGGTAAAAAATTTGAAAACATATCCAGCACGAAAATGTACAGTTTTAGGCCCAAGCACTGGGATTAATGACAGCATGGGTGTGGTTTTATCCCTCCAGAGGCCAAAGGACAATGAGGGATGGGTTTTTTAGGTCACTCCATCACTTTTACAAGAAATTAAATGTATTTTTGTTGGCGGTTCAAATAAAATTTTGAGTTCCGTCTCTCTCTCATCCTTTCTTCCATATAATGTAAAGAGAGCTCATTTGGTAAATAGTTGGACATTTTTTTGATGTTTCTCTCTCTTCTTCTCAGCTACTGGGTAGATTTAGAGCTCCAAGCCTTCATTTTTAGGCTACTGTAATGGGAATCATGCCTCTTTCCTCTATTATTATGTATTGTGCATATTATTGTAGCAATAAAACATGTGTTTGTGATCATTTCTCAATCATTAAACTAGTTTCATTGTCTTTTTCATGCCTTTCTTCATGCTTGTAGGTGACTGTGTATTTTATTTTCATTGCATGTTTAAATCTGATTGTGCTAACTTGAAAACTGTGTACTGTGTGTATTATCTGGGTCTGTGATGTATGTCAATCCTCTCCATGCTCACCTCTCTCGGTTTTCAGACACCAATTTTGTCCAACACCCCCCTTTTTGGTGTTATCACCTTTATAGTGTAGGATTTGTTCAATTTTATGTATTCTCCTTCTCCCTAGTCCCTTAGAAATCATAGATTAGGAGTAGTTAATTGCATTCCCTTCCTTAAGAGTATTTTAGTGCCTATATTAGGTAGAGGAACTAACCTTCTTTGGAGAATTGTCTCAACAATAAGTTCCCCACACCTTGAGACAATTCCATGTTACCCAGTTACATTGATTTCCCAGTAAGCTCACATGCTAGCAAATCATAGGGTGTTATAATTCAGTGATAACTAATCACAAAGATTTTCTTGAGTTGGGAAAGAGTGATCCATTATAGCATCCTTCTCTTCATAAGTATCCAAGTATGTCTTCCCTAATCTCGAAGCTTCCCGTGATGAATAAGAATTGATATTGCATCAAGTTTCTGAAATTTCTCCAATGAAGAACATCATGTTAACTCCTAAAGATCCATTCCCATGGATTCAAGAAATTCTCAAAAGTGAGCCAAGAAAAATGCAACAATCTCTCATGCCCAACCTTAAATAAATCTTAAGAAATTTGAAATCCAAGCGAAGGAAGAAGGCCCAGAAAACTTCTCGCTTCTTTAGTAGTACCTCATGTAACTAGTATGTTGAAGTTACTAAGACTAGAAATAAAAATCCTATGAAAGAGATGACTCTGTCAGAATATGATTTTCTCCGCATCTCATTAGGTCAAGCTTCACATGAGAGTTATTCTCATTTGTTCAAGGAATCATCTTCCCACCTCCTTTCTAGAAATTAATAGTACAAGAAAACAATTGAACAATTGAAGGAACGGTTAAAAAATATCAATGCTCACATTCAACCCTTTTTGGATCCCAATTCAATATCATCTCTTCCTATAGAATATATTCCTCCAATTAGTAGTGTTAATCCTGGGGTGATCAAGAAAGTAAAATATTACATGATGCAGGGGATAGCTAATTGGAAGATGATTGAGAATATCATCGAGAGAGGTGAGATAGTGATGTCAGAGGTAATATCTCTAATTAAATTCATGTTTTCCATCTTATCAGAAGTGAAGAAAGTGAAGTAGGGGATTGTAAAAGAGAAGTTCCATTGGGATTAGGTGTTCCCACTCATTTTTGGGATGATATCCTTCGACTATCACACCCCTGTGAGTAAGAATGTGTTTGCATCATCTGTTGAGACATTGTCTTTGGTTTGGATCAACATCATTGATTAAATATATGATATGATAGCATATGCCATCTCTGAACTTGAATATAGTGAGAAACATGCCTTTGAGGTTCTGAATGAGGTCTGTAATTATGTTTAAAAAATTGAGTTCCCTCCACTCATTGAGAATTAATCATTGGAAGAACTCATTGTTTCCTTTTAGGAGTTTTTCAGGAAAGTGGCAGGTGACTCTCTCTCCTTCAACAAAGATGTCTTGGAATCTATTGCCAACATCGTGAACTCCATTTCTATAATTGCAAAGGATCATGAAATATGTCTCAATCAATGTATGAAGATCGTTTATTGTGTCTAGGCATGGATCAAGGTGTTGGGTTGTGTTTGCATTCTAGAGGTGGACAAGTTGACAACTGTGATAATTCAATTCAACAAGGAATTCAAATAATAGGATCTCATTCCAAGACCTCTTCCTTGGCGTTCATGAATTAGAAAATTATTTTTAATAAGGAGATTCTTCATCAGATATGTTGACTACTTCCTCCTCTCTTTCTCCTTCTTTATTCTTTCCCCCTTTCTAATTCTTCATTGTACACAATCATGGTCTTTGGTCTCATTCACTAAAGTGACTTTCTAAAGTTGAATTGTAAAAGTCCCTTTAATTTATAAAAAGGAAACTTATTTTCACTTCTTAGGAAGATGTAAAGTCACAAGCTGAATGAGGTCATGAATATTCATGTGGGGGTAGGTGAAATTTCAATTCACAATGGTGTATATTAGGATGTCTTCTCGATTCCAAAAGATCCTAAAAATTTAGTTCTTTGTAGCAATTGTGGATTGTGGTTTGAATGTTGGGCTTTATATCACCAACATAAGAAATAAAAGCTACATTCCTTCCATTTTCCTTTGCTCATGTTTTCCTTTTTTATCTCTATTCTACAAATTTCAAAGCATAAGTGATCTTAAATAACCAAGAACTTGGTGTCCTTGATTGATGAATCTAAAGAACTGTGTGTCTAAGATTTGTTGGTCTTGATAATTACCTACATTGTTTCTTTCCTCCAATTGAATGTTGAACTACTCTGGTTATTGTGTCTAAACTTTTTTATTACCTACTCACAACAATAATCCTCTTTCCTAATTTATCTCCTTCCCGTACAAGAACTTTTCCACCGGTTCAATGAAGTGTTCTTGTGTTATCCCCAGCCTATTTGACCACCCCGGAGCAGTTATATAGAATTGGGATAGTTTACATTCAATCATGGGAGTCTCCCTATACATAAGGAGGGGCGTAACCTCGTGAGAATTTGTGGAAACACATAATTTTTAACACGGAAAATTATTTCACCAACATATTTGATAGAAAATTTTGATGCCTTCAATGTTCAATATATTCCTAGAGGCAAGATTTAAAATATGGACAAGCTAGCTGCAATCAATCCTCAGGTTAACATTCCAAATTAGATTAATAAGGATAAAAATGAACAACATATCAAGATATTTTTAAGACCTTTTGTCCCATATAATGATGTTAATTGACAAGTATTTGAATAAGATCATCAGATAGTTAACTTTTGTAAGAGGAGGCTAAGTTTTCAATTAAAAATCAGGAAATTTTGCGATAACAATATGAAAATCATACTATTCAATTGAGATCTAATAAAATACCTCAAGGATTAGTCACTCTTGATTCTATATTAAATACATATGATCATGTCAAAGGAAAGAAATCTAACATATTGATCAAACAAGAAGGTTATGAGCAAATCAGCATTGGTAATTGCAAAACACTCAAGTTGGGAAAGGTATGTAATCAAGATGAAAAAATTGATTTTGTTCAACTTTCTAATGAATTTTATGATGTTTTTGCATGGAGATATGGTGATTTAAAGGTTTTCAATCCATATTTATCTTAGCACACAATAGATTTGAATTTAAATGCAAAACCAATTAGAAAAAAACAAAGGCTTATAAACCCAAATATTGAACCTATCATGAAGCAAGAGTCGGATAAATTGATTTGACCTAACATCATTTTCCCTATGAAGCATTCATCATGGGTTGCCAATTTGGCTCTCATGTGTTGTCCCCTCCCAAAAAAAAAATACACACATTTTTGGGGAACCCTTTGAAATTTTTTCAGTGTAGGTTTTCTATTTTCAGGTCTTTGTTTAACTTTGTGAAATTCAAAAGAAAAGAAAGTACCCTCAGTAGTTGGTCAATTTTTCAAATTTTTGAGTTTGGGACTTTCTCTTTGCACTGCGGGTACTTCAATTTTTTCTATCTTGTGTTTCTCATGTTCCTTTGGGCCTCCTATTCTCCAATTCTTCACCTTCCCCATAGTAAACTAACCCTTCGTGTTGTGCGGAAGTTTCAGCTTTGTGGGGAACTCATGTCCCAATTTCCCAAGGGTTGTTTATGAATGATTTACCTAATTTTCCTGATTTGCAGTGTATTGCAAAGGTTTTTTCTTTTCCCATCCCAAATTTCCTAAGTACATCATGGTCAGTCATTCCCCGCAAACCCATTTTTTCCGCATAATGTTAGCCTTTTATGTATTGCATGGATTTTAGCTCTGGATGTCCTAAATGTTTCATGGGCCTTTTGAGCTCATTTTCTCTACCATATATACATATAAAGGGTTAAAGTTGGTGTCTTATGTCTCAATATTCCCCATTCCCTGCCATATATTAAAACCCTCATTCAATGCACTCTGTCAACTATTATAAATGGGATGTATATAAGTATGAATTTGATTGTTTTTACCATTCAAGTTTGCAATCTATTTTCTGTTCTTTGTTCCCACACTTACTGTGTTCTTCCTAGCCATAGAAAATCTTTCCTTAACCATATTTCAAATGCCAAGTGCATCCTACTACTGAGAAATCCTTCGTCCCTCTGCTAGTAAAATCGAGTCATAAGAAGCCCGACATTCATTGTTTCCCTTTTGCTTGCTTGTTTTTGCATTTCCTCTCATTTCAGTGTTAGTTCTTCACCATGAAAATTCACTTTAGGGGGCACGAACATCTCTCTTCTCCAGAAAATATTCTACCTAATATCAGAGATAGTGATGCACAACATTTTGACTTCAATGATTATTGGGCATGACTCAACTGTGAGAATCCTACTTCCATTACCCAGCTGATCAAAGAATGTAGAATAGCGTAAGCTAGAGGTTTTCCTTTTTCATTCAGTGCACCAACACCTTCTTGGCTTGTGTCTCATGCTTCGATCCCATCACAAAACAAATCAAAGATCCTCAAGGATAGGTGATTTCTCGATTAGATGCTAACTGTATCAATGTTTCCCACAAAATTTCTATCCTATAGGGCTCAAATACTCTCACCAAATCCCAGGACCAACTTCTATTTGATCAAGACAGTGAGCAATACAAGAGCAGGGTAGCCAAATCCTAGCTCAAAATTCCTAAGAAAGGAGCCTCAAGACTACCTAAAAACATTATAGAATTGATTTTAAGGAAGATTTGTCAGATAACTTACCAGGATAATGGGTCTCTCCTCAACCAATAAATTTTAGTTCTAGATGTTTCCCTATCTAAACATTATTTTTGAAGGAAATAAGAACCTAAATTAGAGAGATATCACTTGTGATAGCCTCAGTGAACAACTAGCCAATGTACAAACAAACAAGACTTTCTACATGAATTCTTATTTGATGTATACCATTACAGCATATAGAGAATGGTTGGGCATTTCCCCTAGTGAGGACAAAAAAATGTGCTCCAATAAATGAGTATTGCCCATATCTAACTTTGAATAGTAGCAATCATCATTTCAGAAGGGTGAATTACGCCTTCGCCATGTACATTGTCATATTGTTAGAAGGCAACACAACTCAGAGATTCTCGGATGAGGTTAAGCAGTTGATTGCTATCTATGGGAGTTATTTCATTCAATTCAAGAAGTTTTCTTACATCTGGTTAGCTTATTTTAAATGGACACCCCTGAAACTTCCAATGTACTGTAATTATGAAATGGCCCTAGTTGAGGTTTGTAGGCAGCTTGATAAGCTTCACAAATCCTGTAGAGATAAGAAAAATTCTAGAATTCAATTCCCAATTACTTTGGGTAATTACACCTACAGGACTGCCTTAGATTCCTAGAATTTTAATAGAACTATTGCTCCTCTCACTCTTCATTACTTCAAACCAAGGATTTTTCTTTACCTTAAGGGGTTTATTGCAAATAATTTCATAATGGGTTTTCATAATCTTGTTGACCTTGAAGACTATTTAGTTGACTGTTCAGATGACTATAAAGCCAGGAAAATATATTATGGCAAGTTCTCTTCAAAAAATCAAGGATTTTAAAGTTTATAAAGTACCAGATGAATTGTAAGATGATGATCAAGAACTACAATCTCTTGAATTTGAAAGATCCATCAGGCATACTTCTATTGAAACCATTGATTGGTTTAGTAAGGGAAAATATGATTTGAAAGAACTTATAAACCTTGTCTTAGTTAGGACCAAACTCTAGTTTGATAGAAAAATTTTGAAGTTTATAAAGTACCAGATGAATTGCAAGATGATGATCAAGAACTGCAATCTCTTGAATTTGAAAGATCCATCAGGCATACTCCTATTGAAACCATTGATTGGTTTAGTAAGGGAAAATATGATTTGAAAGAACTTATAAACCTTGTCTTAGTTAGGACCAAACTCTGGTTTGATAGAAAATGTTTGAAGTTTATAAAGTACCAGATGAATTGCAAGATGATGATCAAGAATTGCAATGTCTTGAATTTGAAAGATCCATCAGGCATAGTCCTATTGAAACCATTAATTGGTTTAGTAAGGGAAAATATGATTTGAAAGAACTTATAAACCTTTTCTTAGTTAGGACCAAACTCTGGTTTGATATAAACCTTGTCTTAGTTAGGACAGGAAAGTCATGATCTTCCTCTCAAGAAGCCTCCACTCCTCAGAAAGAAGTTCTTGTCATAGCCCCTGAGGTACATGCATAGTCCATCCCCTCTCCCCTTGAATCCTCAACTTTAGTATACATCAAAAAGGGGAAAACTGGGAAAGATGAAAAAGTAGAAGAAGTAACTGAGGAAGAAAGTAGACAATTTCCCTCTCCTAAAAAAATGGAAATAGCATATGAGATTGAATAGATTGTAGACCTCTATGGTGATGATGATGATGAAAAGGAAACATAGGATCATGAAGAAATTAATATCAAAGGAGGTAGCACAGAGAAATAAGAAGAAGAAGGTGATAAGAAAAAGGATCACACTTTGGAAGCTAAGACACTAGCTATCCAAGAGCCACATGTTCATGAAACTCCTATTAAAGGAATGATTGTCTCCAACATTGAGACATCTATTTTAGAAGTGTCAGCTGCACAGACCTTAGGGTCAATGAGCACTCTAGCATTGGGGCATATCATTCCTCCTTCTAGTACTACTTTCACTTGGGTTCAACCATTTCAGGATAAAAATAAAAGGAAGACTTCATCTAAGATTGTTTCTCCCGAATTTGATGTAGTGGCTTCCCTCCTAGGAACAACGCCATCTCCACCTACCAAAAAAGCAAGAACTACTTCTAGATTAGTCTCTGATTCTCAAGGCCAGTAATTTTTGGAGATTGTTAAGCCTAAAATGGATAAAGATAATAAATATTTGGTGTTGATTTATTTGGAATTTACAAGGATCCCTTTAGGAGAGTCTACCCCTGAGAGTGAAGTGAAAAATTTAAAGTAAACAGTGTTTAAGGTGATTGAGAGAATAGAAAATGGGAAACAGTCTCAAGAGCAGCTTGAGGAACATATACAAACTCTCTCTGATTTAATCAAGTCTTTGTTAGCAAGTGATAAGGTGATTGATCCAACTCTTTTGAATGTAATGCCTCCTCCTATTGTCCTCACTAATGAATAAGTTCAAGTAATTGAGGACATCCATAAGCACTTTGCCTATGGAAAAGCTATAAAATTTATGGTGGAAGAAATGTTAGTCATTGGGATCAACTTTGTTGAGGAATCCTACAAGGCTTATGATCAAATCACAAGTATCCGGTTAAAGTTCACTACAACACTCAGTATTCTGACGAGGGAATTAAAAATGTGGACTGAATGTATTTAAGACATCATCCTCATGAGTGAAACATATATGCAAGTTTTCTTGGCTAACAAAGTGTTCGATGATCTGAAGAATAATTTAACCAAGAATGGGTATTCAGCATTGATTGGAAGATGAATTTTATTGATGAAGAAATTGATGAACTAAGAAACATGTTTTAAAAGGGAGAAGAATTTTAGGTTTATAGCATATCTGAATTCCAAGATTTTCATTGTCAGCTTCACAAAGAAAATTTTGAAGAGAAATACATTGTCTAAGAAATCAAGGAAAAATTCAAAACTTTTGTCAAGGAGGATCTTTTCAGATCAAACACTATTTCAAAGGAGAACTGAAAGATATTTGTGCTCTGCAAACTTTAATTGAAGATGTCAATAAAGTATTTTTTGAAAATGCAGGGTTTAGTAATGACATGGAAGACTTTTTGGGAAGCTGGACTCACACCACTAGCATGCATATTGGTTAAGTTCAAAAATCAAATACTAAAAGTAAAGACTTTGGTGACAACCTCTTCAAGTGTTCCAATGGCTATCTCTTAGGATTTTCTTTTAATTAATGTATTTCTATCAAGTTGGCCATATTTTGTTGTAGTCATGAAATATTTAAGTGGGGCTAACTTCGTGATATAAATATTTGATTAGATCTTTGATTAAAATAAAGCTAACTAAAAAGACTCATTTTTAACCACCCTAGGGGTTATTTAAAGATCTCTCCATCTCATTTAAGGGGGTTGGATTTTTATGTTTTGATGTGGAAGCATTGAATTTGCAATCAATACCGAAGAAGTTATATTCTCATCTTTTCTTGTATTCTATCTATTTATGCTTTCTATATTATTCATGTGGGTTATATATATTTGAATAGGAAACTTTGTGTCCTCCAGTTGATGTTATGCTTAGAAATTTGTGTCTATTGCATAGATGTCCTGTATTCAAATGTGTACATGATTCAGGCTTTATTTTTCATGCATGCATAAGTAAGATATCATTCTTAGAAGTATATATCTGAAAGTGTTGCCTTCCTCACTTTCTAAATCATTAATTCTTCTACATTATTTTTCTTTTGTATTGAGAATATTTTGAGATGGAAACATTTAAAGCATCAAAATCCTCATTAAAAAGATTGATATTTTGTACATTTGTAAATAAATATACTTTCTTGTTTGTTTGTGTGTTCAATAAGGGAACCTCTCCCATGAAGAGGAGGGACTATTGTCCCTTGACTGTTACTTCTTTTCAAGACAAATTTTACAACCAACAATTTTTGGTGCCCATATAGTGTTTCCCACTGAAATAATTTTCAAATCAATAGTAATAACATGTTGGCGGATAGAATATATACACGAGGTCAGAGAGCACAAGGTATTGAAGATCGATATTTTCAATTACTAGAACAGTAGGGCTTTGTTCTTACTCTAAAAGGGATGAATAAAGGGAAAATATTCACAAGAACTCCTCCTACTATGGATAGAGTTGCAACAAACGTTGATATTTAAACACAATTGAGCACTAACATCCAAGCTCTGGTTTTTGCTCAAGTTACAGTCCCCTTGTAAAAAAAATTTCCTATAATGGTAACACCTCTACCTTGGGGACAATGGGTTGGACCTTTGGATCTTTCCTAGCCATTACATGATCTCCCAAAAGGGAATAGGAAGAATTTCCCCAAATTCAAGGGATATGGGAAGGTGCACCCTAACGAACACATTATTGCATTCATCGTAGCTTGTGGAGTTCTCAAAGTCGAGCACGAATATGTGTCTGTTAGGATCTTTGTAGAGACACTCGAGGATAATGTTGCAGACTAGTTCTACCATCTCCTAGTCGATGCTATCATTGACTGGGATACCATGAGGACTCATTTTGAAAATTGGTTAAAACCTATTTAGGATGTGCATGCTCTTCTTTCCCAGATATCTCAAATAAAGAAAGAGCCATATGAGCCCATGTGAGAATTTGTGGCAATATTTAACAAATAGGTGAATAAAATTCATACAGCCACTCATCCTATGGACAAAATTTAGAAATATTTCTTCTTGAATGCACAATTTCCAGAGGTGATATATGTATTAAGAAGGGCTAATATTTCTACTTTGTATGTCGATCAATGCTTCGCTATAAGTGTCAAAGATGATCTGATAATGTCTCAAAAGTTGAAAAAGTATGCTCCTAAAGCTAAAGCTTCTGCTTTAGTAACCAATTCTGATCATCTAGTATAAAAATTGGAAAATGATCTTATAGCAATCAAGAATCAATTAGCTCAAATCATTCCTTATAAAGATATCCCGAGGAAGAATTTTCAAGCTCCAAATTTTTTTCCTCCTACCCAGCCTAAATTGGAAATCAAAGTACCCCCCTTAAAGTTCCAGTCAATGTGATATATGAGGTTCAAGAAACTGAAGATGAAGTAGAGGCTAAAGGTATGAGGATATCGAGGAAGAAGCAAATGAGGTGCTAGAAGAAGCAAGTGATTCTCAAGTTAATTTCCTTACCACCGAAGGGGTTGATGATGATGAAGATAATTATGATGAAGTAGTGGTAGATATGAAAAATGAATAATATGTTGTTATGACTAGAGAACAGATGAACAAACAGAAGGAGGTGATCTAGCCTATAAAAAAATCCAAGGAGGTTCTGTTCACTATTCCAGTTGCAAAAAGAGGTGCTCCTATTCCTACCACTTCCAGTCAAAAGGTAAGTAACACTTATACCTCTTCATCTTCTGCACCTAAAGATAATATAGGTTCAACCCCTATGTCCAAAACAGCCTCAACTACCAAAATTGATAAGCCTAAGGCTTCCACCTCTTATAGTGTAGATGCCCCATCTACTTCAAGATCTTTTGACATAATTGATCATATCAAGAAGACCAAGATCCAAATTTCTGAAGCTGAGTTATATCAAACTCACCCTAATGCCTTTGCCCAAGTAACCAAGTTTTTCAAATCCAAACCTAAATCATCCTCTACCACTTCCAAATGCCTATTACCTAATCCCACCTCTTCATCTCAACAAAATTTGATGGCTACAACACCTTCTACAATTGAAAAGATTGAGCCTTTCTATGTCACACTACTTATAGTTGGCCATAAGCTTAGTAATTTTGTTATTGATTCAGGAGTATTAGACAATGTGATGCCTGCTAAATTTTATCATGCTTTAGGCTTGACTTTTACATGTACGTTTGGCTCATGTTATTCTATGGAAACTAAGCAGGTGCCACTTGTAGGGAGGATCAATGATGCACAAGTAGATTTTGTTGCTTTCCCAAAGAAGAGGGCCAAAGCTACCATTTTGGTAGTAGACATTCCTTCATCTTATAGTATGTTGCTGAGTAGAAATTTTTATAAAGAAGTGGGATGATAAATTCAAATAGATTGGTCACATGCTCTCATCCTAGTTAATGGAAAAATGAAAAAGTTGTTACCTAAAATACAAACTGGATATATTGTGCATAAGACTGATGACCCTAAAGCACAACTTCTCTATGAATACATTGGTCATGGTAACTACATGATCATGTCAGAGGATGAGATGAAGACCCTTGAGGGTGTGATGGATGACCCTAACTATGTTTGGATTCTTGAATTTTATGGTAGCTACTCTTCAGTTGGTTCTGGAGCAGGTGTGGTTTTATTTTCTCCTAAAAAGAAGTCTTATCCTTTCTCTCATAAGCTTCAATTTGAAAATAAAAATAATACAATAGATTATGAAGCTCTTCTTTTAGGTCTAGAAATGGCAAGAGAACTGGGAATAAAAAATCTTTGTGTGCGAGGAGATTCAGAACTCGTTTTCAAACAAGTCAAAGAGTAAAGCATTACAGAAATATGGTATGCGATTCAATTGAATTATTGGATGCCTTCTCCATTGAAGTTGTACCTAGATAAAATAACACTAGATTTGATGTCTTAGCTGTATCAGGGTCCTTGTTGATCCCTCACCCTCACTTTTCCCAAGAGAAGTCTATAATTGAGATGATACACAAGAAAAGTGTGTCAGATAATGTGAATAATTGGTAGGTATTCAATTATGATCAGCATTTTCTTTCTTTTCTTGAGCTTAAGGATAACTTCATTCAACTCTATTTTGATGGAATTTAGGTTTCTTTATGTGATTCTGTACCATCTTATGTACCTGAAGAAGGAGTCAAAGAAGAATCTGACAAGGATGGTTGTATATGATGAAAAGGTAACATGATACCTAGAGGATTAGTAAGCCTAAAGGATTTGTTTGACAAACATGATAGGTATATCAAGTCAAAAGTATTACATAGGGCTCATCAATCAGCATAACATGAGAAGATTAACATTGGGAGTGAAGAAGAGCCCAAACTTGTTAATATTGGTAAATGCTACACTCGAGAAGAAAGGAATAGAATGGTTTAATTGTTAAAAATGTATGTTGATGTGTTGGCTTATTCATATGATTATTTGAAATATTTCAAACCAATGGAAATGTAGCACTACATTTCTCTAAATCCAAGGATCAACCCATTCCAGAAAAATAAAAGACAATACAATCACAAGATTTTAGATATAATTCACCAGGAGATTCAGAAGTATTTAAAAGCAAGGATGATTTTCCCTATTCATCATTCAGCCTGGATAGCCAACATTTTCCCTATAAGGAAGAAGAACGGAGAGATCCAAATTTGTGTGTATTTTAGAAACTTAAATTAGGATTCTCTCAAGGATAACTATCCACTCCCCATGATGGATCAAATCCTACAATTTTTCACTCGTTTAGAGATGTTATCTATGTTGGACGGTTTCTCAGGGTATGATTAGATTGAAGTGGATATCCTGGATCAGCATAAGATGGCTTTCACAACTCCTTGGGGTAATTTTGCATATAGATGAATGTCATATGGTCTCATCAATATTTGTGCAACTTTCTAGAGGCCAATGGACTTAGTTTTTTGTGATTAAAAGGGAAAATACATTGTGATATATCTTGATGACTTGACTATTTTGTAACATTCCCATTTTAAGACTTTTAGAAACAAGGGAAAAAAAATTTAAATAATGTTCACTGATCTAATTCATAATTTAGATCACACATTCTTTATCAACCATTCATATAACAGATAACCATATGTAGCTGTAATGACTCGATGTACTACCGATCTATTCATTTCATGACTCAGTAAACTACCAATCTATTCATGTTAAACATCAAGTATTTAATACTTTTATGTATGGTACGTATACTTAGTTGTTCTTACCCTGTTCAAGGTATTGAGTGATCTATCTAAGAATCATATCTGAATATTTGTTACCAATATTCATCGGCATCACGAGCCTTAGACTAGGTGACATAGGACAATGCAACCAGCAGCTTGCGATACTTTGGCCAAAGATTTCTAACATACTATTTGTATTACTATTCCTTTATGGCATACTCGTCAATCTAGAATACGTCCTTCACCCCCACTCTATTGTTATCTAGAATTTCTGTTACTGACTTCTGCCAGTCCACTTGCCCAAGGTTTAACCCTAGTTTGAGTTAATAACATATGTTATGATAAGGGGAGGCTCCCAAAAACTTAGGGTAAGTTGGCATACTGGGTCGACCTAAGTCAACCCAGTGTGCCAAGGTACCCCGAGTTTTAGAGGGCTACTCCAATGTGTGTAGATCTAGATGATCAATGCAAAAGGGTATTTCCACAGGTTAACTGCATCGATGTATCCTCGAGAAGATCCTAATATTCTCGAAGGTACAGCCCTACAGTTGGCATGTGCTAGCATCCTACAGAACATCTTCATCGAGATGTACATACCCAAGGAATTTATTACTTGTTTAATTAATTTGGATTATTTAAACGGATTTCAGCCTCCTTCCTAATCCCTAATCCAACATTCCATAAGTTCTTTTCTAAATTGATTCATTTATCCCTTTAAGAACTTTGTTATATTCATTGTCGCTTTTACTTTTTGAATACATAGTTAAAATGTTAGTTAAGCATAACTGCACAGTGTTATAATATTTCATATGTAAAAAGTACATTAACTTTTTAGAAAATTCAGTGCCAGAAGATATCCAAAATAAATTAGACTTCATAACAAATGAAGTCTGATAAATTGAAGTCATGTTATCAAATCTATATGATTTATGAACAGTTATGAAAGATGAAGAGTCTTTCATTATATGTATAGTGTTAGGGTTTATTCTACCCCTTGATCACTTTTTTTATAATGTATGTTCATCCTACTTTGCATTACTATGATTTATAGTTTATATAATGAAAATAAATAAGTAGGGAGATTGAACTTAATCCCTTGATCCAATCTTATTAAAATTTAACCATTTAACATATAAATAATATGAAGATTGACAACAACATGGAACCCATCTTTTTCATACAAATGCAAAGTAATTTACACAACCGATACTGGTAATC
Source organism: Taxus chinensis (assembly GCA_019776745.2). Classification (NCBI taxonomy): domain Eukaryota; kingdom Viridiplantae; phylum Streptophyta; class Pinopsida; order Cupressales; family Taxaceae; genus Taxus; species Taxus chinensis. The sequence continues at coordinate 896,102,649 of CM034148.1, forward strand.
TCCCACCTTTCAATTTATTTTTATAACAATTACATTTACAAAACTTATGCATTCAGGTAAACTACATAACAACTATATTAAGTATAAAAGAATACTACTTTTCTTTTCCAATACAGTATACAAAACAAATCAGAGTTCATCACAAGAAATAGACTTAAATCAGCGAATGTATCATGTAAGTTTTTCCTTCTTTATCACTTACGAAGTCCATCTACAAAAATTGCTAACACAGGTTAGTTCAATTAACTAAGCATGATAGCACTAAGCCTTAAAAAGAAGTGCATTCCAATAATTGTTCCATTAAAACAATTCTACTTTAATGAGACAATTATTACATCTAATTAAAATCTTGAAAAACAACAGAAAAGAAGTACACTTTAACTAATTGATTTCACTTCCAAGAAAGGACAGAATATATTCCACCATATCCGCTTTATAAAATAGAGTCTAATTGATTCAATCAATTATCCTTAGGAAAACAATATATCGTAACATATCATTGTTCCCAAACTTTCTTAAAATAAAACAACATTTAATTTTGCTTCAAGATAAAAGGAAAGTTTAAAGCATGGTTCAGATTAGGTTAACTCTTCCATCTTCTAGACAAGGAATAAGAAGAACCATTACAACTATGCTCAAACACTACACATCCATGAATAGAACAGATTCAAAATGTGAGTTAACTATTTATTTCAAAAGAGAATTACCTTATTTAAGATATTCATCCGGAAAAATTTCATTTAATCCAAGAAATAATAGAGTGCAAGAGATAACTCACTCATCTCAAACCAACAAGTAAATTCCTATTAAACAATAGTCTACCAACAAACTGACATTTATAGTTCAATAAAAACCAAATAAAATAACCTCTTCCAGCATCATTCCTACAAATTATTGTGCAAAGGAATACCAAGTAACTCATATTTGTATCCCAAGGTTAGGTTTCATTTTTGTATTAGAAAAATAATAACCAGTTCTTGGTTCAACAAATTATAATACAAAAACTATTAGAACAAAGTCAAGTAATCCCTCCTGAACAATATACAGTACTAAATTACTAAGTTCTTCTCATAAAAGAAACTCAGAGTCTAGTCTAAGAGGTCTGAGATACAAGTCTCCTTGAGCTGAGAGAAAAAGGCTACTCCCAATTAAATACCATCAACATCTCAGGAAGGAAGAAACAATTCTTAAAATGAATTAACAAATTTATTCATCAACAAGAATGATTTTCTATCGAGATTTCTAAGAGTTTTTCCCAATGACTCATCCAATTTTTCTCCTAATTTTACCTTGAGAAAAAACTTGACAAAAGAGTTGTAAATTTTTAAACGTTAATAACAAGTAGAACACAACTCCAAAGTTCTAGAATAGAGTCGGCACAAGTCCTAACAAAGTTCAGAACTATACAATACACAAATATGAATGCAAAGAAAAATACAACTTCCATTAACAGTCTAAAATTCCTCTACATAAAACATAGGTACATAACCATAAACAGCATCATCAAAGCCCTGATTTTTCCAAAATACAAACACAGGTTCAACACAACAAGTGACTCCTACATGAGTTCAAATCAAACGTGAAGTCAAAATACTAACTCAACAGAACTAAGGTTTCCCACAAAATTCAGAGTCCACATAAATAACAAAACGTGAGTGTCGTGTACATTACAATCTTGTATTAGTAGTGAAAATGATCACTAGAGAAAAACACAGGCTCTAAGCCATTTACGGACTTCAACAACAGTCCAAGTCATTACAAGTATAAAAATCATGATCCTTAAGAACAAAATTTCTCTAACAACAGTTCAGGAAACGCGAGTATTAAATTACATGCTCAGAATCAAATACAAACTTCTAACAAAAGTTCGGAGTTGCCTAGGTCTCCAAACTCTAGTTCAGGACAACAAGAAGCTCCTGCACAGTTTTATATGAAAACACGAAGTCCAAATACTAGCTCAAGCAGGACTAGGAATTCCCACAAAGTACAAAGTCCACACAAGTAACAAATACGAGTGCTTTGTAGCTACTAATCTACAAAAAACTATTTCAAATTTAAAAAGAATGTAAAGCATGGTTATAGAGTCCCATATTATCTCTCAATAGAACTAAGATATAAGCACTGAGATTATACGTGCTTCGAAAATAGTCCAGGAATATACAAAATTCCAACATGGTTCAGTACAACAAGAACCTAAATCATCAGTTCTCACTAAAACCAGAACCAAGTTCCAAATCTAAAATGAGCTCAAATACAAGATCCATTAATACACAAGTTCAGCTCAAGCTCACGATCAAAAACACACAAATTCCAACTAGATTAGACAGAACCCATAGATCTCAAAACTCTGAACCACATCAAAATAACAACAAAGATTTATCTAAATAGAATACTTCAATTTCCCATCCTAAAATGAAAAAGCCAAGTTACAGAGATACGTTTTGCATGCATTCATATTTTTTGAGAACTATACAAGGTAAGTTTCTAAATAGAACTCTATCTACCATAGAATTCAAAACCAAAACCACATATTTAATAAACCCTATAGGCCGATAAATAGATAAAATAAGAAATCCGAGAATCTCATAGAGCAGAATCGTTTTAATGAGACATTTATAGGAAAGTAAGAGATGTTAAATTTTAGAGCCTATCATGCCTGATAGCACTTCTGTGAACTCGAAAAGAATCTCCAGACGAGCTCAAAACTTCTCCTTTTTTCTTTAAAAAATCAAATAACCATGTTCTTTTTCCATCATGCTTCCTATATATTCCACGAACTGAAAATAGGTTTAAAACCTAAAGAATAACCATCAAGTGTATTTCTATCTGCTGGTGAGCATGCAGAGTGAAAATTGTGAAACATGCAAAGTGAAACAACCACATACCCAACCGTTTGCATTCCTTCAAAGGTAGTTTGAGCATGAAAACCAAAAATAATTAATTCCCTTAACTCCTATTTTCCTACCTATCCTCCTTTGCCACCACCTCTCATGTTTAGTTATTGCCAGATCAAACTTAACAAAGAAGTCCATTTTAGTGGAGCCTCAACCTAAGCCTCTACCAAGTTCACTAACCCATGCCAAAGTTGGTAGTACCTCTAAGCAATTAAAACCTTATCAACATTTTTAATGCCTAGGAACCGTCGCCTACCACGTATGCAACCACCTAATTCCCCATTCAAACCCATTAGTTTAGGGTAGATCATATTGTTTAGGTTAGACCTTAGGTAATTTGTAGTATATATATACCTTAGGTTATAACCCAAAGAAAAATTACCACAATAGGTATTAGCACATAGCCTAAGGTATTTTTCACTTAGGTTAGATTAATTTACAACACTATAGTTTTAGGCATTAGGTTAGATCACAATATAACCTGGTAGTATTAGGTTAGGATGTCAATCAACCAAATCAAAGCAGAATAGGAATCTTTAGGTTAAAATAGGAATTTTGTTGCGTAACATAGTTTAGGTAGTAATTATTTTTACCTATCTTAGGATTCCGGATCTTTCCTATGTCGTGAACAACTATAGTTAGTTTACGTCAACATTGTCCTAGTATAATCAAACTGAAAAGATCCAAACATGACATACCATTGAATAGAACACGTTCATACAACAATCAAAGAACTAATATATGTCAAAGTTCAGTCATGTGTCTATCAATTCCTGGAATGTTGATTTACCATTCATCCTACAGAGCAAATTTTAAAACATTCCTTAGATCACTGAAATTGATCCAAGGATGAGTCAGATTAGTAGAAAAGTTTACAATTCTTAAACCATATTGTAACCCACCTACAAGAAATGAAAAATGGATTTAAGGAAGCCATTCCAATTCAGTCAAAGGATCTTAAGAACAAAATATGATTTATCCATATCAAGCATGATCTCCAAAATTCAAGAGAACACATCTTCATAAGGAAAATCACATGTCAACACTTGAATTTTAAAGGAGGAAAATAACAACTGTCAAGGGTGTTACATATTTTCTCCAAAAAGAGGGAAGATCAATTCCAACATCTTGAGGTTATTATCCAGAAGTGCAGGAAGCATGGGATATCCCTAAATCCAAAGAAGTCCATCTTTGGTGTTATGGAGGAAAAATTTCTTGGACATATTGTTTCCAAAGAAGGGACCAAGATAGACCTAGAGAGAGTCCAAGATATTCATAAAATTCCTCTCCCCATAAACAAAAAACGTGTGCACTCTTTCTTTGGTAAAATAAATTTTCTAAGAAGATTTATCCCTAATTTTGCAGAGTTGACTATGAAAAATGTTAGGAAATATTTATATAGTGCTTCACATATTTATGTGTGTGAATAATAATTACGTGTGTAATTATTATTGTTGAGAGATTATTGTTAGAGTTGTTATAATATATTGTTTCAATAATATATTATTATATTTATTATGTGTGGGTTACATGAGTTATTCTCACCCCACATAATTAGGCTTGGTTGAGATTTTGTAGTTGAGTTAGTTTCCTATATTCTAGGGAAACTCCAGCCTATATATTAGGTTGTTGTATTGTGTGAAAGATATAGAGAATATATTATTATTTTGCTATGTAAATCTGCTTGTTCTCCAAGATTTGGTATCAAAGTGACTGTTTCCTATGATGAAAGAGTAGAGTGTATTGAGGGGTGACTACTATTCATTACAGCCCCATATTATGCTTCCCATTTTGTCTTGTTAGTTGTTTCATTACCTATGAAAATTAGACTTTAGTTATTAGCACTGAATTCTACCTTCTTGCGCGTGTTCTATTGATGCCAAGAACACCTGTAACTGACCATTCTATGAATCCAACTATTTATTTTGTCAGTAAGAGTTGAAATATGGAGAATTTGCATTGATTTGAGGTTCTTTTCCCAAGCTTGTAGATCTCGCATTGATGAATGCATGCACGACTTCCCACCGGTTTTAACGGCTCCGAATATGCAGTCTGTGCTGAGTTATCTCTCCTGGCGGGATCATTTTAGTTTCCAACTGTGATCTGCAAATGATATTTCTTCATTATTAAAATAATTTCAAAGATTGGGGAACGGATTCAGAATTGCAGGTTTGAGTGTTGACTACATATTTGGGTAGTCAAAAATATAGCATTAGATCATCTCCAAACCGCTCAATTACACCACAAAGCCTGTGGATTCCATGCAAAGGATCGGTGCAAGAAAAGACTTATTGAGATCTCGACATTTGATAAGTTGTTTGGAGGGATCACGTGGAGCAGTCGTATAAGAGTCTGACAAGAAGGGCTCGTGGAAAAGTGTATTTCCAAGATTCTACCTAGACTTTTATATCTATGCATGTTAAAGTCATTTCACTTTTCTACTTGAACGTGGTATTATACATGTAAATTTGAAGTTTATGTTGTAGTGGTAGGTATAAAGTTATGATTGGCGAATGCATTCGATGTGAGTAAGGTTATGGCTTCAAACCTTGCATCACGGCCAACCAGAGCATGTATTGAACACAGCAAGTGTCTACCTTATTTGAGGTATTGGTTTAAAAGGGTTGTGTACGCATCTGATTTGTCACGTGGTGTATATATATTGGAGTATAGACTAGCTAAAATATTGGCGGTTTAGCCTAACTCATCTCAAAGCAAATTTTTTGGCTTAGCATTCGGCATCAAATCAAATCAAAATAACATCACTTGCAATGTGCGTCGACCTCATCGACACCTCCCAACCATTTAGCTTTCACATAGCACTCATCATATGGTCTGGTACAATTTAATTTTTTCCACGTCAAGACATTCACCGGTATTATATTTTGTTAATGGTACATTATTAAATATCAGTGTCTATAGTTGTTCTGAGGTTATTGTTTCCTCACAATGTACGTTATTAAAACCTTATGTTTGTGTTAAAGGATTCATTTGTTAAGTCTATTTGTTATCATTCTTTTCATTGGTTCATCTAGTGTCATTGTAAAAGTCAAATAGGTGATTTTAGGTTTTTGTTATCATGGTGTAAAGAGTCATAGTCAGAGTCTATATTGTCATTTTAATCATCTTTCATGTATCTATTCTGAGTTACTCTTTAAAATCATAATTCTATTGTTTTCATATCCATTTCATTGTCAAAAGAGTCAAGATTTTTTATTTTATTTTTTAAAAAAAAAATGCCCCACGGACGCATTTTCGGTGTTACCCGACGTCCGGAAAAAATAAAGTGTTTCACATTGCGGGAGGGAAGAAAAGAATAAACAATGTGGAACAATTGAGCTTCATATCCAAATCCAACTGAGCTAGCAGCATGAAACCGGAGGCAGGAGGCATCGGAGGTTGGAGGTCATTCAGCGACCTCTTGTCAATCACCAATGACGGGGCCACACAGATGATTTGGTGGCATTTGTTTTCAGTTGTGTGTTTGCTTCAGTTTAAAGTGATCTTGTTTCAGTAAGTGGAAATTTCACATTGAGGGGGGGAACATGATTCCAATGTTCCATTTCCAGTATGTCAGCTTTTTCTATGTATGTATGAGCAACAGATTTCAGCAGAATTTCCTATGTTATTCCCTACAGTGAGATGTGATGAGGGCTGAGAATAGTACTTGGCATATCATGATGTGGTTGTAGGTAAACCACTTGAAAACCTTCATTTGTGGTTTGTGGTAAACCAATAACAAAACCACCATTCTCGGTTTTTAGTCAACCGTTTGCAAAACCATCCCTGAGATTTGTGATCATCCTATGAAAATCACCAGATCATGAGCAGGTGCAAGTATAAGGAAGGTTTTCCTTGGTTGTTGGTAATCCATTCGCAAAACCATCACTTTGTGGTTTGTGGTAAACCAATTGCAAAACCACCATTCTCAGTTTTTAGTCAACCGTTTGCAAAACCATCCCTGAGATTTGTGATCATCCTATGAAAATCACCAGATCATGAGCAGGTGCAAGTATAAGGCAGGTTTTCCCCATGTTCGCACTAAGGGGGGGAATGTTAGGAAATATGTATATAGTGCTTCACATATTTATGTGTGTGAATAATAATTACATGTGTAATTATTATTGTTGAGAGATTATTGTTAGAGTTGTTATAATATATTGTTTCAACAATATATTATTATATTTATTATGTGTGGGTTACGTGAGTTATTCTCACCCCACATAATTAGGCTTGGTTGAGATTTTGTAGTTGAGTTAGTTTCCTATATTCTAGGGAAACTCCAACCTATAGATTAGGCTATTGTATTGTGTGAAAGATATAGAGAATATATTATTATTTTGCTGTGTAAATCTGCTTGTTCTCCAAGACATAGCTCTAATGATGAGAGAGAAATAATTCTTTTTCTAGACATCTAAAGGGAAATATGCTTTTAAAAATATCAAGAAATCTATTTCCAGGACACCTATTCTTCTTTGTTCTGACTTTGGGAAATATTTCATAATCTATTGTTATGCCACTAAGAATACTTTGGCAGCTATTTTGGTACAGAAGAGTCCTCAAGGGTGTGAACTTCCCATTGCTTTCATGAGTTATTTCTTGAAATCTCATGAATTGAAATATACAAAAATGGAAAATCATGATTTTTCTATAGTTAAGGAATTTCAGCAATTTTGCTTCTACATCCTCAATTCTCACTCAAATGTCTTCGTGCTTGAATCAACTATTAAATCAATTCTCACACAACAAGAATTTGGGACTAAAAGAGGAAAGTGGGTGGCAAAAGTGTAAGAGTATGATTTGGATATACATCCAACCAAACTAGACCAAGGTAAGGGCCTTTTTGAATTGATTGCTAACAGTGCCAAAGGTAACCCATCCGAAGAAGAAGAGGTTGATATCCTCATTATTGTCTTTCTCATCTTAACTGGTGAATGGTATGCTGATATTTATCGTTTTCTTACATATGGGGAGTGTCCAGCTCATTTGAATGCAAAGGAGAAAAGAGCTATTAAATTTAGATTTGCACAATATGTGCTCTAGGATACTTCATTGTTAAAAACGGGGACTAATGGAAGGTTTCTCATATGTGTGGATAAAGAACAGTAGAAAATATTTCTCAAAGCATTTCATGATCAAGCCTATGGGGGCCATTTTTCATTTGTTGTGACAGCTCATAAAATCCTTTGTGCAAGATGTTATTTGCTGACCTTATTCAAGGATGCAACAAAGTGGTTCACAAAATGTGAAGCATGCCAAACCTTTGTTGGAAGACCCAAGCTAGCTACCTTACCACTCAAGCTAGTAGTAATTGAAGATCCATTTCAATAGTGGATGCTATATTTTGTAGGTACTCTCAACCCAAACTCAATTTCTGGCATGTTCTGACTATTACTGACTACTTCACAAAGTGGGTAGAATCTATCCCTATTAAAAGTATGACTTCTGAAGTAGTATGTAATTTTATTAAGGAGAACATCCTGTTTCAGTTTGGAGTATCAAATAAAATCGTCACCGAAAATGCCCCTAATTTTTCTTCATATGAATTGATGTATTTTTTTTATGGGTATGGTATTTCTCTTGTACATTCTTATGACTACTATCCTAAAGGGAATGGGTAGGTAGAATCAACAAATAAAAATTTTGTGAGTATCATTCGAAAGCTTGTAAATGAATCTCATAGAAATTGGCACAAAAATCTCTATGATGCAATTTGGGAAGATAAAATATAAAGCAATAAACCAGTTTTGCACAGAGAAAATACACCAAATAATTATATTATAGATTCAAATGATTCGGGATATGTTATTAGACAAGGGAGATTACAATATATAGAAGATTGATCTCCTTAATACAAGGAGTCAACTTCAATCTCAAACAATTCCCTAGAATATCTCATGATCCACTAATCACTCAACATATCTCAACAACTCTTATCTACATGAGTTACAACTCACATTATTTACTCACATAATAAATAATATATATTTACACACACACAAATATATAAATATCTAATGTTCACAATAACAAGATAATTCCTAACATTCACCCCCTTAGTGTGAACATGGGAAAAACATACACACTCTGATCTGCAGTATGCTCACCTCTGTGGAGCATGTCAAACTATGTAACTCATGACCTTGATACTAATGAAGGGAGCAATGCTCAACCTTCTATGGTTTTACAGGTTTACCACAAACCTTGATGTGTAACAAATCCATCACCTGTCCACCTCGTGTGGTTTTCTAGATCTCCCACAAACCTTGTCAAGATCCATGAACTGTCTTACACTGGTGCTTTTGCTCACCTATTTCATTACATCGGGAGTTACATTCAGGAATGTTTATACATTACTTTTGAACAATCATTTGTTCTTATTCTCACAAATGTACATTGAAAGCAAACACTCAACAAAAAAAACTTGGCCACCAATTTAGTTTCACGGCCTCGTCGATGGTGCCTAACGAGAGGTCGCTATGTGCCCTCCTGCCTCCGTTACCTCCAGCGTCCATCGTATCACTACTTAGTTATCAGATGTGTCGTTAAGGTCTATTTTTACAACTTGGGTGTCGATTTCAACCGATAATGCACCCCCTCACTATGGACGTCGCATACAAGCAAAAATGCATCCAATTTTTGAAAAGTGAGGCAAAAAAATTTTATTTTTCAAACTTTTAGTCCCTTTTTTTTAGATTTTTTGACTCACCAAAAAAAAGACATTGATTTCTATCGATAATGTGTCCTATTACAAACAAATTAAAACAATACTACCTAATATTCCCCTAAATATGGATGACACAATTAAAATCCAATTGACTCCATAATGACTCTTTTAATACATACTATTTTCCTTACAAGTCTTTTGATGGGAAATTACATACTAAATAACCTAAACCAAACATAAAAAATCATTATCATAAAACTTTCGTGTAAGGATTTTAACTATCAATCTATCCACTAAGTGAGTCAAAACATATGTTTTTGACAGAAATACAAAACAACATGTAGAGAATAAAACTATATGAAATCTTGTTCTAGGTCGCAGATCTGGAGAGATAATTTTTCTGTGCTCGATAGCCAAGATTCTAAGACGTCTCTCTCTCTATGAAACAATACTTACTTCTATGCTTATACCAAATATTAAGAGAGAGTTGACTTTTTTATTACCCACGTGGAGACGGATCTGGTTGTATGGCATCCTTAACCATAATATATGAGCTCTGAATGCATGTCAGGTTTTCCTGTCATATGGATCTCAACCTGCATGTACTCACCCAGATTCCTCACTCATGCATGCAATCCAAATTACCAAGTTCCAACTATAACTCGAGTGGAATTTACGTTCTCCTTGATCCATGTCAAAAACCTTGTGATTGGCAGATCTTTTCCAAGATTTGGAATGTCCGTAGCAAGAGCAGTCAGATTGGACATGGGAAGAGCATCGAATATATAGCCATTCCAGCATGATCATCAAACCTATGCACACTGCCACGTAAATCAAGGCTGATACATGATATAAATGAAGTTCAGATCAAGATTGCAAGGAAGCACGTCAATGGGAAGAATATTGATGCCTTAATATTTTTAGACTATCTAAACATTCACAAATAGACTCTCATGACAAAATATTGAACCCGCTCTGATACCAAAACAAAGCAATAAACCAGTTTTTCACAGAGAAAATACACCAAATAATTATATTATAGATTCAAATGATTCAGGATATGTTATTAGACAATGGAGATTACAATATATAGAAGATTGATCTCCTTAATACAAGGAGTCAACTTCAATCTCAAACAATTCCCTAGAATATCTCATGATCCATTAATCACTCAACATATCTCAACAACTCTTATCTACGTGAGTTACAACTCACTTAAATTATTTACTCACATAATATATAATATATATTTGCACACACACAAATATATAAATATCTAATGTTCACAATAACAAGATAATTCCTAACAAAAATCACACCTAAAAGAGCAATTGGGATGTCCCCATTTAGAGTGGTGTATGGAATAGAAGCTCAATTACCAATAATAGTGGAAGTTCCATCCTTACAATTGATGAAATCCATTGAGGATTCAAATTTCACCAGTGCCTTGGAGAAAAGGATCATGTACCTACATAATTTGGATGAGGATAGGTTGTAAGTGGTAGACAGGATTGTTACACATCAGTAAAAGGTACAACAGTTGTTTGATAAGAAAGCTATATCCAGGGACTTCCAAGTTGGAGATATTGTCCTACTCTGAGAAAAAAGGTGAGAACCTCGAGGAAGTCATGGTAAGTTTGATTCTCTCTAGCTTGGTCCTTTCAAGATTAGACACTTTGCTGGTGACAATTCATTTTATTTAAGCTATATGGATAGAACCTCTCTTCCATTTCTATATAGTGGGTAGTATTTGAAGTTTTTTCAGTCCTAGGTGACTAGGTGGTCCTTTGTACAGTCTCGTATAGTCCCTGTTTTTGGTCTTTGCTTTGTAGTTTCCTATTTTCTATGTGTGTCTCTTCTGTATTGCCTCATTTTTTACTCTATTTCCTAATGGTCTTGCACTTTTCATAAACCAGAGATTCTTGATTCCTTTTCCCTGCCTTTTTCTTTTTATGTTAAGCCAGTTCAATCCCCATAAAGGCTAGTTGTTGTCCCCTTCCTAAAAAAATGCACACATCCCTTTGAAATTTTTTCAAGGTAGATTATTTATTTTCATGCCTTTTTTTAACTTTATGAAATTTAAGAGAAAATAAATTTCCCTCAACAGTTGGTCAATTTTTCAAATTTTTGAGTTTGGGACTTTCTCTTTTCACTGCAGGTACTTCGGGTTTTTTTTTGCCACATGTCCCATGTTCCTTTGGGACTCCTGTTATCTGATTCTCCACCTTCCCCACCGTAAGCTAACCCTTTTTGTTGTGTGGAAGTTTTGGCTTTATGGAGAACTCATGTCCAAATGTCCTGAGGGTTTTCTATGCTCACTTTACCTATTTTGCCCGATTTCTAGTGTATTGCGGAGGTTTCAGCTTTTCCCATCTGAAATTTCCCGAGTACATCATGACCAGTCATTCCCTACAAACATGATTTTTTTACATAATGCTAGCCTTCTATGTATTACAAGGATTTTGGCTCCGGATGTCCCTAGTGTTTCATGGGCCTTTTGTGCTCATTTTCTCTGCCAGATCCACATTTAAAGGGCCAAAGTTGGTGTCTTGTGTCTCAATCATCCCCACTCCCCGATATACATTAAAACCCTCATTCAATGCACTCTACTGAATCTTTTGAATGGGATGTCTATAAGTATGAAGGGAAATTCGAATGTTTTTACCATTCGAGTTTGCAATATGTTTTTTTTCTCTGTTCCTGCACCTGCTTTCATTTTCCTAGCCGTAGCATTGTCATCTGGTTGCTTGGCTGGTGTTATCTTATGGGGACATGAGTATTGATTGGAAAACCTTCTTTGGCTATTAGGAGAGTAAAATTTTACCATCCTAAACCATAAAAAAAATGTTAAACCTTAATAGATTCGTAAAAGTAAGATTAATCCTCTTTAATGAGCCTTCCTTGAAAAAAAATTTATGAAACTTGTGGAGACCCACTAAGAATGTTTTATGATGCTTGAAATTATTCGGTGAATTTTTGAAATCTTGCTATGATTCATGTTGGTTCATTGTTTCCTAGTTCTTACAGAAAAATTAATAATGTGTTTTCTATGTTAAATGTCTCTTGTTCCTTTAGAATCAAAATGTGGTGTGTCGATTTATATCTCCTTCTCATAAAAGTAATTTTGTGATGTGTTTGAACCATCATTCTCATAAAAATTTGATTGATAAGATGACTCAACCAAAACACCATAAAACTATAATTAAGGAGATTTGACCTTGGAACTTAACTGGAGCATAGAAAAAGGGAAGTGATCCTTGTTATACCCTTGGTAGATTAATAGAAGAAATAAAAACCATGTAGAAGAATAGAAGGGAAATAGTGTACATCCACCTTTCTTGCAAGTAAACTAAATTCTCTCTGCCTATACATAATGGTGAGACATCATGCCCACCTTAGTGGTGCTCTTTATAACGTAAACTGATGATGTCATAATAGAAGGAAGTTTGTAACTAAGGAAGCATGAAAGGAATGTTCTTATCAAGCAAAGCTATAACTTTTGACTTAATAAGTTGATTTTTAAAATGGATAAAATTTATGTGTATTGAGTGCAATATATAGTTGAACTTGTAGTTCTGTCACTTACCTGAAATTGTGAAACACTCGGTGGAAAGTAATGTGTTCTAGTTGCTTATTACTTCATTTCCATGGATGTATGTGCCTTTCTTGTGGGAGTTTTGGTTAATCACACCCCTATCATCCCGTAGCTTGATAGATGTGAGTTGTGGTCATTTTTGGATTGAGACTTATCTATTTTTTTTAGAAGTAACCTCTGTGTGTGATGTTTTGACCTTGGAGACCTAAGTATTGAAATTTTAAGGCAACATATGTTAAGGATATAAAATAACTTTGGGAAGTCTTCTTTTCTTCATATTTTCTTGGGTCACCTTGTTGTTGAATCCCTTCTTCCCATTAGGATGGAAAGTGCAAGATGATGTTATTAACCTTTGGATTTGATTGGACCCCTTGTTACTTAATCTTCTCCCTAGTAACCTTGAGTAGTCTTTGGTGTTTCTTGTGCTCTCTTTATGATTATTCCGAGCTTGAGTAGGAAATAAAATAAATAATCCCCATTGTGCTTTAATGTATGGTGCTTGAATTGATATGTTAGTTGCTAGGGGAGATATATATATATATATATAATTCTTTTGCTATATTGTTGACTTCTTTATATTTGGTTGGTATGGTGTGTTTGATTCTTAAAACAAAATGTAAAAATTAGACTATATGAAAACCTTGTGGTCTTGACTTCACTTGCATTACCATGAAAAGTTAATTGTGCCCTCTCGAGTTATAGAAATGATTTCCTTGATTAGTTTCCTTGATGGTAATTTTTTGTTGATTTAGGTGTCCTTGTTGATCCACTTCATCCTTTGTGATCCTCAAATTGTGGACCTTGAGTAGACGTTTTCCTCGTGCAATCTCGGCCATGGTTGATTTTTCTAGCCTTTTCTAAACAACAAACTATGAAAGCATAATTTAACCCTAGTGGAAACCTCAAATTTTGTTAATGTGGTATGTGTATCAGTGGGAAATTGTGTGGTCATCTCAAGTTTATGGAAATTTTCCTTGTAATTCCCTTACTTGGTGGTTACGCTTGATGATCTTTTCGAACTCTTCTTGTTATATTGTTATGTGTTGTATATTGTTTGATAGCATAACGTTACTCCTTAGATTCTTATGTTCATAGCCTTGCATGCAAAAATTTTAGAACTCATCCCTTGCAATATCCCTTCTTCTGCTGAATTATATTGGACCAAACTGGAGTTCTGTAGACCCACACTTGTTAAAACAAATAATCCCATAATGGGAGGGACCCATTTTCTGTTACAGTTATTCCTATCTCTCTCTTCCTTATGACTTCCAGGAGGAAGTCGAGTCTAAGGGGAGGGGGATGTAGTACCCACTTCCCTTTGGCACCTTTTATTACTGATCATGAGACTGTAGACTATATGAAAGACATTTTAATAGTTTTGATTTAGTATGGTATTAGAAGTTAGATCCTGGATTATTGTTGGATCTGATTATATATAATGCATGGTGATTATTAGAGACACTCACATGTGGATGATGATATACTATTGACATGGATGTTTAATGGAAGTTATTCAAACTTGTGATTTTGGAAATTATGCGTAAACCTAGAAAAGGAAAAATTATTTGTTGATGATATAGTTGTCAATATAAATTGTAAATGATTTAGTTGATTGCCTTGGTGATTGTTGTGATTCATATCTATAGATGATTTTTTGATTTTGTTATATATTCATTTTGGACATTCTGATATGGCCACGAGGCCGAAGGAGGTATTTGTGTTTTGCAGGTTTAAAATATCACAACAAACATTAGGGGATTAGAGACTAACCAAAGTGGAATTCTAGGTGAATTCGACAAGGTCACCATGGTAACTTGTTTTGTGTGTGTGTGTGTTGTATTTTGTTAGAGATTCCCATGGGGTGATCATCTTTACATGTGACCATGGGTTTGTGTATATTATTAATGTAGTAATATGTTTATTGTTGTATGTATTTTATTAGTAATGTATTCCTTCCTTTAATTAATTAAAGTTATGGTAGATTAATGTGGAAATCATATGATTAAAATTTAAATAAATCAAATGGGGATATGGGAAAATAATTATGGAAGTTGTTTGTTTGTGTAAGAGTATGTTTACGTCTATTTTGGAGTATGAAACACTCCACCTCCATGAAAAATTCGAATTTGTCCCTGGGAGCTGTTTTTGGAGGCTTGTGGGACAAGAAAGACTTGTCTCATACCTCTAAATTTAATATACCAACCATACTTATGGATGAAGATGTGATTTGTGACTTTTAAATGCATTTTATTCCTCATGTTGCTTGTTTTGGATTGCACTTTCTTACATTTTATTAAATTGTTGTCCCTTGAGGTGTGTGGGCTCCTTTTGGAGTGTGTAAGTAACTTATCATTTTTCACCCGCCTCTTTATTGTGCTTGGGAGAATGGATTTTTGTCTTTTGTGTTTGAATTGGTGGATGTTTGATGTGGCATCCTACATGGATCCACATTATCTTCTTCTCTCCCTCTTCTATTTAATTTAAACTCTCTTCTTTTTTGGGGTTTGTTGAAACATTTTGCATGCATCCTTGGGCGCATTTTTCTTGTGATTGGAGCTCTTGCTTTAGAGAAGCTTTGGTGAAGACTGTTGCTTGGTTGTTGAACCTCTTTGCATTCATCTTTGATTATATCTCTTGTTGATTTGGAGGAAATTGGAGAGCATTTGATACTTTGGCATTGTTGTTTTGGACTGTGTTTTCTTGGCATTTGAATCTTGTTGTTGGAAGCAAAGTTACCATGGAGAGGTAGGATTTTATTCCTTCTTTTATTTCTGTTATTTTCTTGTTGTGTTGTGTGTATGAAGAATTTTTATTTCTTTTTTTGATTGGTTGGGTAGACTGCCTTAGGGAAGGTGTAAGAGAAGGCTATGGGGAATCAATGTGGGGGGGCATAAGGGAATGCCAATGGCCTCAGTTTCATTGTGGAGGGAGTTTTGGGTTTGGGATTCACCATGGAAAAGAAATAGCTTGCATTTCTTACTTTTAAGGGGGGGGGGTGTGGCATAAGCTAAAATTTGTGGGGGGCATAAGGAAGGGTTGGGAGGCATAATATTTATGGGGTATGATATGTTATATTGGTGGTATGATTATAGGTATGATTATTGGTGGTATGATTATATTGGGAGGCATAAGTAGCTTCCCCCATAGTCCTTGCTCATTTGTCTTGCATGATCAAGCCTAAGTTGTGATTTGAATGTTTGATATTGCAGTTGTAAACTACTGTTTTGTATTGAGTTATGTTTTATATTGAAATGTGCATGTGTGAAAGAATGTTGTGTTGTGGAAGTCAGTTGTTTCCATGGGTTGAATTGTATCTATTATTGTACTTTGGTTGGGGCTCGGGGGCCAATGATGAAGGAAGGCTTCTCCTTTCATTGGATGTCTTGGTTGGGTGGAGAGTGTTGTCTTTCCCCCTCTTTTTTTGTGATCAACTTGGAGAAAAAAGAAATGAGCATGTTGTTGTCCTAGAGAAAAAGAAAATATAGTTTGACAGTTCCTTCTTATGAGCAAGTATATTGAAATCCTTCCCACTCTAAAGTGGATTAATTGTATAATTATTTGTAATAAGAAAATACTTGTATTGATGAAGAAAGATTGAAATTGAAATGTGAAATGTAAAGAGTTATATTCCATCCTTTGTTTTGAAAAGGAATGTGAAGAATTGTTAAATGTATTATATATTGTATTTTGAAGTTAAAAGAAAGAGATAGGTTGTAAATTGTTATTGGAAATCAATAAAGGAATGCACTAATTTTCTCAAACTTGCATTGTTGCTTGGAATTGAATTGTTATTGTGAATTAAAATCTCTGTTTGAAAGAAGAATGAGTGTGAAGGAAAAAGGAAGTGCTTTGTTCTCTTTGAAATAAGTTGAAATTTGGAAATCAGACTTTGCTTATTGATTGTTAAAATGTTGTGTGAATTTGATGGAATGTAATAGACTTGCATGGAATGAACTCCCACACTTGGAGAATGGAAAAATGTTTAAGAACCTTTAATGTTTGATCTCTGTTTTATTTTCCAAATCTGGGAATCAAATTTATCAAAGAAATGAACAACTCAAACTTGCACCAAGAAATAAGATATGAGACATTGAATTTGAGACTTAATAAGTCCTAAGGAACTAAATTTGACGATAAAACTTAAGAAAGACCTTTCAGTACTTTTTAAAATCAAAATCAAGCTTGTGCAGTCATCCTGTTGTCAAGTGATGCAAAATTTCAATTGCAACTCTCCTAAAAAAATTGAATCTTGGAACCTTCCTAAATTCATCTAAAAAAAAAAGTCTCCATGTCTGTTTGACATGTGGAGAAAGTAGGAATTCAAAATTGAACAAAAAAATTATAAGTTAGAAATTTCTAGTTTGCTTTGCAAAACCCTACATATTGGTTTCTAAAAATTTACCTCTCAAAATTCATCAAATTCCAAAATTTATGACTCCTATGTAAAGAGGGCTTCGAGAGCTTTCTAGAAAGTCCACGTTTTCCCAAATATGAGCTTCCTATCAAAAATTATGGTCATTTGAAGTTTTACTTCAAATTGGCATTCAAAATAATAATAATAATAAATAAATAAATAAATCTAACTGTTAAAAATTTAATTTTTAACTTTGGAAAACTTTCCAAAAAAAAATTGTGGCCCCGTCATCCCACAACCAATCATGACCTGCCACGTGGCACCTCGGAGGGGCGGACCAGTTTTAAACTTGTCTTTTTTGAAAAAAAAATTACCTTGGGAAAATTTTCCCACCTTTCCCTACATCCCCACCGGCCCGTAGCCAATCACGTGTTGAAACGTGCCACAGTGGAGAGGTGGACCCCTTTTGAACTTACCCCTTTTACATTTTGGATGTCGGAAAAAATTCCAAATTTTTCCCACATCCCCACTAAACCATGACCAATTGCATGCTGACACATGTCTAGGCAAAAGCGCGGGAGGTTTTTGGACTTAGCATTCTTTGTTCCCCTTTGGCAAAAAATTCATTTTACCTCCATGGCCCTGCACTAGTGCCCTACCTTGGAAATTCCTCCTTTGCACACGCATGGGCTTGCACAAGTTTTTTTGGACTTATCTCCCTTTTGGCATAAAGCCTTAGGTTTTTCCGTCGCCCCTTCTCCCGCGCCAGTCAATGCACGACACGTGGAATTTATGGCATCAACATAAGCATGGACCAATTCGGTCCCCTTCCAATTTTGGTGAAAGAGACTTAAAGTCTCAACCCACTCCTTCGTCCCATTGTTTCTCCCAACTAACCAAGGAGTGACATGTGTTGTAGTCATTTTTGCACCCCACCAAGAACAAGGGAAACCTCATGCGCATGCCGACCTATAACCTAGCGGAGCGCTAGGCGCTCACCTCGAGGCACGCGAGAGGGAGACGAGTCTCACTTTTATGTGAGTCTAGTGGAAGGCATACTTCATGACTCTGACTTAGTGATTTAATGGACATGAAAAAGTTATAGAGCTCAGAACAAATTTTATACCCCTTAAGTCATAACAGAAGCAAAGCGTGTAACAGAATTAAATAAAACTAAGAAGTTGTAAATCCACAAATAGACTTAACATTCATGTAAGGTTTATGATTATACAAGATTAAAAGGTTAGTATAAAACATACAGATAATATAGAAAGGATATCTTAATATAAACACAATGCTAACCTTATCATATTCATTCATAGTCTTACTACAGAGCATCATAGAGAGGCAGACCATAGTCATGCGCCATATCTAGACCCATACATGTATGCTCACAAAACAAAATTCATTCCCCATTCCCTCATTACATCCTTCCTAGAATCATCTACCCATTCTACCCCATTGTTTTCATATTAATTCTGCAGAGCTCCACTACCTCACTTGTGTCTTTGTTCTTTGCCAAGGGCACATGCGTATAAATAGGCATCTGAGCTCTAACAAAATCCTCTAAAACCTTAGATCTATCTGCCCCCATGTGTCAAGGTGTGGGTCACCCCAGGTGCATGGCCTCTCCATGTCATGATTAAATTTTTGGATCTTCCTATCGTAAGGTATATTCCTTCCAAGACACCCTGTCGCTAGGCTAGAACCTTATCCAAATGGAACACGTTCTTCATGTGTTCTGTCCAAAAGGTCAAAAAATGCCTAAGTCCTGAATTGTTCTTCGTGTGCACGTGCGTCCTTTGTTCTCCAAGAACCCCTTTTGAATTCTACCTTGTGTGCCTTCACTTGCACACTCCCTCCGGCCATGTGCACCTATGCACCTTTAAGATTTGGTAGCTACATTAGGGGCCCAAAATTACCCCACACTTCACCTGTTCTCCACCCTCGGGAACCTTTTCAAAGAATGTAGTACAAAATTTTGCAAGGCATTTACCTTGGAAAAGAATGAAGGGAAAGAATAAAGAATGGGGGAGAGAAAGAATATAAGGGAAAATTTCCTAAAGAAGAAGAAGGGGAAAATTTTGCCACAGGTCAGCCTCCAGTGTACTCCAAGTGCTGACTTCATCCTACGCTCTAGTGCAGATATCACCAACCAAGGTGCTCACCTCGTCGAAGGTTAACCCTTCCCCCTTCATGTTAATGGTCTCCACCATAGTCTCCATCTCCTTGGCGTGATCCTCTAGGGCATCCATCTTCCTCGTGATGACCTTATAGAGCTATTTTAGCCGGGCTTTGATTGAGACTCGCCGGTTCTCAATAGCTTCAGACTTCTTTTCCACTTTGGCTAGTGATATTTTCTCGCTCGGACTCTATTGCCCTTATTCTTTTCCCTAAAGTCCTTCAGCTCAGCCTCATCATTGGTAAGCAGCATGCCTATCACCTTGTCTTGATCCGTGCAATGGTCATAGGTGACCCCTATGGTTTGTGTAGCTATTTTTACGTCAGCAAGCACCTTGTTATATTCATCCACGAGCATGATGACCTTTAGCTTGTCCTCCTTCTCCAAGCACGTAGCTACCTCCTTAGATGACTCTAAGGCCAAAGGCTGCCTTTCCATGGTGAGGATCTAAGTCAAGTCCTCTAGGCATTCCAGGGAGGATCCATACTTTTACGTTGGAGGGTTAAGGTCTGGGTGCTTCATGATAATAGCTTGGGAGATGAGCTCCACCTTCTTGGAAACTTCATGTACCCTAGCCTTTTCCTCTTGAAGCTCCCTCTGTAGTTGAGCGATGATTAATTTTTCAAGGCTGAGGTCCTTTGTTAGCTTGACTACTTCTTCCTTCCTCTTTTCCAACAGGTCCTCCAAGACTTTGAACCCTGTCATTTCTACAGAAGAGCCTAGCCTCAATTTCCATAGAAGACTTTGTTGAGCACATTACACACTTGCTCATTCTGATAGTTGTTGCGTGTTTACAATGGGGTTGTCCCCCTTTCCTTCGAGACAACACTAATACCACTCCTTGGTTAACCTCAAACTCAGGCTCGTCGAGGTGGGAGTCGAATGCCCATGATAGCATATTCCTTATGCAGTGGGTACCCACCCTCAGGATCAAAGGACTCCATGGTGGTGAGCTCCTTAGTGGGCATGGTACTCTGGAAATGCACGTGCAAAACTTTGTTGGGGTCATCAATGTATCCCATCATTGTTCTTCCCCCTTCTGTGCATTTACTTCATGTGCACACACCCTTGGGAATAGTTACTGAAAGATTTGGGCCTTTTGTGCTACCCACACTCTTCTCCCTCTGCTCTTCTTTGAATTCACCGAGTATGAGCTCCGTGCTATGCGCTCCAACTCCTCTTCGACCAAGGTATTAATTATCTTCTCTACCTCCCTTGTCACTTTCTCATTTACTTCCTCCTGAGTGAGCTTGGGCATATCTGGCCCCTTAGTACTTTCCCCTTCACTCCTTTATTCACTCTACACATGCCTTCCTCCCCTTGGGCATCCCTTCCTCCTTACAAAGATGAAAGCATCATTTGTATCCTCTGTCTCTCTCTCCTCTCGAATCATGGACATCAATAGGTTCCTGATTCACCTCCAACTCTTCCCCTTCATCATCATCCTTCTCACCTATATAGGCATTCGGGTCATCTGTATCTTCAGACTCTTGTTCCTCCATCCCTTGTTCTTTTTCCTTTGCTAGAAAACTCTGGAGTCAGGGATGTTGTCCTCTCTTCATCTGAGGGTTCTTCAGGGGATGGTGGCTTCGTAGGCTCCGGGGTCTTCTCCCTGACCACCGTTCTCTCTTCTTCCGGACGTAGGTACTCGAGCCCTGCAGTATCTACATTCTGCTTCTCCACCGCCCTTTTTTCTTCCTCCTCTTCCCTCTCCTTGCACTTTGGCGCTGGCTTCTTTCTCCCGCATAGGGTCATCCGGGATGGATATCTCATTCTCCACGTATGCACCCTTTTCAAACTTTGGCCTTATGTGTAGGTAGATCCTTGCAGCATTGCTCCCAGCAATAGGTAAGGTCAATGGCCTTACAATATACACATCCTGCGACATGTACCTTTCAACGTACGCATGCACTTCTCTGGGTAGACCAGCTTTTTTCTCATCTCCTTGTGCTCTCTGTCAAGGGTGGACAACTCTAGATTTAATTTCTTTGATTCCTTGTATCTTTTTACCCACCATGTTTGGAAAAATTGGGCAGTAAACAAGAATGGGAGTTTGCACCATGGACTCCAACTGCCATCCACCAAGATGAACCTGTCAATGCAGAAGTGTTGGTAGACCGTGAACTCTGCTTCTCCTTCAGTTGCCACAGGGAGTTGTTCAGGGATCCGCCATTCAGCCCCGAAATGCGTTCCTAAGGTGCTTATACCATTTTTCTAAGCGTGCCTTATGTACCCCTGTCATTGATTCACATGTATATTTCTGGAATCTCTCCATGGGCGAAGGGTCTTCAGTAGGGTACTCCCACATGAATTTTTCAGATGCATCTGACACCCCAATTTCTGAGAACACAATTGTCAATAGAATGTTCCCAAATAGGATTTTTCCTCCGTTCTCCACACTGCTTATGATTTCATCTACTATGTATTGGGAGATGTTGTATACGGTGCCCTCCATAACCTTCCTACAGACATTCAGCTAGGGCTTGCTCACCTGGGTCCACCTCTCTTGTCCATTCATCTTGGAGACAAGGTGTGTGGCCATCTTCATCACCGGATCACTGATATCAAAGATTTCATAGTACCTTGATCCCTTCTTCAATTCCTGGGATGTTATGGTTTCCCTGATTGCCTCCTCATCCTAGAGGTCATCTATGAGTGCATCCCCTGCATAGGTTAGGCCTATGAAGTGTGAAATTAACTGGGGAGTTATGCACATTTTGCACCCTACGAAGCAGAAGAAGTCTTCGTGTATGCGCATCATCAGCCATTGGTACAAGTCACTCATGCTTCCTAAAATATGGCAACTCGTAAAGTTGGAGAAGCCCCTACCTTCTCCATTTTCACCTTGACCACGTCCCTATAGATTGGCAACCCCATCAGGTGTTCATTTATTTGTGGGGTGCACCAACTCCAACGCCATTTCCTTTGCGATTATGCTTGACCGGTGATTGTAGTCAATCACGATTCATCTGTCTTATGTGGGACTCCCACTCTTGCCCTAGCAAAACCCCATCTAGGTATTACATCTCTGAATACCATTCATTTGATTCGTATCCAAGGGTATTTCCTCTTATTTCTTCTTCCCTTTTCCTTTACCCTTTCCCTTCTTGGATTGTTTTGCAGGTTTGCCTACTAGTTTTTTGGCTATCATTATACCCTTTGCTTTCATTCCCTAGGTTAATTTGTGAGTTTGTTTGAGAGTTTTCTTCATGCACCCTGTGCCCTAGAACACAAACCCTAATCTCTGATTTTCCTCCTTCGATCACAGTGCTCTGTTCACAATGTTCCTCACACCTGTGAATCACTTCTTCTCTAGTTTGTAGATCTAATGGACCGATTGCACTTAATTTTTTGGGATTTTCCTTCACACGAGTCAGTTCTTGAAACCCTAGCTCTTGAAAGAAAATCACTCTTCTTGTTTTCACAAAGTAAAAATAATGAAATGCCCACTCTTGTATTTATAGATTTTTCTGCTTTTACGCATTTAAGGCTAGGCTACCTACCACTGTACAACCATGTTTAATGTGGTGTTTCCAAACAAAACTCTGACTTCAACGCTTCTCCTTACGTGCCAAATCCTTGCGTGAAAATTTTTTTACCCACGCCCAATCCTTGCACCAAACTACTTCCACCCGCACCCAATCCTTGCGTGAAAAATTTTCCAACCTTCTGGCGCGCAAACAATCCATCTTGACAGAAGACTCTTATGTGTGCGTGTTACCAGTGCCAAAGGCACCTCTTCCATCCTCATGATTCTTGCTTTCTCCTACCTCATATTTTTGCACTTTTTCTCCTTGTACGTGGATTTCCAATGTAACCTTATTTTTCCACCCATCTGCCTTCTTTTCTCCTAATGCATCTTTTCAACAGGGCTAATTCAAATGGTCTACCAACCCAATCCTCTGGCAGAATAACTCCATGCTTCCCTTTATCACCTCACCCCACACTAAATCGATGTGTGGTCCTCTGTGCATTCATAAGTTTAAAAATTAATAAGGTTACCAGTGCCCAAGGCAAAACAAAACAACAACACGAAAGGGAAATACAAGAAAGAAAAATCATAAAAGGAAATTCTAAGCTAACTGGAAAAACTGCCTTATTTACAAACACCAAGAAGCATTATTTATAGTAGGGCTTCAGCCTACTCCCATTGAAGTGTCCAGGTAATTTTGTTCCATCCAGCGCTTATAACTGGCACGCACCCGAATCAAGGATGTATGAAATTACATAAGGACCCAACCAATGCACCTTCAACTTTCCCGGATGGCGTAGAAATTTTAAATCATATAGCAATACCATCTGGCCAACCTCAAACTATTTGTTCTTAATATGGTAGTCATGCCATGCCTTTTTCTTAGCTTTTTCAGTTTTTTGGCTCCATCTTACTAGTGAGTGCCTTTCATCCAACTTTATCAATTCATCTATTCTTTCTTCTAGCGCTTGTTCATCGTCCAACCCTCATGTGCGCACGCTATACACAGTGATGGTAGCATAAATTTAACCGGAAAAATAACCTCCACACCAAACACGAGTTGAAATGGTGTGGCCTTGTTCAACATTTTATACGTTGTTCTATATACCCAAAGAACTGTTGATACCTTGTCATCCCAATCTTGGCTACCCACATCGCATATCTTAGTCAATGTGTGACTAAGGATTTTATTAAATGCCTCTGTAGTCCCATTTACCTGAGGCTCATAAGGGGTAGTCTTATAGTGGGCTACCATGAATTCTGCCAATAGAATCCTAACAGTTTCATTCAAAAAGTGAGTGCCCCTATCATTTGTTAAACTTAATGGACACCAATTCCTATTGATAAGATTTCTCCCATAAAAATATAGTAGTCATGGCTATGATGCAATAATTAGTGGGCGTGACCTCTACCCACCTTGTCAGATAATCAGTATAGGTAATAATATACCACAAGTTAGTCCTTCACGTAGATGGTTAGATTGGTCCGACAAAATATATTTCCCATTTCTCAAAAGGTCTCTGCGCTGGTGATGGGGCACAAGGGCATCTCATCCCTTCTCCCAGGTTTTCCAAGGTGCTAGCAATTGTCATAGGCCTTGCAAAACTCAAAGAAATCCTGGTGAATCATCTCCCACCATAGTCCGAGTGACTAGGATCTTACACATAGTTTTGCATTCCCCACATAGTGTCCTCTAAGAAATCCCACCATGGGCTTCTTCTATTATGGCTATGATGTTCATGTTCTAATACACACTGGTGTAAAACCTCATCACGAGCACATTTTATACAAATCCCCATTGATCAAAATGAAGGGTGTGGCGCATATGACTAACCTTTTTCTTTCAAGAGCATTCATCCCTTCAGGGGGGGTGCACCACACCTTTCTTGAGATAAATAGTAATGTCTTCTATCTCTGTGGGCACGTGCGCAATAACCTAAATAGTTACATGTATGGCATGGTTTCCTCAATACTCTATGCTCGTCATCTCCTGAATCAATCCTTGATAAATGATCTAGCCCGCAATTATTCTTTCCTCAGTTTTACCACCACTTTAAATTTAAATTCCTGAAATAAAAGTGCCCAACGACATATGTGCCCTTACAAAATTGTTTTGTTTACTAGATACTTTAAGGCCATATGGTCCAGTGTAGAATATGAAGGGAATTGCATCAATAGATATTGCCTAAATTTGTGGAGCACGTAGATCATTGACAACACCTCGCACTCGGTCGTTGTATAATTCTGTTATGTTGGTGTCAACTTTCTACTTGCAAAACATGAGGGATTATCAGCAATCCCCTCTCATGGTTGAGAAAGAATGGCTCCCATTGTCTATACTAGAGGCATCCACGTAGACATGGAAAGGTTTATCCCTATGATGGGAATCGTAGAATAGGTGTGGTGATAAGCCTTTCTTTTAGAGTGTCAAATGCCCTCTGGTTGCACGCCTCTCCCCACTGAAAGGCACTCTTATGTCTGAGCAATATTTCCAAAGGCGTGGTGATCTTGGCGTATCCCTTAATGAACCTTTTATAGTAACCAGTGTGTCCAAGAAATCTGTGCACATGGTGCTTTGGCTGGTAGGCTCCCCTAACCCCACAATAACTACAACTTTTGTGGGATCCACCAGTAAGCCCTCTTTGCATATGATATGCCCCAACAACGTTCCAAAAGGGGTTGCAAAGATACATTTCTTGATGTTGAGGGAAATCCTCAACTACCCGTGACATCTTTCAAACATCAATCTCAAGTTATCACAATGGTCCCTGACCAATCCATACACTATCTAATCATCCAAATATACTTGAAGGAACTTGTGGATGAAGTCCTGAAATGTCTTGTACCACTATGTGTGAAAATACAGTGGGTGCATTCCTCAATCCAAAGGGCATGACCATGTATTCAAAGCTTCCCCACTCAGTGGCAAAAGTTGTCTTATCTTGGTCTTCCTTGGAAATCCTTACTTGGTGATATCCTAAGAATCCATCCGTAAAGGAATAGACCTCGTGCCCAGCAACTCCTTCCAAAATCTCTTCAGTGAAGGGGGTGGGAAAAGGATCTATGATACAAACAATGTTCAACTCCCTGTAATCCACACATATCCTAATCCGCCCATCCTTCTTTATGCTAATCACCATTGGACTTATCCATTCTAATTCCTCCACATCCTCAATGATACCGGATGCTATCATTTTGTCTAGCTCTTCTTTAACCCTTACGCGCATGTTGGGATTCATCCTGTAAGGCCTCTTCTCTGACCAGGCGCGCACCATCTTTCAACTTTATCCTCATTTCCCCCAATGAATGGTGGATTCCTTTCAACTCATGGTATCCGCGTGGGAATAAATCCTCAAATTCATGCAAGAGATTGATGATCTTTGATACTTCCTTGTCTGACCAGTAGTCCCTAATGATAGATTCCTTGGGCTCCTTCTCGAGCCGATGTTAACTTTCTTGGTTTTGAGTGGTTCATGATACATGCGCACACACATGCATCTGCACTGTCAACTACTTCATGTGTTCCAACCGAATGGTTAACATTCAGGCTCTCCATCTCCTCTCCATCAACAACATATACCATCTTTCCTTTCTCCTTTTCAGCACACATGTGCTCAAATTATATGTCTTCTGGTTCCTCCTCTTCAAACACGTGCTTCCAAGCTAGGTCCACCAAGTAAGTCTACTAACCTATCTTCCATCATGGCACAATCCCCCAGAGTGAGGCATTTGATAGTCTGTAACACCTCATCAACCGGTTGTCATGGTACTTCGGTACTCGAATGTGTGAACCAGGTCAACAGCCAATTCCTGCCAATTTCCCATTTGGCGACGTGAGTTTCAGAATGGATGTACCAAGCGTGCATGTGCAACCTTGTAGTGTCGAATATAACTTGTGCACCCAAAGGGAGGGTGGTAATGCTTCTACGCCTTCTCCCCAGACCCTCTCACATGCCTGGATGTGGGAAGAGGTGGGTCCATTGCCATTGTAATCCTTGATAGCAGTGGGTATGTTGCTCTTCGAGAATCAGACAGTGAGCACAATTCTAACTTCATGCCACTCCAACAAGTTTTCACTATGCGCGGCCCACCACCTCACTGCTATGCCTATCAAAACATAACTCAGCATACCTCGTTCACTTGTCCTCCCTCTAGTGAGCTTCCATTTCCCTCAAAAATACCTTAGGGTATGCATCCCAGAATACTTGGTTATTTCCTTTCCTCCCAGGTGCTGAACTGTACGCACCATGGTTACCTTGGTCACCTGATCCTTTCAGATGTCACCCAATCAATTCATAAGTCCCATGCACCCAATTATCGCATGCTATACTAGTATCACTGATAGATTGAGCATCATCAAACTAGATGACTCCTTCTGTAGGGTGGATGGTCTCTATGGATCTCTTATGGAGCGCATATATATTCTATCCAGGAATTCCTCCCCAAGGGGTTCAGTATAGGGTGTGGAATTTCCATCAGTAAGCAGTATAATCACCCTCTCTTCCTTGTTTTCAAAGCTTATGTACCCCTTGTTAAACCATGAGATCTGCATTATTCTTATAGCACCATGGGCGCCCAAGTAAAGCATGGGAAATTATTTGCCTCAGCAAGCACCAAGACTTCAAAATCCCCAGGTGAACATAGTCCCATAAATGGTAATGGCCGCATCCTTCAAGACACCTATGGGCATTACCTTTGTCTTATTTTCCATATAAAACACATTTGAAGATGGTTGTAATGTAGATCTTCCCATTTGATGCTAGGATATCCAGATGTGAGAGCATTAACCTCTACACCTATGTCAATGAGGATGTTACTAAGAAACCATCCATCCACTACTGCATTCAAGGTAATCTCTTTGTCATAATCAAGGTTGTGAGGTGGGAGGTTTACATGCAGGATTTACCTTTCGTGCTCTTCCCCAGATGCGTGACACCTTTTCTCTCAACCATGCCCCTAGCAGAGGAATAATATTCTCCTACCTCAGCAGTTTACACACCTCCTTAACCTCATCCAAGTCATCCTTTGGTTCTTTTATTGGTCTTCTTTGCTCATATTTTCTAGTTTTCTCTTTTAAGCATTGGATCTCCCCTTGTAAGTTTCTGAATTACATCCATGGTTTCCTGGTAGACTTCTTTCTGGTGAGCTAAATTTGGATAGTTCCCATGCATACTACTTCTTCCCTTGAAACTAGAGGTATCTACCTAGGAGCTTCCCTTGCACGCGTGGACTCTAGCCTTTGTTGTTACCATAACAGGCTCTAGTTCTGATTCACGTATTACTCACAAGAGCCATTGCACGTCAGCTTTCTTAATACTCACCATGGTAGCACCCTTATCTTTCTGGTACTGTTGACTCATATCTTTGTATAACTCTGGGCACTCTTCGTACTTATTTTTTTTCCACACCAGGAGCATTGTAGAAGATCTGGACATTCATGCTTATAATGGTCTATGGCTCCACAATTAAAGCATGTTCCACACAGGAACTCACTTCTTCCCTACAGTTACCACGACCATGAAATCCTCCACAAAACCCTCTTCCATGCACACCTCCATCTCTGTGCTCTTCATACCAACGTTCATCTCCTTTGGAATTGTTGGCAAGGCCATCAGGTGCACACCAAGATCGATTGCCTCATGAATTTGGTCAATCAATCTACAATCTTTGGTGTCATATGTGGTTCAGGTACATATCTTACAATAACAAGATATGTTTTTGCAGATCATGCACTATAAAAGGGGGCACCTACTTACATCATGGTCCTCGTGACATATTTCATAGTTTACCGCTACGCCGTGTACCGCCTTCCGAGTACATATCCCACCATTATCCTTTGTGTGTCCTTCTATGTTACAATCCGTGCACCACATCCCACCATGAATCTTTGGAACTGTGTTGGCAGATAATTTCTCCAACTGCTTAGCCATGGCAGCGATCTAAGCATCTAGAAATGGGCTAACACCAGTGTCAACACTACCAACTACCTCAGCACGTAAAGTAGCTTCCAATGCTTCGCGCGGGTCCGTGAATGTTTTATGAGATAAAGCCATCCTAAAGGGTGTGATCAACCCTCCAAAAAACCACTAAGCATGTTGTGAAGGGTGGATATCATAAGACAGTTTAGATAATAGAGTTTTAAAGTGCGCATCATATTCCCGCATGCTCTCTGTCATTCCCTGCTGGATTTATTTGAGAGAGTTGATGCTCTTCTATTCAAACTTAGGTATGTGGAATTCCACCAAGAACACATTTCTCAGCGTGGTATAATCAACAACAGTTTGATGAGGGTCAAAATTTCTATACCAACTATGCACGTGTCCTTACAAGGTTGTCACAAATTAACTGGCCTTTCAATGCTAGGTCGTGATCCCCTTTGTGCGCCATAGTAGCTCACACTTATGCACATGCTCTACGGAATCTTCTATCCCACTGTAATCTAGTAAGTATAGAGACATCTCGAAAAAGACTTGAGGAGGTGGCTGAGGTCCTTGCCCTCCCGATCCAATCCCTTGGTTCCCTCCAATGTTTCCTTCTCCACCGGATCCACTAGATCCTGAGCCACTAGCTCCACCACTTCCACCTCCAGATCCTCCTGTGTTAAGTACAAGGCCCGTGTTTGTTTTATCGAACGCTCCCGTCATTCCACTGAATTGGGCACCGAAATTTTGTGAACTAGTGCCACTCCCAGTCGTATTTCCTCCACCACTTCCTAACGCGCTTCCAAAACCAGCTAGATATGTGCCTTTTCCAAACATTTCACCAAATACTAGAATAGTGTGTGAAGCTAAAGAAGTCCCAAACGAGAAGTTGTACCTTCTGGGTGCTGATCAATTGCTTCTATTGATATCAAATGGATCAACTGTACTTTTCCCTCGTTCAAACAAACCAAGCACCAAGGTTTGGTCACTATGTGGGGTCAGACTTGCCAATGACTCTTCTTTCTCTACGTGATGGACTCTCATCAGAAGCCACAAGGTTTTCTCTCCCACGCTTACCAAGATGGGGTATCATAGACTGTTCAGGTTCCACATCCTCCGCGTGAACCTCAACTCCTTTCCACCATGTCTGGCTACATAACCCACTTGTAATCCCGCACTATCTATCGATCTCATTTTCATGTGCTTCATTATACTTGAGCCACCTCTCCTCCCTTTCTTTCTCATTCGTTATATCAACCATCTTTCCCCAACCTGGCTTCCTCACCAAGCACTCATAGTGGTTTAGCCGGCCATAGGAAATGCCTCTAAACCCATGGTTACTATTGTGGCAAATCAGCAGCACCCCTGGATGTAAATCAGGTTTCTAAGTTGATGTTTCAGGCATCCAGTGTGATTGCACAACATTGAAACCTCTCTCCAAGTGTGGGACTTGTAAAATGAGAGAGGAATCTCCAGATTAGAGGTTGGTTCCTCAAACTCCTATGATCAAATCTGTTATTTGCACAATTGCAGAGGTTTGAAACCTAATCCTACTCTAAATTCCAAAGGAGACAGAGATAGAAAGTACAAAAATTGAAACTAAACTAATAGGTGATACACCAAAGGAGTGGTGAACACTTCTTGTTCATGCAAATTGACACAATTTCATAAAATGCAACATGAAACATCATACACAGGCTGATAAAATGTAATTAGAGGTCTGAAATGAAACAAGACAATACAAATAAAGGACTGAAAATTGATCACAGAGTTTTGCACTGTCATTTTAACTGTCAAAATCCTTGCATTTGCAACATCAAAGAGGTAGAAACTAATTACAATCATGAAAAGGTTTGATACTTGTAAAAATCACTTGTTGAAGGTGAAAGAAGAAGCTTGCTGTCCCAGAAAAATGTTCAACAAACAAAAAAAATGAGCCAAATCTGGCTTTTACAACGTATGGGTCGAGCCCAGGTGAGAGAAAATGTGTAAAAAAACATGGGAGCCATTCCCCATTGAATGAAGATGCATTAAAACAATATGGGCGTCCTTATAGACCCATGCCCTGACATTTTTGGCCATGCTGAAGAAGAATGCGACCCATTTTGCATTAAAACTAGTTGTTGAAACGTCATTTCTGGCCATTACCACGTGCCAGAGACGTTTCTTGATTTTATCTCTCCAAATTGAACCAAAATAAAAAATTGACCCTGGACTCATGTATAGAATTTCACTAGCTTTCCATTGATATAAAGAACATGAAAATCCGAGCTATGGATCGAAAGATATGGCGATTTGAAAATTTAGGGCAAAAACAGGCCAAAATCGGATCGGCGGGCAAAAAGTTTGAATTTTTACCCATGCTCCACCACTCCAGGTGCCACGTGGCACGTTTTGATTGGCTGTGGGTCCTCTAAGGGAAAATTTCCCACAAAAACTCCGTCGAGCCATAACTTGAAAAATATGAGGAGTTAGGAGGAAAACTTTACCTTTCTGAAAAGCTGAGAGAGAGCTCTATCCAATGGTGCCATTTCCAGAAAATTTTGAGTGCCTGGAAAACAAAATATTCTGACTTAGGCACAAGAGAAGGAAATATGTAAAGGATTTAGCCACAAAATGAGTAGGGGGCACATTTGGGATAACAATTTTGGTGACTCAGAGGGGTCATCTGCCTGCTGGATGAAGTTACTAGTTGCCTGAAGCAATCCATTGGGCATGGAGTCACTTGATTCTCTGTTAATACCCCAATTGACTATAACATTGCAAAGAGAAACATGGAAAATCACATTATGGAGCAAGGCCTGCAAACACATTCCCAGGAATAGCAAGCTATGCCAAAGCACTTAGGGAAAGCAAAACAACCTACAGCAAAACAATGTGCACAAGCACTTGGAGGAATGAAAACCTAAGCTAATATTTACAATGTGGAGAATTTCCCTCTAGTAGCAATGCTTTAGATAGATTCCATTGACTGGAATATGTAGTTCTTCACCATCCAATGAAGACAATTGGAAGGCATTGTTGTCCTTACACTTTGTGACCATGTATGGGCCACTCTAAATGGCATCAAATTTTGAATGCCTTCCCGGTTTTCCTCTATCTACATCCCATTTTAACACTAGATCTCTAACTTGGAAAGATCTACTCTTGGCCTTCCTATCAAAGGTCTTCTTGATCAAAGCTTGATCCTTCTCCATTGCTTGGGATGCCTGATCTCTGATCTCTTGGAGCTCCATCAACTCTGCATATCTCACCTCCATGGGCCCAAACTCTAGCAACTCTAACTGCTTCATGAGTTCCAATGTTGGCAAGTCAAGTGACATGGGAAATATTTCCTCTCTTCCATAAACAAGCCTGAATGGAGAGTTACTTGTGGATCTCTTGGGAGTTATCCTATCAGCCCATAAGGTTGATTTCAGTTTGGTATGCCAAGACCTCTGATTCTCATCAAGAGTCCTCCTAATGATCCTCAACAAGTTCTTGTTTGTAGATTCAGCCTGGCCATTACCCTGAGGGTAGTAGTTTGAAGTACTTAGGTAGATCCCGTTCTTGACAGCCCACTCAGTCACCTTGGATCCAATGAATGCTAATGCATTATCTGAGATTATTGTAGCAGGTATGCCAAATCTGGTTACTATCCCCTCATAGAATTCTAAGATGCTAGAAACATTTGCTTCCTTGAGTGCTACTGCTTCAGTCCACTTGGTGAAGTTATCTGAGGCTGTCAAAATCCACTTATGCCCTTGGCTTGAATTGGGATTAATGACTCCAATGAAGTCCAAACCCCATTGCATGAATGGCTGGTCAACTGAAATTGGATGCAATGGAAGGGCAGCAAGCCTCTCTTTACCTATGAAGAATGCACAATTCTTGCACCTTTTGATCCACGCAAAGAAATCACTAAAAATCTTTGGCTAGTAATAACCAGCCCTCATGATTTTTAGAGCTATCACTCTTAGTGCAAAATGACCACCATCTGGTCCACCATGGAACTCTTCTAACACCCTATGAATCTGATTTGTGCTAATGCATCTCAGCAGCACTCCATTCACATCTTTCTTGAGCAAAACACCGTCTACTATGGCATATGGGACAACCTGCAATATGAAGTGTCTTCTTTGGGTCTTGTTCATCTCTGGAGAGCATATGCCTATGCTTAGGAAGTGCATTATACCTTGGGTCTAGCAAGGAGGGGGGACAGCATTATCCTCTTCTTGAGTGCTACCTTGCACATGGCTGTCTTGAACTGTCAAAACAGCCTCTTCTTTATTGCATACTCCTTTTTACTTTCCCAAAATCAGCTGCTCACACAATCATTTTCCTCTTACCAACTTGGTGACCTTGATCTCAATGTCATACTCCATTACACAAGTGATCAACCTTCCCTTTTCTCATTCAAATCCTTGTTGAGGAGGAAGTCCTTTACTCCCACATGAGAGACCAACAACTAAACCTTGTTTTTTGATACTAGATGCTTAAATTTCTTCAAGCTTCTGATTACTGCAAGTACATGCTTCTCAATAAAAGAATATCTCACCTCATAGTCATCTAGGCTTTGGCTGAAGAAAGAAATTGGCTACTCATCATTGTCCTTGTTCTGCTATACCAAAATGGTAGAAATAGTATCATTACCCTCCAAATGCATAGATGATGAAATCCTTGGATAAATCTAGGTTGATGAGAGTTGGTGTTTGGGAGATGGCTTCTTTGATTGCTTCAAAACTCTCCTTGCCTTTTGTTTTCCTCTTGAAAGCCATGCTTTTCTTTAACATTTAGGTGATAGGTTTGACAACAGCTGCAAAATCTGGGACAAACCTCCGAACAAAGTTTATTCTCCCCAAGAAAATCTGAATGGCCTTCTTGTGGCTTAGCAATTGTAGTGTTCTTATGGCTTCAACCCTCTCTTGATCAATTGCTAATCATTCTTTGGAGACATTATGGCCAAGGAGCTTTCCTTCATGTGCTAGGAAGATACACTTCTTAGGATTCAAAGACACTTCAAATCTCCTACACCTTTGGAAGACTTGTCTCAAATGAGAGAGGTGGTCTGCTGCATTCTTTGAAAAAATAGTGATATCATCAAGGTATATCAGCACCACGTTGTGAATCAAACCTTTGAACGCCATGTCCATTGCTCTTTGGAAGGTAGCTCTAGCGTTGGACAGCCCAAATGGCATTTTCCTGTATGCATAAGTTCCCCATTTGGTAGTGAAGGCTGTCTTGAACTAATCTTCTTCCTTCACCATAATCTGATTGTAGCCCGAGTAGCCATCAAGTAGTGAAAAACTCTCGGAGCCAGCCACAACTTGCAAAATTTTCTCCATAGAAGGCAGTGGGTAAAGGTCCTTGAGAGATGCTCTATTCAAGTCTCTGAAATCAACACACAATCTGATCTCTCCACTCTTCTTTCTGACTGGAACTAAGTTGGCAACCCAACTAGAATGCTTGATTGGGAATATGATTCTTGACTATCAATCAACTTATTCAATTCCTTCCTCATGAGAGGTTCCTGTTATCCAGAATGTGCCCCCTACTTATTTTGTGGCTAACTCCCTTTCATCTTTCCTTCTCTTGTGCCTCAGTCACAAAATTTTTCTTTTTAGGCACTCAAAACCTTCTGGAAATGACACCATTGGATAGAGCTCTTTCTCAGCTTTCCATAAAGGTAAAGTTTTCCTCCTAACTCCATGTATTTTTCAAGTTATGGCTCGGTGGAGTTTTTTTAGGAAATTTTCCCCTAGAAGGCCAGCAACCAATCAGGACGTGCCACGTGTCCAAAGACTTGGCCCTGTTTTGCCCACCGACCCGATTTGGCCCTGTTTTGTCCTAAAACTTCAAATGGCCATATATTTCGATCCAGAGCTCAGTTTTTTGCGTTATTTATATCAATGGAAAGATGGTAAAATTCTCTACAAGATTCTGGGGTTAATTTTGTATTTTGGTAGAGTTTGGAGAGAGAAAATCAAAAAACACTTTTGGCACGTGGTCATGAACATAAATGACGTTTTAACCACCGATTTTAATGAAGAATGGCTCGCATTTTCTCCCAGCATGGTTAAAAATGTCAGGGAATGGGTCTGTCAGGTCACCCATGCTGTTTTGATGGCATTTTGGTCAATGGTTGAACCCCTTACATGTTTTCCCGTGTTTCTCTCTCCTGGGTCATGGTTTGCACTGTAAAAGCCAGAATGAGTTCATTTTTGCAAAGGGAGACACTTTTTTAGCTCTGTAACTTCCTTTTTCTTCCTCCTTGGCAGAATTTGTGAAGACATTTTACCTTTCCATGTAATGCAGCACCTTTTCTTGCCTCTGGATCACTGTAATGTACTGTATTGGATCTGAGATGTTGATATATGTTCTGTGATTAAAATCCCTCAATCCTTTCATATATCTATCATTGCTTTCTTGATCTTTCATTACATTATTAGAATTTGTACATGTTTTGTGTTGTGTTTCCTTATGGATTGTGTATTTCATGCAGCATCAGGTGTCTACAACTCCTTTGGTGCATCACCTATTAGCATTAGTTCTTTATTTTTTGCATTCTCTATCTCTGTCTCCTTTGGAATTTAGGGTAGGATTAGGAATTCAAACCTCTGCAACTTGTAAGTGATAAATTTGATCAGAGGAGTTGAGGAACTAGCCTCTAATCTAGAGATTCCTTTCCCATTTTACAAGTCCCACACTTAGGGAGAGGATTCAATGTTGTGCAATCACACTGGATGTCTAAAAGATCAAACTAGAAATCTGATCAACATCCAGGGGGTGCTGCTGATTTGCAACAACAATTTTGGCACGCTTGGTGGGA
This sequence comes from Taxus chinensis, assembly GCA_019776745.2. Lineage (NCBI taxonomy): Eukaryota > Viridiplantae > Streptophyta > Pinopsida > Cupressales > Taxaceae > Taxus > Taxus chinensis. Next base: position 896,138,542 of record CM034148.1, read on the forward strand.
CCTTAGAGGTCTTCCACTTTATCTTTGATAGGTTAGTGTGTTCCTATTAAAGATTCAGCCTTTTAGAGACACTTTCAAAAGCACATCTGGCGACTCCATCTGGTAAACAACTCATTCTCTAAGTTGCAGACCTTTTTTCCATTCATTTCCATCCATTCTTCTTTCCATCATTTTCATTCTTTTCCATTCCATGAAGTTGTGCAATCATGACTTCATTTCCATCACAGAATTCACATTTACAACAGTAGTATATCACACCTCCAACATGTTTTACAAATCCTCCAAATCAGCATATCTACCCATATGAGCAGCAGTGCCAAAGTCAGTTTGGTTGTGAGGCACATCAAGAACAAGGGTACGCATGCAATGAAGACAATCAAATGGAAGATGCAGATTTTGTGGAAAAAATCTAAAAGATGGAGGCAAAGATGGTGCAATCAAGAGCAGAAACTCAAACGAAGGCTTTCAGAATTAGTTGTAGGACTCCTTGTCCATGGGGAGGCCCTTTTCCAAGACAATTCAGCCCTTAGGAGAAGCTGGACTTTATGATGAAGATGCTGCCCCAACTTGCACAATGGATAGCAGAAATAGAGGCCTATACACTTGGTGTTGAACAACCTTGTCAATGGGTAAGTTCTACACTATCATCTGGTTTTTCTCTTCCCATTACTCAAGCAGTATCATCTCATTTGGAATTTCAAATTCTAAATCCAGTCAATGCTGCCCCAGGAGTTGAATCTATTTCCCCATTCCCTAGTCTTCCACCCCATCTCAATTCTTCCTTACCCTTCCCTTCCAAACATTCATCCCCTCCACAAAAGCTAACATAAATACCCTCTCCTCCAAAGAAACAAGAGTTTCTACCTCCTCCACCACCACGAAAAATTGTAAAATCAATTGAGTTACAATCCACTTCTCCTCTTGCATTCCCAAATCCATGTTGGGAGGATAAAAATCGGAATTCTAGTCAAGGAAAACAACAGAAAAAAGAAAATCCAAACAAGGAAGAAGAAATTCGAAGTCTCAAGAGTTGGGCTCTTAAATTTGGGATGACAAAGACCCCCTTGATGGTTAGGACTGATTTTGTGACAGCAGAAGAAGAGCAAAAAGAAGAAGCAGACAAGCAATTAGTTTTCTCATAAAGTAGTGTCCATGTTGGCACTCTATTTGAAGGGAATGCCAATTTAATTCAAGTTGCACAATCAGCCATGGAGGAAGAAAGCTTAGAAGAAGATCTTGCAGTCCCAACTTGTCCTCTAGAGCAGCAGATTGAAGAGTTTGACTTGACAAACTTCATTCTAGAAGAAGAGTTCTATCAAGAGCAAGATTTCCTTCAAGTAGTAGAGGAGGGAGAAGCCACTCCAAATGTGAAAGAAGAGGAGCACATTCTAGCTATGAAGAAGAAAAGTGCAGATCCAAGGGCTTTGAACACAAGGTAGGCTACAGGAGAACTTTCAGTTCTTCTTTCTACTTCATCCCTCTCATGTTCTAGTGCTGAAGAAGAGTTTGATCTCTCAAACTCAATGTTATAGGATGAAAGAAACCATGATGATCAAGTTACAGATCAAGAGGACACTATGGAGGAAGTTGAGCATTTACATTAGGACAACAATGAGGTAGTGTATCTGTCAGATTTAGAGGACTGTTTTGATGAAGAAGAACCAGTTGAGTTTCCACCATTCTCTCTTTCATCTTCCACGTTCCAAATACTTGAGCCTACTGTCATGAAGGAGAGCATTCATTTGCAGTAGCCTGCATCTTATAGCAGCTCTTTGGAACTAAGATTGGAAGATTTTAATCTTTCATGTTCTTCATTGGAAGAAGAGAAAGGGAAGAAAGGTTCTACCATTGCTTCCACATCATCCATTCATGAAGGTCTACAAGAAGACTCCATTTTTGGAGTTGAAAATCAGAGCTATGGGCATATCAAATGGATCATACCTTGCCCAATAAGGTATTTGACTTCATTGGAGTCAAAGGAGAAGTCAAAACCAATCATGCTTGCTTCTAAGCATGAGGATGAGCTACAAGGAACCAAGGATCAGTTGTCATACCTCTCCAATCCAAATGCAGAACAACTAAAAGAGGTATGAAATTTTCCTTCAGCTGATACCTTGATGATTTGGGTGGAAGACCAGCTTCTTGTTAATTTTCCATTCATCCAATTAGCCATGTTCAATGCCAAATTAGTTGCATGGTTGACAATTTTGAAGAAAGGAAGCTATTGTGCACAACCAGTTACAGGGTTTGTTTAGCTCGCCTTAGTTTCCATTAAGGTAGAGTAGGTAGGTTTGCTTTCAGTAAAAGAAGTGCTTGTGCACACTCTACATGTTCCATTTTGGAGCATGTATGAACCTTTAGTTTTGTACATAGTTTTTTTGGTGCTGGTTTTGCTCTTGCGCAGTCCATTTCAGTGGGTTTCCAAGTGGCTCAGAGAGGATGTTTTCAAAGTTCAGATCAGTTTGCAGGCTACAACTCATGACTCCATGCCCAATGGATGCTTCAGGAAACTGGTAACTTCATCCAGCAGGCAGATGACCCCTCTGAGTCACCAAAATTGTTATCCAGAATGTTCCCCCTACTGATTTTGTGGCTAACTCCCTTTCATCTTTCCTTTTCTTGTGCCTCAGTCACAAAATTTTGATTTTCAGGCACTCAAAACCTTCTAGAAATGGCACCATTGGATAGATCTCTTTCTCAGCTTTCCAGAAAGGTAAAGTTTTCCTCCTAACTCCATGTATTTTTCAAGTTATGGCTCAGTGGAGTTTTTGTGGGAAATTTTCCCCTAGAAGGCCCGCAGCCAATCAGGATGTGCCACGTGTCCAAAGACTTGGCCCTATTTTGCCCACCGACCCGATTTGGTCCTGTTTTGCCCTAAAACTTAAAATCGCCATATCTTTCGATCCAGAGCTTGGTTTTTCACATTCTTTATATCAATGGAAAATCTGGTGAAATTCTCTACAAGATTCCGAGGTCAATTTTGTCATTTTAGTGGAGTTTAGAGAGAGAAAATCAAAAAATGCTTCTGGCACGTGGTCATGAACAGAAATGACGTTTCAACCACTGATTTTAATGAAGAATGGCTCGCATTTTCTCACAGCATGGTTAAAAATGTCAAGGAATGGGTCTTGTCAAGTTGCCCATGTTTTTTTGATTGCATTAGTCCATGGTTACATGTTTTCCCGTGTTTCTCTCTCCTGGGGTCGTGGTTTGCACTGTAAAAGCCAGAATGAGTTCATTTTTGCAAAGGGAGACACTTTTTCAGCTCTGTAACTTCCTTTTTCTTCCTCCTTGGTGGAATTTGTGAAGAAATTTTACCTTTCCATGTAATGCAGCACCTTTTCTTGCCTCTGGATCACTATAATGTACTGTATTGGATCTAAGATGTTGATATATGTTCTGTGATTAAAATCCCTCAATCCTTTCATATATCTATCATTTCTTTATTGATCTTTCATTACATTTTGAGCATTTGTGCATGTTTTGTGTTGTGTTTCCTTGTGGATTGTGTATTTCATGTAGCATCAGGTGTCTACAACTCCTTTAGTGCATCACCTATTAGCATTAGTTCTTTCTTTTTTGCATTCTCTATCTCTGTCTCCTTTGGAATTTAGAGTAGGATTAGGAATTTAAACCTCTGCAACTTGTCCAAGTGATAAATCTAATCAGAGGAGTTGAGGAACCAGCTTCTAATCTGGAGATTCCTTTCCCATTTTACAAGTCCCACACTTGGGGAGAGGATTCAATGTTGTGTAATCACACTGGATGTCTAAAATGATCAAACTGGAAATCTGATCAACATCTAGGGGGTGCTGCTGATTTGCAACAATAGTTCCATGTGTGGATTGACTAGCCTTTGTTTCTACCTAATGGGCTTAGTATTTGGGTCCAACTCAATGGGTGTGCTGAGCTAACTTGGGATTGAAACCTTTCAAATCTTCATAGCTCCAAGCAAACACATCAGGGAACTCTTGACATAGTTGTATGAACTTATACTTATAACTTGTTCAGTTGTCATCTTTCCAATTTGCAATGGTTTGTTCTCTTCCACCAAGATGGATACTGAATCTTCTCTCTTGACCTGAATGTTTGCTTTCTCTTTCCTAAACTGATCATTGGGATTGAAAATGGACTCCAAAGTGATAAGTCCCTTGGGAAGCTTATTAGTTCTCAACTGTACCACTTGGTCACCATACTGTTGTTCCAATTTTTCTTGATTTTTAGCAGAGAACTCATCTTCTTCTTGTAAGAAATGGATGATTTGCTGGTCATTCTCAAACACTTGCCAACTTACATTGTTATCCGGCACTGAAGGCCTCACAATCACATGGATGTTTGGCTGTACCTTATCTTTTTGAATGCTCTCCACAACGTCAAAGGCTGCCCCAACTGTTGTAAGTCTGTCAACAGCTTGGTTCTCTTTCCTAGGAATTGATTTGTTGCCAAAACCCTCAAAATATTTAATGAGGTCCCACACCCTATTCTTGTAGCACTTGAGTAGATCATTCTTGATAGCATGCTACCCCTTGACCTTGGTTGAAAATCAACTCACTATCACAAAAGACTTGCAAGTTCTTTATTCCTCTCTTAATTTCCCAATGCATCCCTTGCACCAAGGCTTCATATTCAGCAGTGTTATTGGAGCATGCAAACTAAAATCTAAAAGCTAAATATTACTTTACTCCTTGAGGTGAAATAAGCATAGCTTCCACCTCCTATAACTTGTCTACTCCTTGATCCATCAAAAAATAGCTGCCATACCTCATTTTCATCCTTGTGGTCTGGCTTGGTGATGCTAGGAATAGGCTGATCTTCTTGATGCATGCAATAGACTCCTAGCTCAGATTCTTCTACTTCTTGATAAGGATCAAAATCATGCACCTTGTTTTCCCATTCATTAAGAGTTAGATCCGGGATGCTTCCAACCTTGGTGTCAGCTTCATCAGTGCTTGGATGATCTTCTTGATCAAATGCCACAACAGTTGGCATTGATCTGACTTGGAGTGTAGGGCTCAATGTGGAAGTTTGCAATAGGTTCACACCTGATTGTGGCTTTGATTCCATACCTTGTTCTGAACAGCATGTGTGACCAATCAGCAAACAAGTAACCTCCAATCTTAGTTGTGAAATCTCTTGACAAACATAGGGCAAAGAGTGGTGGAAGGTCTATTACTGAGACATCTTGCAAAACAACAACATTGGGACATGCATGCAAAGTAAGACTCAAGTTTTTAATCACCCAACTGTTGTTACTGCTGTCCCATCCAACTGCACTACTCCTTTGGATATGGTTTCATATTGAAGGTCCCTAGCTGATTAGCTATTTTCTTGGGCATCACTGAGCTACTTGCCCTGGAATCAATCATGTAATTGTGCACCAATTGGTTTCCAATGATTAATGAGACATAAAAAGGAGGGGGCATCAACATTTTACCTTGCTGTCCTCCATGATTCCCTTCAGGCTGGGCAACATTTGTGAGCACTTTCTCTTGCTTTTGGACTTACTTGATTCGAAGTTGGCCAGTCCTTCATGGCAGCTTGTAGTAAATCTCTCTGGCCTGGGATAGATAGGGATTCCCACATTGATATATTTACATTTTTCTTCTTCATCTAATCAATGATACTAAATGGTGATGAAGGATCTCTTTGTTGTCCCTTGGTTTGCAGTCATTCATCCCTATGCAGCAACAACTGGTATTTGAGTTGGCCTAGGAGTTACAATTCTTAGGCTGCCCTTGTGCATTTACAACTGGATTTTGTTTTCCAACCATTTGTGGAGCCATAAAAGGTTGTGGATTGGTTGGAGCTAGTGGTTGTTCTTCACCCAAATTCCTTCTTTTTGACCTTGTGTTGGCTGCAACACCTTGAGAGACTATTTGATTTATGCCACAAAAATCCTCTGCCTACCAGTTCACAAGTGTGGTGTCATTTGGAGCTAATTGCTACTGGAATGTTTCTTGTTGTTGGTTGTTTCCTTGACTACCCTCACCCTCCACACCAATAGTTGTCACCATTAATGCTTGATTCAAGACACCGTTGAAACACATAGATTGGTTTTGAGGTTCATTGCATGGAAAACACCAATCATACTCCTAAGCAACGTTGTTTTGCATTGGCACCAATACCTTAGAGGTAGATATAGCATTTGGATTATAGGACTGAAATGGTCTGTTGGCAGGAGGCCTTGCTTGATTTAGATTTGTAGCTGGATTGGGTGGTCTATGAGGTTGATATGGCTACTTGTTAGGCTAAAGCTTGAGGCTAGAAGGAAGGTCTAAAACTTTGGGCTTGTTTCCTCTTGAGAGTAACTAGCTCATTAACTAAATTTTGTAATTGCTTCATGACTTCTTGAAGTTCATTTGAGGCACTAGAAGATGAAGTGGAAGCTTCACTTGAATTTTGATTTCTAGGAGTGGGAGAAGGAGCCAAATTAGGTGCTTGATTAGTGTTTGGGCTCTCTAAACTTGAAAATAATGGCATGGGAGGTCTAGGGGCTAGTTTTCCAGCTTGGATCAAATAATTTTCAGCCCTAATGGCAATGCTATAAGCCATAGGGATAGTTATGCCTCCCATGGACTGAATTAACATAGAAATATCAGAATTTAGAGCTTTGAGATAGTGAAGAAAAGCACCTTCTGCTGTTGGCCTGACTGCCACTAGAATTCTCTCCCAAGTCCTTTGAAATCTGAAGTTGAAATTAGTCAGCTGCTCATTGGGAGATCTCTTGATGGGTTGTCAGTTGTTCCAAAAGAGACAAGTTGTCTCCCTTCTCTCAAAATTGCTCATGGAGTGCTACACATAGCTGGTTCCAATTTTGAATAGAACCTGAGGTAAGGCTTCTAAACCATTGCAAAGCCTTCCCCTTGAATGAAGATGTCAGCAATTTGACAGCAACTTGCATCTCATTGATTTCATGAATTACATAAAGGGTTGGGCAATGTCTTTAACATGATCACCAGGAGTAGTCTGATTCTCTCTAGTGAAGTATGGAATGTTCTTCAATGCCACAATTAGAATTAGATTTTATGCATTGAGAGCAAGTGGGCTACTGCTAGTGAAATTGACATAGGGGTTGTTTTGTACCATTGTAATTGGCCTTAAAACCCTTGTTGATTGAATGAAAGGCCTACCAGGTGGAGGAGTTGAGAGAGTTCTGTTTGGTGGAGATGGAGACCTTTCGATTATCCTCCCACTTTGCCATACTCTTGGAGATAACTACAGATATTCAAACTGTGCCTCTTCTTCTCCAACTCTTGACCTTGTAGTGATTCTTCTCATGAGTTTTCAGGTCTGCACTGCTAAAACCAGTTGATTCTTCTTCCTTGGAGTCGCCAGATGTGTAACTTATAGCTCTTTTAAGCAAGAAAATTACAGCAAATGCACATCAACTTTGCTGCAATGAAAATGAAGACCTCTAAGGTCCCACGGGGTGTGCCAAAACTATTGTGGCAAATCAGCAGCACCCCCTGGATGTTGATCAGATTTCTAGTTTGATCATACTAGCATCCAGTGTGATTGCACAACATTGAATCCTTTCCCTAAGTGTGGGACTTGTAAAATGAGAAAGGAATCTCCAGATTAGAGGCTGGTTCCTCAACTCCTCTGATCAGATTGTATCACTTACACAATTGCAGAGGTTTGAAACCTAATCCTACTCTAAATTCAAAAAGGAGACAGAGATAGAGAATACAAAAAAGCTAAAACTAATACTAATAGGTGATGCACCAAAGGAGTGGTGAGCATTTTTTACTTCTGAAAGATTGACATAGTCCATAAAAATGCAACAAAGAACCTCATGCACAAACTGATAATTGTAATGAAGGATCAGAAATTAACCAAACAACACAGGCAGAGGATGAAAATTAATCACAGAGGTTGTATTGTTATTTTAATCATCAAAATCACTTGCATTACAACACTTGAGAGGAAAAATAAAGTTGCAGATCTTAGAAAAGGTCTGATATTCCACCAAAATCACTTCCAAGGTGAGAAAGGGGACCTGCAATGTCACAAAAAATGTTCCACACTTTGAAAAATGAGCCAAATTTGGCTTTTACAATGCAAGGGACGAGCCCAGGAGAGAGAAACATGGGAAAACATGGGAGAGGTTCAATCATTGACCAAAATGCATTCAAAATAGCATGGGCATCCTTACAGACCCATTCCTTGACATTTTTAACCATGCTGGGAGAGAATGCGAGCCATTCTTCATTAAAAACGGTGGTTGAAACGTCATTTCTGCTCATCACCACGTGCCAGAGATGTTTTTCAATTTTCTCTCTCCAAACTCCATAAAAATTCAAAATTTACCCTAGAATCTTGTAGATAATTTCACCAGCTTTCCATTGATATAAAGAACATGAAAAACTGAGCTCTGGATCGAAAGATATGGCCATTTGAAGTTTTAGGGCAAAACAGGGCCAAATCGGGTTGGCGGGCAAAAAAAATTTTTGAATTTTTGGTCATTTGGAAAATTTTCCAAAATTTCCCCACGCTCCACCACTCTAGGTGCCATGTGGCGGCATCTCATTGGCCATGGGCCTTTCAGGGGAAACTTTTCCCAAAAAACTCCGCCGAGCCATAACTTCAAAAATACATGGATTTAGGAGGAAACCTTTACCTTTCTGGAAAGCTAAGAAAGAGCTCTATCCAATGGTGTCATTTCCAGAAGGTTTTGAGTGCCTGAAAAGCAAAATATTATGTCTAAGGCACAAGAGAAGGAAAGATGAAAGGGAGGTTAGCCACAAAATGAGCAGGGGGCACATTTTGGATAAAAGTTACCATCAAGATTTTGATTACAAGGGGGATAGCATGCAAAAATGATCCTTTGGGCTCCCACAAAAACTCAAACTAAGCAACTTCTGGACAGGAATACATGGAAATGGCGTATTCCAAAGTGTATCTAGTCAATACTCCCTTCCACTAATGATCTATAGCATGGGTCCATGTTAGATCAGCATCTTCCAAGTTCTTATATGTTTCTTGGGTCCAAGGGTGTGACTTATAATACCACCTCAATCTAGATGTAATAAGCCAATATCCTTTCAAATAACTCTACTGGGAAATAGCAAAAGAAGGTTTCATATAACTCATGATAAAGAGTTTCCTCCACCCATCTTCACATGTCAAACCTAGGTCCAGTATTGAATCTCTGAATGAATTCATCCTCCGTGCTTTTAAACCAATCTTCAACACCTTCAAGTGTTAAGTGCTCCACCATCACTTTTTGCACAAAATCATGAAGTATGCCATGTTCAACTACAACTTCAAAAAGAGGGTCTCAACAATGGAACCAAGATGTAGTCATTTTTACACCCCACCAAGAACAAGGTAACCTCTTACGCACTAGCCTATCACCCAGTGGGCGCTGGGTGCTCACCCGAGGCGTGCAAAAGGGAGCCAAATCTCTCTTTTATGTGAGTTCAGTGGAAGGCATAATTCATGATTCTAACTTAGTGATTTAACAGACATAAAGAAGCTATAGAGCTCAGGACGGCTTCTACACCCCTTCAGTCATAATAGCAACAAAGGGTGCAACAGAATTAATAGAACTAGGAAGTTGTAAATCCACAATAAGACTTAACATTCAGGTAAGATCCATGATTATACGAGATCAAAAGCATAGTGGAAAAATGTAGATAATACAGGAAGGAGATCTTAATATAAACATAGTGGTAACCTTATCATATTCATTCATATTATTACTCCAAAACATCACAGAGTGGTAGACCCCAGTCATACACCATATCTGGATCTATACATGTATGCTCATAAAAAAAAAATTTCATTCCCCATTTCCCCATTACATCCTTCCTAGAATCATCTACCCATTTTATCCCATAGTTCTCACAGTAATTCTATAGAGCTTCACTACCTCACTTGTGTCTCTATTCTTTGCCAATTGAAATAAGCATCTGAGCTCTAACAAACTCTTCTGCAACCTCAGATATGGCCCAAAGTGTCAAGGTGTGGTTGTCCCTAGATGCATGCCTCTTCATGTCATGATTAGATTTTTGGATCTTCTTATCGCAAGTTATATTCCTTCCAGGACACCCTGTCGCCAGGCTGGAACCTTATCCGAACAGAACACATTCTTCATGTGTTTTGTCCAAAAGGCCAAAAAATAGCTAAGTCCCGAATTATTCTTCATGTAGTGTGCACATCCTTGGTTCTCTAGGAATCCATTTTTGAACTCTACCTTGCATGCCTTCACATGTGCACTTCCTCCAGCCATGCATGCCTACACGCCCTTAAGATTTGGTAGCTACATTAGGGGCCCAACACATGTCTCCCTCATCGGGATCGCGGGCACATGAATGCATTTTTTTGCTTTTTGCACCCAAAAAAAGGAAATATGTGCCAAGTTCCTCCCCACTCTGCGACCCACCAACCCATTTAAGGTGTTTTCCCCACCTCTTGACACGTGTCCCCCTAGGGGAGAATTTGACCTAAAAACTCCACCCACTCATATCTTGAGTTCTGTAAGGAGTTAGGAGGACTTCTTTATATCACCGGAAAGGTGAGGAAAATTTTCTATCCATTGGGAATGCTTTAGGGAAATTTTGGAAGTGCTAAGTATGAGATAAATCTAGATGAAACTTTGGGCATGTTAGAGAGTGGGTATGGGGGGTAAATTACTCCCTGAACCTAACTGAAACTTCTAGCCCTAATTTTTGGGCCTGGTGACCTCTGTGAATTGTTAATAAAAGAGAAGTTTTTTCTTGTGGATTTGAGTTGTTCCAGAATCTGTTAGTGGGTAGCTGTTGCCTAGCAACCTTGTTATAGACACTCCTAATCAAGTTCTTGGAGTGGGTAAGTGAGACCTTACTATGTTGATTTTAAATATGTATTCCTTTCTCACTGCAATTAAACCATGATCTTGTCTTGATATTTTGGAATTAAATACCTTGGGTATTTAAATTGTTTTGGGTCCCTTAACCCTAATATTTCTAATCAGGAAATATTTAGCTAGATTGTCAATGTAATCAGTGATTAATTTAATCCCTAGGGAGATTTGAGCTAGGTGTGGACTTATTGCTCATGTTGCTTTTTAATGTGAAATTAGTAATTATTATAATAGGAAAAGTTATCTATTCAATTTAATTGTCTTTAAAAATTTGGTCGTTAACTCCTAATCAAAAAATTTATTCCATAATTTTCTAACTAAACCTAGGTTATTCATGGTTCTCAAGTGGGTTTTTTTAACCGAGCATCACAGGTTTGATAGAAAATGAGGATATACAGGGCAAGAAAGTCAAGATCTTCCTCTCAAGAAGCCTCCACTCCTCATAAATAAGTTCTTCTATAAGACCCTGAGGTAAATACATAGTCCATCCCCTCTCCCCTTGAATCTTTAACTTTGGTATGCATCAAAAAGGGGGAAAACTAGGAAAGATGAAAATGTAGAAGTAATTGAGGAAGAAAGTAGGCAATTTCCCTCTCCTAAACAATTGGAAATAGCATCTGAGATTGAATATATTGTAGACCTAGATGGTGATGATAATGATGATGAAAAGGAAACAGAGGAGCATGAATAAAGTAGTCTCGAAGGAGGTAGCATAGAGAAAGAAGAAGAAGAAGAAGAAGGTGATAAGAAAAAGGATCACACTTTGGAAGTTGAGACACTAGTTAACTAAGAGCCACCTATTCAAGAAACCCCTGTTAAAGGAATGACATTCTCTAACATTGAAACATCTGTTTTGGAAGTGTCAGCTGCATAGACCTTAGGGTCAATGAGCACTCTAGCATTTGGGCCTATTGTTCCTCCTTCTGGCACTGCTTTCACTTGGGTTCAGCCATTTGTGGATAGCAAGAAAAGGAAGAATTCATCTAAGATTGTTGCTCCCAAATTTGGTGCAATGGCTTCCTTCCTAGGAACAACTCCAACTCCACCTAGTAAGAAAGCAAGAACAACTTCTAAATTGGTGTCTTATTCTCAAGGCCGGCAATTTTTGGAGATTGCTAAGCCTAAAATGGATAAATATGAGAAATATTTGGTGGAGATTGATTTGTAATTGACAAGGATCCCATTGGGAGAGTCTACCCATGAGAGTGAAGTACATAATTTAAAGGAAACGGTGTCTAAATTGATTGAGAGAGTAGAAAAGGGGAAATAGTCTCAAGAGCAACTTGAGGAACATATACAAACTCTCTTTGATTTTATCAGGTCTCTACTAGCAAGTGATAAGGTGATTGATCCAACTCCTTTGAATGTAATGCCTTCTCCTACTATCCTCACTAATGAAGAATTTAAAGTCATTAAGGACATCCATAAGCATGTTGCATACGGAAACACTATAGAAGTTGTGGTGGAAGAAATGTTAGTCACTAGGATCAATTTTATTGAGGAAGCCTACAAGGCTTATCATCAAATCATGGGGTATCTGGTTGAAGTTCACTACAACACTTAGTAGTCTGACAGGGGAATTAAAAATGTGGACTGAATGTATTCAAGATGTCAAACTCATGAGTGAAACACATATGTAAGTTCTCTTGGCTAACAAAGTGTTTGATGATCTGAAGAATAATTTAACCAAGAAATGGGTATTCAACATTGATTGGAAGATGAAAGTTCTTGATGAAACAATTGATGAACTAAGAAACATGATACAAAAGGGAGAAGCATTTCAAGCTTTTATTATATCTGAATTCCAAGATCTTCATTGCTAGCTTCACTTGGCAAAGAAAATTATGAAGAGAAATACACTATCCAAGAAATCAAGGCAAAATTCAAAACTTTTTTCAAGGAGGATATTTTCATATCAAACACTATTTCAAAGGATAAAATGAAAGAATATTTTTTCTCTGCAAACTTCAATCAAAGAGGCCAATAAAGGATTCTTGGACAATGCAGGGTTTGGTAAGGACATGGAAGAATGTTTGGGAAGTTGGACTCATGCCACTGCCAACACCACTATTCCTCGGGGTATGGAGATAGCAAGGATATTGGTGAAGATTATAAATCAAATACTAAAAGTAAAGACTTTGGCGACAACCTCTTCAAGTGCTCCAATGGCTATTTCTTAGGCTTTTCTTTTAATTAATGTATTTCTATTAAGTTGGCCATCTTTTTTTATAGTCATGAAATATTTAAGTGGGGCAAACTTAGTGATTTAAACATTTGATTAGATATTTGATTAAAAGAAAGGCAACTCAAAAGACTCATTTTTAACTGCCCTAGGGGCTATTTAAAAATCTCTCTAGGTCATTTGAGGGGGTTTGATTTTGTTGTTTTGATGTAGAAGCACTGAATTTGCAATCAATACAGAAGAATTTCTATTATCATATTTTCTTGTGTTATATCTATTTCTACTTTATATCTTATTCATGTGGGTTATATATGTTTGAATAGGAAACTTTGTGTCCTCTAGTTGTTGTTATGCTTAGAAATTTATGTCTATTGCATAGGTGTCCTGTATTCAAATGTGTATGATTCAGGATTTAATTTTCATGCATGCATAATTAAGATATCATTTTGAGAACTATATATCCGAAATTTTTTCCTTCCTCACTTTCTAAATCATTAATTATTCTACATCATTTTTCTTCTGTATTGAGAATCTTATGGGATGGAAACATTTAAGGCCTCAAAATCCTCATTAAAATATTGATAGTTTGTACATTTTTAAATAAATAGATTGGCTTGTTTATTTGTGTTTTCAATAAGGGGAACCTCTCCCATAAAGAGGATGGACTATTGTCCCTTGAATGTTGCTTCTTTTCAAGACAAGTTTTACAACCAACATCGTGAGAACGAAAAATGGATAAATACACTTTTGTGTGGATTTTTTAGATTTAAATAAGGTGTATTTAAAATATCATTATCTGTTACCATCAATGGAATAAATCTCACAAATAGTAAGTGGCTCATAATGGTTTTCACTCTTGGATGGTTATTTTAGATATAATCATACTATGGTACAAGGATTATACCAATTCAAGACAACATTTGCCATGAAATGGGGCAAGTATGCATATAAAAAATTCTATTCAGAATGTCAAACGCATGAGCCACATTTGAGTGTGCAATGGACTTCATTTTTCAAGGATTGATTAATAATTTTGTTCTTGTTTATTTGGATGAAATAACTATATTTCCCAAGCATGTTACAGGTCATCTAGTTCATCTCAGACACATGTTTGAAAGGTGCAGGTAGTATGGCATTTCACTCAATCCAAATAAATACATATTTTCATTCCATGAAGGTAAATTACTGGGTCATATTGACTTTAAGAAAGGTCTTTCCATCAATCCAAAAAGGGTAAGTGTTTTTTTCATTATCTTTTCCAAATCATAAGAAGTCATTTCAAATTTTTCAGGGTAGAATTAATTTTATCAGAATATTAATTCCAATTTTTTGCAAACTTAATGAAGCCACCGACCTCTATGTTGAAGAAGAATATGGTTTTTAGTTAGAAAATAGAGGGTAAGAATGATTTTGAAGTAGTCAAACATGTTATTACACAAGCTCCAATGCTTACTAATCCATATTATAGAAAATATTTCATTTTAAATTCCTTTGGAGCAATTAACACAATTTCAGCATGTTGGTACAACAAAATGATGAAAAGTTGGAACAACCACTTACTTTTTTCAATCATGTATTAGAGGATTTTGAGGTAAAGTATTATTTTGTTGAAAAACATGTCCTTTTAGTCGTTACAAGTCTTTTAAAAAATCATACATTTCATTTCAAATAGCAAGATTCATTTAATGGTTTCTCATCAAGTTGTAAAGAATTTATTTTGAGCAAGTAATAGAACAAGAAAAAAATAGGCTAGATTAAAAAAGTTATGGAGTATGATGTTGACAATAAGGTTACTAAACTGATAAGAGGAAGAGGGTTTTGTGAAAAACTAGCTTCATATTTGCATGATGATGGAAATCAAGTTTTAGTGCTCCAAAATGGTCAAGATACAACTACTCGTTCATTACCTCGGAGTTGGACTCATGACATGATCCATTTTCTTCATATTGGACAATGTCCACAAGGTTTGGATAACACAAAAAGGAGATATTTCATACTAAAATCCATTATTTACGTTGTGTTTTAATAATATTTTGTTTAGAAAGGATGTAAATTGCATTCTTTTGAGACATGTTGATTCAGATCAAGTTGAGCATGTTTTAGAGGAGTTTCATGAAAGATTATCTTGTGGTAATTTTGTACTAAGAGATATGGCCTTGAAGATCATGAAAGTAGGCTATTATTGGCCAAATTTATTCAAATATGCTCATGCATGTGTAAGGAAGTGTCCAAATTTTTCTATGTTTACAGGAAAATAAAAGTCAGGTGTTCTTGCACTTCAACCCGTTCAGGTAGATAAACCTTTCATGTAATGAGGTTTGGATTTTATTGGCATGATTAGCCCACCTTCTGGTGCAAGCCATAAATGTATTCTCACAGCTACATATTATTTCACCATGTGGATAGAATTAGTTCCTTTGAAAGAAGCAAATGAAACTTTGGTTTTGGACTTTTATGAAAGTCTTGTCACAAGGTTTGGTGTCCCTACTACAATTATATCATACAATGCATTATCTTTCCTTAGCACAAGACTTGATATATGGGAAGTCAAGCTTGGAATTCATATATCAACATCTTCCAATTATTATCCTTAAGGGAATGGCTTGGTTGAGTCAACTGACAAGAACCTTCTCATAATCATCAAAAGAAATATGGCAGAAAATCAAATATCATGGCACAAAAAACTGAAATCAGCCTTATGAGCTGATAGAATTAATCCTGAGAGGTCAATTAGAAAAATATCCTTTCATGTTTTTCTATGGTAGAGAAGCGAGGTTTCCTATTTATTAAGAATTGTCAGCTCTAGATATCATGAAATAGATGTAAATAACGGAGGGTCTAATGGAAATCATATTTGTTGAGTTAATGGAATTAGAAGAAGTTAGAAATAATGCAGTGGCTACCATGGAGCTTCATCTAGCTCAAGTGAAAAGATACTTTGATAAGAAATGAGTTACAAGAACATTCAGAGAGGAGAGGCATGGTGCTAAAATGGGAATGAAGAAAGAACCAAGCCTAGAAGACACATTAAGTTTGACTCTTTTTAGAGTAGGTCATATCTGATTACAAGTTACAAGCAACAAAATGATTTTTATCTCTCCAAGTTGAATGGTGATGAGATTACCCATCCCTGATTAATGAGATGCACCTCGAACTCTCTTATTGAGGGTAATGTTTCAACCTTTTATATAGTAGGTTATTGTTTTTACTTTCTTCCAAGTGATTCATGCACATTGTTGTTTTAATTTCCTTTCTTTGTGTGCATTGTGAACTTTTTTGGTTTGCTTGTTGCAAAATAAGTGCTTGAGCATAATTTACATGTTTCCATTTGAATCATGTATTATTTCCCAAAAAAAATTATGTTTCCTTCCTTTATTGTTGTTGTTGGAGGTTCCCTCTTTTTGTTGTGTAATGATCACTAATTGAATGTCTTTACCTAATCCTTCTGGTGATCATTTGAAAAATTCCTTGGATGCACAAGTGTTGGTTCATTTTGCTTGTTAAGGGTGGAAGATAATTTGATCTTAGAAGTTTCAAATTATATACATGACTCCATGCCTAATGGATGTTTCAAGGCTGCCTGGAACTCACATCTAGTAGGCATATGTCCTCAAAAGTTTCCATTTTTTTTTTCCAAATAAGCCCCATTCTTATTTTCACAAGTTATTAAAAGTTCCAAACTTATTTGAACTTGGAGAAGGAAGAAATTTTGTAAAGTTGAAAAAAGCAAAAAAAAACAAGGTATGGGAGGAAAGAATAGAAGTCGCCATGCACAGAAAAAGTAGTCATGAAAAGACGCGAAGAAAAATGGAGGAAGTTAGAGAAGTTTGAATTTATATTCCATGAAACAAAGGAAATTCATTTCCAGTGTTCCACAGGTTTTCGGGAGTTTGCAGGGCTGCGGAAAAAAGGAAACTAGTTTTTTAGTGTTCTAAGGGGTGGTGAAATTCGGTGAAGGTCTAAATGAGTTTGTGGAAGTTTGAGGAAACCCACAGAAGTCTAGTAAAATCCATGAAGGTTCACAAAGGTATACAAAAGATACAAGAAACTTTAGAAAACAAAAGCAAACCCACGAATTACTATGGAAGTCTAAACAAAGCCAAAAAGGTTAGTAAAGTCCATAGATGACTGCGGAAGGTCGTAAAAAAAAGGAAAACAAAGAAAGGAATGTGTAGTTCTAGAGAACTTCGTGAAGGTCTTAAGAGGTCTAGGGAGCTCATAAAGAAAGTTTTGGAGTGTGAAAAAAAAACTAAAACCATGAACGGTCAAAGAAGTCACGAAAGTCAAATAAAAATATTGAAAAGTCGCACAACATGGGACGATAAAAAATCTATTTTTAGCTTCATGTTTTCATTCAAATATCTAATTTTGGAGTATGGGAAGGCTAAAATAATATCAAAACATGCAAAGGAGCTTATTTTTATCAAACGAGAGATTTTTAAAGTAACATAAGCATGCAAAATGTGTTATGGTTAGCACACAGGTTATACAGACAATATATCAGATCTAAGCATACATGCAAATAAAAGCGGATATTCTACTAGAAGAAATAAACAAAACAAGAGACATAAATCAACACCATATTTAATGTGGTTCACCCAGTGTGGGTTACATCCACCAAGAAATAAGTCAATCTATTATCCAAAGCTTTGACAAGATATACAATGAAGATTTACAATCTTCCACACATCTTAGATGTATAGTACTTTCTTTCTCTCAAGATTTTGCTTCATCGCCAAGGATTATCTCTCACCAACCTTAGCAAGTTCTTTCTAATTATTTTTAATCATCTTCTAATCCCTATATTTTATGCTTATATAGTCATTTATAGACTTAGGGCACTTAGCCATGCAATTACAATCAATAGATATACTTTAATGCTAAAAATAGATCTAACTCCCGAGAGTTAATTAAAACATACTCACACAGGTAACCGATGCTAGTTAGACCTAACCACTGTTGGTTCCTCCCTTACCAGAATGATGCCAGTCATAACTGACCAATGTCGGTCCTGTGTGACCGATGTCGGTTCCCCTTAACCAATGACGGTTATTGTATTTTCCAACAAGTTTCCATTGCATGCTAAACTAAAGTAATTGAGCTCCACAACTCAACAATCTCCCACTTGGAGATTAATTACTGCACCATACCTATACAGTGTCATTCTTGGATTCTTCCTTAGCTTTGTTTCTTCCTCTTCAAGTCTCAAACTCGAAGACCAACAAAAGTGGAGTGTAGCTCCAACTTCTCCTTTGTTAATGGCTTCGTTGGCATATCCGCAGGGTTCTTTCTCATATGAATCTTTTCCAGATTCAATTGTCCATCCTCCAATATCTACCATATGAAGTGATACCTTAATTGAATGTGTTTCATTCTTGAATGAAATGTTGAGTTCTTTGCTAAATGAATTACACTCTGAATATCATTGAACAATTTACAATCACTTTGCTCCTTTCCCAACTCTTCCATGAACCCACTCATCCATATCATCTCCTTGCTAGCCTCTGTAGCTACAACATACTCTGCCTCTGTAGTAGACAAAGGCACAACATTTAAAAATCTTGAAATCCAGCTAACTGTCGTTCCACCTAACGTGAAAATATATCTAGGAGTGCTCCTCCTACCATCCAGATCTTCAGCCATGCCTGAATCAACATAGCCACATAATGAAATATACGAACCCTCCATATCATAATTACATGTTAGATGTCCCTTTCAAATACCTGAGTATCCATTGGACTACTTTCCAATTCTCTTTACTTAGATTAGCCATATATCTACTCACAACTCCCACTGCCTGTGCAATGTCTGGTCTGGTACAAACCATATCATACATGAGACTTCCAACTGTTAAAGCATATGGTACTTGTGTCATGTATTTGACCTCCTCATGTGATTATGGACACTGATCTTTGCTCAATTTGAAATGTCCTAGCCATAGTGTACTAACAGGTTTTACATTCTGCATGTTGAACCTTTCTAACACCTTGTAGATATAATCCTCCTAAGACAAATAAAATTTCTTTTTTTTCCTGTCTCTATGAATTTGCATGCCCAGCACCTAAATCATTCATAGCAAATGTGTGAGCTAGCTTGCTCTTAAGCTCACCAATGTCCTACATACTAGATCCTCCAATAAGCATATCATCCACATACAGTAACAAAATAATATAGCTCCCATTTTCAAGCTTCTTGAAATAAAAACAATGGTCATATTCACATCTCAAGTAAACATGTTCATGAATAAAAATATCAAACCTCATGTACCATTACCTTGGACCTTTCTTGAGCCCATATAGGCTCTTTTTCAACCTACACACTAGTTTCTCCTTACCCTTGACTTCATACCCAAGTGGCTGCTGCATATAAATCTCTTCATCTAAATCACCATGAAGGAAAGCCTTCTTCACTATCTAGTTTCTCTAAATGCAAATATTCTACTGCAACTAAACTCAATACAGTACGAATAGAAGTCATCTTAATAATAGTAGAAAATATTTTACCAAAGTCAATACCTACTTTCTGTCCAAATACCTTTACTACAAGCCTTGCCTTGTACCTTTTATTTCCACCCTCTTCTTCCTTGATCTTGTAAACCCACTTGTTTTGCAATGTTCTCTTACCTTCTATCAACTTAACCAAATCCCAAGTCTGGTTCTATTCCAAGGAGTCCATCTTCTCATCCATTCCATGTTCCCACTAAAAGTGAGTCTTTTCATGCATTACTTCTTAAAATCTCTTTGATTCACCATTATCAGTCAATAATAAATAAAATAGAGGTATAAATATTTCTTGAAGTTTACTTACCCTTTGTGACCTTCTCACACGAGTTTGGGGTACCGGAGGCTCAATCTGAACCTCCTAGACATTCCTATCCAAATCTGATAGTGACTGACATCGATCACCTCTAACCGATGTTGGTTCTACTAACCGATGTTGGGTTGGATCCTCTGTAACTGATACCAGTTCATCTAACCGGTGTCGGTCAGGGGTCAACCGACACCGGTTACTGTGTAACCCTGTCGGTAATTATTTTAAATCCAAAAGTTCATTTCATTCACAAACTTATCAACTGGTTCATCCTTGGGTACAAAAATTTGATCCCTGTACATTCTCTTTTCATTCCATTCAACATTAGGACTCCTAATAATTTTAGAATTCTCTAAATCCCAAAAATGAAAACTGAAATCACCAAATCCATAACCAATGAAAGTGTGCCTCTTGGATTTTTCATCCAACTTTTTCCTTTTTTCCCTATCAACATGCATAAAAGCTTATGAACCAAAAAAATTAAGAAAAGAAAGATCTACCTCTTTTCCAGTCCAAGCTTCCTCTGGTATTCCTCCATCTAGTGAACTTGAAGGCCCACAGTTAATCAAATAAACCGTTGTATCAACTGCTTCTACCCAAAACTGCAAAGGAAATCCAAAATGTATCCTCATACTTCTAGCACATTCCATGATTGTCATGTTCATTCTTTATGCAACACCATTCTCCTATGGTGTTCTTGGAACCGTTCTTTCTCTACGTATCCCATTAACTGAACAATAATCATTGAAAGCCTTGCTACAGTATTCACCACCATTGTCAGATCTAAGGCACTTTAACTTAGAATTTGATTCATTCTCAACAAGGGCTTTCCATCTTTTAAAAGTCTCAAAAACATCATATTTGCGTTTAATACAATATACCCATACCTTTCTTGTAGCATTATCAATGAAAGTAACATAATACTGGGATCCTCCATGAGAAGCTACCTGAGCTAATCCCCACACATCTGATTGTAAAAGCTCCAATTTCTACTCCTTAGTTTCCTCAACTTTGAGAAATCTCACTCTCTTTTACTTTCCAAAAATACAATGCTCACAGAAATCAAGATCTAAATCTTTCAAATCTAATAACTTACCCTTAGCCTTTAAGATCTGTATTCCCTTTTGACTCATATGACCCAACCGATTATGCCATATGCATGCAACTGAATCTAAAGTAGATAATGCAGAAAAAGGAATCAATAAAACAGGTAGATAAATATAATGTTCCTACCTTCTTACCTCTTTCCACAACAAAATCACCCTTGGTGACTTTCTAAGAGTCTCCTATAAAAGTAACCATGCAACAAGATTCACCTAGTTGCTCTGCAAAAATAAGATTCCTCTTGAGGCTTGGCACATGCCTCACATCTTTCAATACCAATGTATTTCCATTCTGCAATTTTAGATGAACTTCCCCTTTACTAATAATACTGCAAGGTTCATCATCACCCAAATAAACATGCCCAAAATTTCCCTATACATAATTTCTGAAATAACCCTTATTAGGGGTTGCCTAGAAAGAAGCTCCTGAATATAAAACCTGTGATTCAATTCTACTATCTAAAGAAAGAATAAGAGCATATTGCATTACCTCTGATGTAATAAGATTTGCTTCTTTACCTTTGTCTGGGTGTTGGTTCTATTTGTCCTTTAACCAACAATCTTTCTTTGCATGTCCTTTCTTTCCACATTTTCAACAAGTAATTCCCTTACTTATGGATTTAGATCTGTTATCCCTTGACTTTGATTTCCTGTTACTCTTACTCTTTGATCTCTCCTTCTGCCTACCCCTGCTTTCTACATTCAAATCATTTCCAGATGATGATTCCTCTTTACTCTTCCTGTAAATTTCTTCATTCAAGATTATACTAACCACATCATCAAACTTCAAAATATTATTAGCAGATGTTGTATTACTAACAGTCATTACCAAGTTATCCCAACTATCAAGCAAAAAACATAATAATAAAAGTGATTTTACTTCATCATCAAATGGTATAGCAACCAATTTTATCTAATTTACAATAGATCAAAAATCATTCAAATGACTAGGTGCAGATCCACCTTCATGCATCTTAGAACTAAATAGTTTCTTCACCAAATAAACTTTATTTGAAGCACTAGGTTTTCCATATAAATTATCAAGAGATTTCATTAAGTCTACCGTAGAAGTTGCTTCTGTAATATTGGAAGTCATGGATGCTGTCAGGCTCAATCTTATAGATCCTAAATCCTTTAAGTCAAGAATCTTCCATTCTTCATCATTCACCTTCGTAGGTCTAGACTTCTCATCCAACGGTAAATACAAATCTCTTTGATACAGATAATCCTCAATTTACATCTTCCATAATTGATAATTATGGTCGTCAAATTTCTCTACCTTTTATTTGTTTTCTTCTGCCATTTTTGTAGCTCCCACTCAATCAGAAAACCCTTTTTGAGTAAATCTGTCAACACACAAAACCCTCAAACAAAGCTCGAATACCATTTTTTGGGGTTAGCACACCGGTTGTATAGATATATATATCATATCTAAGCATACATGCAAAGAAAATTAGATATTCTACCAGAAGAAATATATAAAACAAGAGACATAAATCAACACCAGATTTAATGTGGTTCACCCAGTGTGGGCTACGTCCACCAAGAAACAAGCCAATCTATTATCCAAAGATTTGACAAGATATACAATGAAGATTTACAATCTTCCACACCTCTCAGATGTATAGTACTTTCTTTCTCTCAAGCTTTTACTTCATCACCAAGAATTCTCTCTCACCAACCTTAGCAATTTCTTTCTAATTCTTGTTAATCATCTTCTAAACCCTAGCTTTTATGTGTATATAGTCATTTATATAATTAGGGCATTTAGCCATGTAATTACAATCAATAGATATACTTTAATGCTAAAAATAGATCTAATTCCCGAGAGTTAATTAAAACAATCCTCACATAGGTAACCGATGCCGGTTAAACCTAACCGTTGTCAGTTCCTCCCTTATCTAAACTATGTCGGTCATACCTGACTGATGCCAGTCCTGGGTGATCGATGCCAATTATCCCCTAACTAATGATGGTTACTGTATTTTCCAGCAAGTTTCCATTGCATGTTAAACTAAAGTAATTGAGCTCCATAACTCAACAAGATGGGTGTCTATTTTCTGACATTTTTGTTATTCTGAGCATGTATTTTATATTTGATCATCATTCTTTATGCATGCCCTCATAGATTCTACTATTTTGAGCATCAGACTTGCATGTCTTTTATTTTCCCCTTCTTCTCTCTCAAAATTCTCTATAAAACTCAATGGAATTCATTGTAAAATATATCTCTACACTTTATGTTCATTACACTTGAGTTCTTTTGACATTTTGAGTGGAAGAGAAAGGGTCATGAGTGATTATTTCTAGTGGTTTCACCTATTGGATCAATAAAGGTTCCATTTTTTGCCTTCTCATTACTATAATTTGTGCAATTTTATGTTTTTAAACTGATTTTATCTTGTGATATTATTTATCCCAGGTTTTGAAATTTAATTTCCATGCCTTTCTTATAATAACATGTTAATTTATAGGTCATAGTTTGTGTTGATTAAAGCTTTGTAGGACTTCAGTTGAATGGAGTTCACCAAATTTCTGGGTTTTTAGAGTCCAATGGTTTGTCAATGCCCCATTCTCTATTTTTTTTTACTTCCAACATTTCTTTGAAACACTTATGCATTAGTTTTTCAATTTATGAGTTATGTATGGTGTATGATATGGTTCACGTGGTCCATCAGTGTAGTTCATTTTGAGTTTAAGATCCTCAAAATGGATTCTAGTATATCATCTTTTTTAGTTTTCCCCTTAATTCCTTATCCCTTTTCCTCATTGATTCAGTAGAGTATAATAGTTTCAGGATTAGAAGCTAGTTTAGGTGTTACACTATGGGAACTAGCCCTCTCTAGAGACTCACTCCAATAGGACATGTCACCCACAACCTAGGAGTCCTTTCCATTTTGTCAATTGAATAGAGATATTCCACACCACTCTCTGAATGGCGCATTTCAAAGTGACAACAATGACCATAATTATTTTTCATGTTTAGAGATTTTTGCACTTATGGATAATTGTAGTAATTCACTAGGAGAATCCTTAGCACATTTTATTCAAGAAAAATAGAGTTTTAAAGGGTTGAGGAAGATGGAAGTCTGCTTGAGAAATATAAGAGATCAAATCTAAAAAATGTGTGCCCAATCAAAAATTTGAATGTTTCAAAGCACAAATTATGAGTTGTCACTAGTCATGCTCATTTTAGAGCATGAGGAGGACCTTGAAAGCTCTAATGGTCATTCCCAATACCTTCACAAATAAGGTTCATAACAACTAGATGAGGTATTCATTATTTTTAGGCTGATATTTTGGAGAATGAAGTGGTGCAAATCATGTTTCATCAAGAAGGGAAGGAACTTATTTTTCCCAACCAATCTTTGGTTTTGTTTAGCTTTCTTTGTTTTTGGTTAGAGTATGAGTAATTAAGATTTGTTTTTGGTAAAACAAGTGTTGTGCACACTTTTTATGTCTCCATTTTGATCATATATGATTCCCTCTTTTTGTAAATAGTTTTTATGAACCTCGTTTTTAGCTCATGCATGGTCTAGATCAGTCACAAACGGGCGAAAGATTTTTGGGGAAATTTCAGTATAATAAAGTGCTTACTCAAAGCTCTAAAAATCAATTTCAAATCCAAAGTGTAAGTTTAAGGATGTCAGAAAAAGAGAATTTCAACCTTTCAAGCATTTCTCAAGGTGAGTTTTAAAAGTTTTGGGACCAGTTTTCAAGTTGAAAATCTTGACTCCATGCCCAACGGATATGCTTGGCAAAAAACTGATCATTTATCTACATAGGTAGATATCCCCATGAGTCATTAAAATGTTGACCAAAATTGAGCTCAGACTTAATTTTCATCAATTTATATAAAATTTCACACTTGATATGCATTTGACCTCTCATGAGAATTTTCATATCTCAAATACCTTGGGAATATCCAAACTTGTCAAATTCACTTACAAAGATCAACTCTAGGATCACACTAGTTGTAATCAGAAGAAATTTTGATAATATCACTTGTTTTGCGGCTGAGAACAATTTTTTGATGCTTTAGACGGTTCACTTTACAAAGGATATGAGTTCATTAATTTTAATCAGGTCATAACATAACACATGGCAGTCACTAGTCATTTTCACTTTCCACCTGAGTTGGAGTCAGTTGAGCTAGTTGCATTGGTGCATTGAGTTAAACTAGTTAGGATTGCACTAGAACCTGCTTAACTATAGCATGAGGGATCAGTGATCAACATGTGGAAAATTCTCAGTGATCTAATGATTTCGTATATATCTGGTTTGTACAAGATCAAAAAACAATTAAGTGCTTCAAAAATTCAGAAGAACAAATGCACCCCCAAGAATCAGAGATGCACATCATTAGTCCACGTGCTTGTTTGAGAAATGATGGAAGAGGATCAGATCACATGCTAAGGATCTTGGAATGATCACAGGTCATAGGTTTTAAGGCAATGACGAGAGTGTAGAGACTTAGACTCTCGAGATCTTTACTTGAGTCTTATGAATGACTCAAGGAGGAAAAGGTAGTGGTTGGATGGATCTCTAGAAATCCTAAGAATCAAAAATGCCCCAAGATCAATGAAAGGGTGACACATGACAATGGTTTGAAGTGGCCTTGTGCCCTACAATCAAAGTGATGCCCCTTTTGTGACTCTCATGAAAATATGAATGGGTCTGCAATTGGTCCATCATAGACCAATCAAATCCATTTTCAAAGTGTTTTCAAGGGACTCAAGGTGATTCCCATGACCCCCAAGATAACGAAAAATCCCAAGAACTAATTTAATAAAATATAATTACTTTATATGAATCTGAAAATGTATAGCTATGATATGAATGAAATATGTACATCAAAATATGAATGTTAAACAATTTATTTCATTTTATATAATGAAAGTACAAATAAGAGGGATAACACTTAACTAAAAATTGCATTTTTTTGATTACCTCATCAGTGACATGGGACTGAGCAGAATGTGATGAAACAGTAGAGCACAAACTGTCGTAAACGAGGAATACAGAAATGCAGCAAATGCACCAAAATTTCGAATAGAAATGGGGTGCTTGTGAGAGGGATGGGAGTACCTATGGGTGCTCAAGTCCTCTAAAATTTGGGTTCACCTGGTCTGAGATGGGGACCTGAGTTCTAGGAATGGTCAGGTTAGGGTTTTGCACACTTCTTCGCCTGTTGTCACCTTGCGTGAATGAAATCAGGGGGACAAAAAATATCAAAGCTTATCCTATAAACTACAAGTGAAGGAATGCACCTGTAAAATGCTCAAATTAAAGCATCAAAGTCCTAAAAAAAGAAAGATGCAAAATGAGGGGTCAGATTGTTCTCAGGGCCACCACAATGGTGGACTTACTGAATTTGAGTGCATTGCACTACATCTTAGGCCAAATGTAGTTAAATATGTTTGTGTGTGCAATAGTGCCTCATAGGTCACCCTCATGCACTAATGTGCACTAGATATTGTGGGAAATGAGCTAGTATAAAAATGTAAATGTGTGGATGGAATAGAATGAACTTCCCCTTCCTATGTAGTGTGTATGCAGAGTAATAGCCCAAATGCAGTCCTCTTGTTCTATATAGATAACTAGCCCTTGATATAGTCTTCCCATATAATGGTATGTATGGTATGTTTATATAGGGATCTCTTGTTCGAATTTCAAACACTAATGACCTGACATGCCGACTAGTACCTCAGAAGATGAGAGGATAAACTGAAAAGACCAACCTTCAAATGTTTCAAAAATAATATCAAACATAAAAAGGACTAAGGGTAATCCCATGATGGACATTGAGCACATGAGTGCTACTGTCCAAACCTAGGTCCCTAGTGTCTAGAGACAAGTCATGAAAAATCAAGTGATAACTGACAGACAAGGATCCTTGAGGACCTGAACAGAACTATGTGTATGATTGACAAGTTACTCCAAAACAAACAACAATAAATACCAACAATCTTCCTAAATATATGGACTATGGAATGGGTCATCATGAATACTTTTCTTATGCAAGATCCATACTCATAAAACAACATACTTGACATTATAATAATAGTAGTAAGTGCGTGATTTTTTGTCTACATTTTCCCCCACTTTATGTTTGTGAGTGAAATACACTCTTGTAACATAAAGTAGATAGAGATGCATACCTGAGAATTCTAGAGAAGCCCATGTCATTGAAGTATGGCAAAGAGTGTAGTAGAAGTATGACATTACACAGTGGGAACATATAGCTGTGGCATAAACCATGGATTAGTCCTGTTGATCTATGTGGTGTCAATGAGGGATAAGGAGACTTTTATGAGGAGCACTAAGGGTAAATTGATGATTTCAATATTGAATTGGTTGGAAATTTTGATTTTTTTCAAAAACATGGAAAACAATGTGATCTCGGGTAGGGAGTAATCATTCCCAACCTGGATTGAACAAAGTGTATATGATGAGAAAAACTAAGGATTTGCGGTGTCAATACATCCACTAGAGGAAGGGTGTAGGGAGAGAAGTCTAGTGTCTCTCCAACTTTAACCACATCCTCAAAAGATCTACACACGCTACAGATGGAAACATATCAATTTTGTTGATTTTGGATCCAATTTTCAATCAAATGTGATAAACCTATATAGGCATCAGTATAGGGAAGGAAATGATGTCTCATTTCCCCCACTCCACGGTTCTACCACTGAAATGTATTTCTTCCATGTTAGGTCATCTGGGAAGTAGGTGTAAAGTAACTCCCAATGTTAGGTCATCTGGGAGGTAACACTCCAATGTTATGTTATGGGAGGATATTAATCCGTAGTGTTATGTAAATTAGCCTAAATTTGGTGAAATTTTTATGAAGATCGTGAGTTGAATGTGTGTGATACATATATGACTTGGTTAGGAGTGAGCCTACATGGATCTATTTTATGCTTAGATATTTTCTCAAAAATTCCATTTCTCTTATTATCTTTGAATTTAGTTTCATAGTGATGTGATTACGTTTGAAAGGAACGATAAGAAGATTGTTCTAAGCCATAATCTCAGATGATAATAGCACACCAAATTAGCTTTGCAAAACAAAAGAGCTAAAATACCATATATGGAAATCCATCGTAATCCATAATGCTCAATACATTACAATACAATGATTTGAATTACTCAATAAGAAATATGTACATATAGGAGGAGGGGAAGTGCAACTACTACCTAAATTAGTGGTGAGTAACTCCCACTAACTGATATTGGTAGTTAACTCCAAAAGACTAGTAAGCTAACTCCATATAGACTGAGTAAGCTAACTCCACAACAACTAGTACACCTATAGCAAGCTAACCCAACAAGTGTAGGGCTAACACAAGTGTAATAATTATCCTAATAAATAAATGAAATGATAAATAATAACCTACACTAACACCCTCTTGTAAGCATAGCTTAAGTGGGTGGAAGAATAAGGTGGGTCCCAACAATAAGGCCTGATGAGGTACCCACGTACAACAACTAGAAAAAATGGACACCGTAAGGTACCCAAAACTAGTAATAAAAAAGTAGAGAGAGAAAAATGTCCACTGCAAGATATCCTTGGAATCTCAGCTCCAAAAACTCGTACAATGTTGAAGAAGTGTGGTGTGCATTGCGGTCTGAATCCACTGCTTGATCATAGAACTCAAAAACAATTGACACTAGGTTTTACTAGAATAGCTCCATGCAACGAGACTGTCAATGGAGTGATGTCAAAAATGAAAAAAAAACACCAAACATAATTTGATCAACTACTACAAATAGGTGTGCCACAATCCAAGAACAACCAGGGCAACAAGGAAAAGACACGAGATCCAAATAAATAGGAGTGCTACGATCCAAGAAAAGCCAAGGTAACAAGGCAAGGACATGAAACCCAAAGAAGCAGTATCAACACATAACAAGGCAAGGACACGAAACCCAAAGAATTGTATCAACATCATACCCTCCCATACTGCTAAATGGGTAGAGTGACACACATAGATTTGTATGAGTTTCCAAAATCAACTACTCGAACACTGAAAAACTAATACTGGGCTTGACCAGAATAGCTCCCCCACAAGAGAGGACTGTCAACATGCTAAACAATAAAGTGTCAAAAATATAGATCCAGAATATCTCAACAAAAAAGAGATATATAAATGTATACACCCATAGATACAAGAATGCAACACCCAAAAGTTAAGGACGTCAGGCTCTAACTGAATTTGCATCCAAAAGTGATTACAACACCCTCCCAAATTTGGCACTTTATAATTGAGTGCATATAAAAATTAATAATGAGAAAAAATGCCTTTTTAAATTTGAAATATTTGTTTCAAAATTTTCACCAATGCATAGATCTCGAAAAAAATACACAATTTAAAAAGAAAAATATCACCTTAATCCGAGCTATAGATCAAAAGTTATGAGCTCTAGAAGGTTTTGCTATTAAAGTAATATTTTAATGATAATCTTTTTTAAAAAAAGGTACACATGACACCCAAATGTCCAAAGGGTAAAAGAGTGCAATCCACACGATACAGACTTGCGACCAAAGGATAAAAGCTATGGGCCCAAAATCTAAATAACCAGAGGGTAAAAGAATGCATCCAGAGGGTACACATCAATATCAAATGGATAAAATAATGCACCTAAAGGGTACATATCTACATCCAGTGGATAAAATACTGCATCCAAAACAAAAATATCCAGAGGGTAAAAGAATGCATATGGAAGATACACGCTTATATCCAATGGATAAAATAATTCACCTAGAGGGTACAGATCTGCGTCTAGTGGATAAAGACTGCATCCAAAAACCAAAATATCCAGAGGTTAAAAAATGCATCTACAAGGTACACACTTATAACCAATGGATAAAATAATGCACCCAGAGAATACAGATTTACATCTAGTGGATAAAATATTGCATCTAAAACCGAAATATTTAGAGGGTAAAAGAATGCATCTGGAAGGTAATGCTTATATCCAATGGATAAAAGAATACACCCAGAGGAGTACATATCTGCATCTAGATTTGACTGTCTCAAAACATGGTTAATTTTACAGTCAATTATAGGGTTTTGGCACCTTCCAAATCCAATTTTGTGCTCCGTTTTGCATAAAAATGCATGCTGCATAAAAATTGCTAACAAATTCCAAATACATGAAAATAATAAACATTTACTTGCAAAGAAAAACTTACAGATGGATGTCTACATCATCTATGGCTTTGATACCATGAAAGGAATGATAAGAAGATTGTTCCAAACTGTGATCTTAGATGATAATAGCACACCACGTTAGATTTATAAAACAGAAGAGCTAAAATACCATATATGGAAATCCATCATAATTCATAATGCTCAATACATTACAATACAATGACCTCAATTATTCAATAAGAAATATGTACATATAGGAGGATGGAAGTGCAACTACTACCTAAATCAGTGGTGAAGAAATCCCACTAACTGATATTGGTAGTTAAGTTAACTCCAAAAGACTAGTAAGCTAACTCCACATAACTAAGAACTTAACTCAACACAACTAGTAAGCTAACTCCACACAACTAGTAAACCTAAGAAAGTTAACCCAATAAGTGTAGGGCTAACACAAGTGTAAGAGTTATCCTAATAAATAAATAAAAGGATGAATAATAACCTACACTAACAATGTTTGTACGGTGTATGAGAAAATGTTCGATAGTGGTTTGTTAGAAATATATTATTTTTGCATAATGGAGTAAGGGGGAATTATAAGATGACACCAATTGTATGCCTCCCTTTCATAAAAAGGGGGAGTGATGTAGAAAATGAACGTTGTGCCGAAAGTAATCGCGTAATGATGTAATGATGAGTATGTGATGGATATCATATTTGGTTGTGTAAATTGGGTGTAAACAATGGTGAATATGAATAAAATGTGTGTGAAATGTGTACATTATGGTAATAGGCAAAATTTTGAAGAGAATGTCATAAACGAGACAGAAATCAAAGTAGGTATACTCAAGATATGATCAAAACCATGTGATGTGAATTAGTTAAGGCGAATGAACCGTGGAAAATGACCATAATAAAGTGAAATAATGGAAAGTTACTATAAATAGTAGTGTAATAAGTGAATAAGCAACTCATTTGTCTTTTGTGCAAGTATGATAGTGAACTCTAAGTGTGTGAGGATGTTGTAAGTTAGAGAAATGTGATTGAGTCAATTTGAGATGGTGGTGATGGTTGTAGCGTCACGTACCAATGGCAGAGTTGGTAAGCATGATTTTTTTCGAAAAATGTTGTGATAGTAGTCATTTTGAATGAATTTTTACAAAATTTTCATTTTTGAATTTATCGGCATTTTGAACCTAGATAAGAACAGTGAAGGCACTAATTACCTTTGGGACAGGAGGGCCCAAACATGTGCGCTAGTGTCATGCTCCTGGGCGCCCATGTCCAGAAAGTGTGAGTTGAGTGTAGAGTAATGTAAATGTGAAAGTTAGTGTATGTTGATGTTGTAAGTGAGTATGTTTTTTATATGGATGATGCTCTAAGGATGTGTTTGTTGTTGTTTTGTGGTGTGCAGAGGGATATCCATTCAAGAGAGTTTTTTGGTGGCCACCATTTGAGTACATTTCTCGGATTAGGGTTGTAAGACAATGAGTGGGAGGTTCTAGACCGTGTAGTACTACGACACATAGCAAGGATGGGGGGATGCTCCCCATAATATTCCTAATAAATTTGGTCCAAATTATTAGAAATAATCTAACATAATATCATAAAAACACATAATATAAAATTCATCTGGGACAATTTATTCATTGATAGAGAGTTACATATATAGATCAACTAAACCCTACGATGGTGGAGTCAAACATGATATTCAATCCCTCGTATCTCTCTCCATGAATCTCTCATTCTTATCTCCTAATATCTCTCAAACATCCCTAGGATCACTCACACTGCAAAATAGCTATGTGAATTGTTGTCACAACTCACTCAAATAAATTAAACTATTACAAGTATATTATTAATATGAGCTCTATAAACTCATTATTACTAAAATTAACAATTTATTTAATAATGTTACACAATATTTTGGTAAAAAATCCTATGCTTATGACTCTATATGAGAGGTGGTGTGCATATACTTACACCTTTTAGTTACCTACAGGGGAGATGTCAGTCATATTAGAGGATGTGTATTGCATATTGCGATTACCTGTTGTGGGCGAGAGGGTACAGGTTATGACAGTGGATGCTATGTAGAGACAAATGAGGGTCACTAGGTGGTATTTTGTGGGGACTCGAGTTTCTATCAAGGCCCATATTAGCCTAGATGTTATTTTGATATCAGAGGTTCCGCAATTGTGGAATTTTATTGTCGTGGTGATAGCATCACCAATTACAGTGGAGGGTGGTGGTGTAGGCATATTTTATAAGATGCATGATATCTGTTGTCCAATAAAGGGGGGAGAGAAACTAGGTATTCCTATGCATGATGTGTATTGGCAAACATGTATAGAGATCCATACATATTTACATAGGAGGAGCATGGGGGTGGCATTAGAGCTACAACATTGTTACATATATGGGCCTATGATCATATTGCAGTATTGAGGCTAGTTGGTGGGCTGCGAGGAGAGTGGGCTAGGCAAGATATATTTGCAAGTCGGTGGGTTGGTGTACAAGAAAGGAAGATGGACACAGATACATATAGAGCTATGCTAGATCGTATGAGGCTAGAGGCCATACCAAGACTATGGAGGATGGTTAGAGGATGTAGTAGCGCTACAATGTGTATGTTGTACTATGTGGTTAGAGGATCCGTTTTATGGGGTTGGCCAAGTTATTTCACATTGAGCACATATCACGAAAGTTTGGCATGGCCTAGGACATTCCCCTAAAGCCATATTTATGGGTTAGAGCTATTAAGGCACTGAGGAGGGAGGGTTGGAGTGAGACCAGGGCCCACAATAGGGAAGCTAGTACCTTCATGATCAGATAAGGCAGATGCGGCAATAGAGTTGATAGATATAGACAATGCAGGGTGTATAGAGGCATACCATGCATGGTGGGCCTTACATTAGTGGATTTTTTTTTCTAGTTTTGGTGGATATGGTGGGTTTACCACTAGGAGGAGAAGTAGAGGGGAAATCACCTGCCTCAGTGGGATAGCCGCAGTAGTAGGGGAGTGTGAGTATTTGTATAGTTACATTGTACTATTTGTTAGTTGGTTGTGTAATGGTTATTGTTGTCTAATGTGTTTCTCTTATGGTTATAGGTGATGCATATTGGTCATTGATTATGGACACATCTATCTACACATTAATGCAAAATGTGTCCATCGACATACTCGTGGGTGGAGGCACGTTAGAGTTTGTAGACGATATTACGTGTGAGCATGCCCATTTTTTTAAGCTAATGATAATAACATAAGCGACGTGTATTGTGTTGTTGAGTGAGAGGGATGAAGCACAAGAGGAGCCACGATGAGCTAGAGATGTTGAAGGTAGTGTTCCTCTAGTTTGGGATGTATTTTTTGCATGATTCGTGGAGTTCTAGGATTGTTATAAGGAGCAGTCGATGGAGAATACCCTATTGTGTAGACAAATAGAGAGATATAGGGGCCACGATCAATGGCTGACATTGGTAGATAGTTATAGTGATGACTGGATTTGATATATTTTGATGTATTGATGTAGGGGATTTGCCCCCCCAATAATAAGGTTTTTTTGTAACTATGACTTTGATTGAGATATATATGGACCACTTGTAAATGTTGTTATATTTGATGTTAATTAATGATGATTGAGGCTTGTATGTTGATATATGATGTGTTGATGATTTTCATTATATTGGATGTTTTGATATTGTGAAATATTGTGTTGTTGATTTGATTTTGTAATGTACAGTTGTTGATTATGATGATATAGTGCATAGGATGATATATAATGTATGTGTAATAGATGAAATGATGAAAATGTGCATTGTGTATACTAAAAAACATCGTGATGACTAGTAAAATAAAAAGGTATGATTGTAATAGTGTCATGAAACATGTGTTAGTATGATGAAAAAAGGTGTAGGATAATAGCGATGCACTTCAGTGTATAGATGATAAGGTTTGTTTATATAATACCCCTCAGCAATCAATAATGAACCATAAAGCAAGAATGTTTCATTGGGAAATGAGTCGATAATGTGCACTAGATGAATCGAGGAAAGCGAGTGAAGAGAGGTTCTTATTATAACTGATCCCTCAATATTCATGTAAGAACTATAAGAACATGAGAGCATCATCGGGGGGTAAGGTGATATAAATCACCTACCAAAGACCAAGATGGCGTGAAGCAGTGGCAGCATGTGGAATGAAACCAACATGAGAGTATGAGCTGAACTGAATTTCATGTGGAGTGGTGCCAATGATGGGAAAAGTAGCGGTGGGAAGCACAAATGCTTCTGTAGAAGCCAATGTGTAGTATAGTAACATGACATGGCAGATGAGATGGTGCAATAATGGATGGATGAGATGGAGAGAGCACATGAGTAATAACATGTGGCAGTGGATGGACAATGACCTTAGAACTAGCTAAAGGAGACAACTCAATCAGAGTAAAAACACACCTACAAGGGAGTAGAGATATAGACCACTCACGTGAGCGAGAGCTAAAGGAAATGGTGCCCTTGTCTTCTAATTATTGCAAGTGATCAGGAAGGACATAACAGTCATTGTCCCCTATGGCCATTGATACGGTGGTAGTTGTAATAAGGTGTATCATGTTGGCATTGCAATCGATGTGGTGGATGGTTCTGATTAGAAGGTAAGTGGATTAAACGTTTTGTCAAGCAAAGCACATAACACATCATGGGGTCTAACATGATGCAAAAAATGTAATAGTCCTCACGAAATAGGTGTAGAAGTCTGAGGTGTATCTTGACATGGAGTAAGAGATGGAGGACATGCAGGTAATGGAGTAGACTGAACTTGTTTACGAGGAGGAGGAGATGGAGACTATGTCAGATGCTCAAGAGATGGGAGTGGAGAAGAGCTAGATGATATAGTAGTAGTGGTGATAGGGGGAGGATCTATAACATGTGTAGCAATGAGATCTTGTTCTAAATCAATGACCCTATAGCATAAAAGTGTGAATGATTCACATGTGTGATATTGTAATTGTTGTTTTAAGGGAGGAATCAAACCATGATAGAAAATAAATTTCTTCTCTAATTCAATAGGTTAGAAGACTAGTTGGTGCATGCTAACATTGAAATGTAAAATTTAATCAATGATAGGTTCAGTTTTTCCCTGATGTAAGCTAGGTAGATGATCATACATGACTCTAGGGTCATTGTTAACTATGAATTGATGAAGAAAAACTTCTTCCATCTCACAATAGTTACTAATAGATCCAAAGGGTAGATGTGTATACCATTAGAGAGCATCATCTATGAGACTATGGAAAAAGGATTTAATTAATAGTCAATCATTAGAGTATGAAGCCATAGCCATACGATAATTCTTGAGATGCAAGTATAGATTTCCAATACCATCAAAACATGAAAAATGTAGGCATAACAAAATCCTTAGGAAATTCTGAATTGTGAATCTTTTTGGGAATAGGATTTTCGTGCAATGAATTATTATCAATGGAAGAGTAATAGGCCTTGCTTTCTAATGTGAGATATTGGACCTGAGATTGTAAGTGGCCAACAACATGCATAAGAGACAAGATATCATGTGAAGGAATGGTGGAGGATGGCAATAATGTGTTAAGCGGTTGTAATTTCCCATTATGAGTAAACATAGGAATATCAAGAGGATACACAAGAGATTTCAAGGCTAAGGACACACTAGGTTTTGGTTTTGAAGAATTAATAGGTGGTGAAGGACATGGAACATCCATAGAATTGGTAGAACTAGTATCGGAAACATCAATAGGAGATGAAGTGATAGAAGGAGATGCAATGATAGGAGGAGATGAAGCAATTAATGGGGATGAAATGGACAGAACTGAAGTGATAGGATGAGATGAACTAATAGAAGGAGATGAATTAATACGAGGAGATGAATTTATATAAGGAGATGAATCATGCATGTTATTAGATATAATCTCTGAAGAAGATGATGGTAGAGTGGGGGATTCACACTCGGTAGTATGTAAAGAAGTAGAATCATGACTATCAAGTGTGTCATCAAAATCAAACAAAGATTTGGATAGAATGATATCATTAAGCGTATCATCAACATAGAATGAAGGATAAGGAGAACTAGTATGTGATGTTTCATGTGAAGCATTTTCAGAAATGGAAGGAGTATGAGATGCAGCTATATAATCATTTGAACTAGTACGAGTAACAGAAGCATGTACATATTTATAGTTATCAAGATTAAGCATAAAACTAATAAGATCATCATCTAAGTTCTTATTATAAATAACATAAGGTGGAGCATGGATAAATTAATAAAAAGGTGTACAATGAGTAAAGCTCATCGGATCAGAAACAATGTCAATTGCATAATTATCAAAGCTAGTAAGCACATTGCATTCATTAGATAAGAGTTGTTATTGAGTATCATCTGGAAGAGTAACATCATGATATAGGGTAGTAAGTTTAGCTATGGTTACCTCAACATAAATAGTATTAATGCTCACATGAGGCATGACTAGCCTAAAAGGAGAAGATCTATCCTCACCCATTAGGGTTTTAGTCGATCATAGGGAAAATAGTTCTAAGCTACGGGTTTACCAAAATGATTCAATAAAATCTAATTTATTTATATGAATCTAAATGTACAGTTATGATATAAATGATATGAAATAAAATACGAATGCTAAAAAAAATATTTTATTTTATTTCTGAAAGGAAATGAGAGGGATAATGTACTAACCTTGACCTTTCTTACCTCGTAGTGATTTGGGACTGAGCAGTATAATGAAACAAGAGCACAGACTATCGCAAACAGGTACAGAAAAATGTAGAAATTCTTCGAATAACCAAACAAGGGTTCCTGGGTAGGGATAGAGGCACCTGTAGGTGCCCAAGTCCTCTCTATGGGTGCCTAAGTCTATAGAAAAACTCAAGATCTGGTTCTGGAAATGTCACTAGGGTTTTACACCTCTTCTCCTTTTTTCGCTACAAGATTACATAATAATCAACAGAGCTGTCACAAACCTGCAATGAAGAAAGCACCTGCAAAACCCTCAAATAGACATTAAATCCTAAAAAATAAAGATGCAAAATGAGGGGTTAGACTATCCTTAGCCACCATAATGCTG
Source organism: Taxus chinensis (assembly GCA_019776745.2). NCBI lineage: Eukaryota > Viridiplantae > Streptophyta > Pinopsida > Cupressales > Taxaceae > Taxus > Taxus chinensis. Next base: position 896,175,747 of record CM034148.1, read on the forward strand.
GACTTATAACAGATCACTACACTACATCTCAGACCCAATGTAGTTTTGTGTTCTTATGTGTGCAATAATGCTCCTAGGTTTCCCTCGCTCCAATGACGCCAAGATAGTAGGAAATAGCTACATAAAAATGCAAATGTGTGGATGGAATAGAATATACTCCCCTTCCTATGCAATGTGTATGTAGAGAAATGGCCCAAATACAGTCCCTTACTCTATGTAGATAGCTAGCCCTTGATAAGAATAGTTTTCCCATATAATGGTATGTATGTATTGTTTATATAGGGATCTCTTGTTTGAATTTCAACACTAATGACCCGATATGATGACTAGTACCTCAGGATATGAGAGGAAAAACCATAAATACTGATCTCAAATTTCAAAAATAAGATCAAACATAAAGAGGACAGGGGCATCCAAGATGAGTGCCATGTGCTACTGGCCATACCTGGGCGCTAGTTTCCAGAGACAAGTGACGATAAATGAGTGATAAATGACAGACAATGATCCTTGAGAATTGACCATAAGTATGTGTATGAGTGACAAGTTGTGAAAAACCAACAAGAAAAATGGATGGACTATGGAATGGGTCATCAATTAATACTTTTTTTACGGAAGATCCATATATAAAACAACATACTTGACGATCTAATAATAATAATAAGTGCATGATTTTGTGTCTACAAGAACATATAAAATATCGAGGCCAATAGGAAGGTGACACATGGCAATTGGATTGTGCAGGAGGAAGAAACCAGTGAGGCCAATCAGATCTCGACACATAACATGAATGATAATGGGCTTGAATTTGACAACCTCGTGGATATCAACTACACCAACGACATTGTGGTCTTTAAATGGCCACAACTTTTGATCGGATTAACCAAATCACGTAAAATTTGTCTTATTGAAAATATCATGGAGAGTAGATTTTGATGGGAGTGGTTGTGGTCCCAAAAGTTATACTATGTAATCAAAAATCAATTCTAAAATCTCAAAACCATTTTGAGACTACGGCTTTAAGACTACGTTCCAGACCAGTTTTAGATTATCAGATATTTTGGTCCAAAGAACGTATTCAATTGCACTATATACCATTTGAAAGGTATCTAAAAGAGCTTCATTTTGGGTTTTATTTCATAGGGAATGGTGGAGGAATTAGAGAGAACTTTATGGTAGAGTTTTGGAGGTAATTTATCTTTTATCTCACTCAAATGATGCTCAAATCAATCAAACACCCCCAACAACTAACATTAAATTATTATGGATGCTCATAACATGATCTAATCTGATTTTTCATTGCCCAAGGTATGTTATGTTGTCCATGCTTTATTAGTGTACTCACTAATGTTGATTGGTCCTTATTGGGTGGAAAGTGGTTGATCTTTTGATCTCTCATTGATTTACAGTTCTCCTCTCTCTTTCTCTTCTCATTCTATTTAATGCAACTAAGAACTCGTTGTAAAAGGACCCTCCCCTGAATGTAAAGTTACCATGTCAAAAAGGTGGTTGAACATTAAAGAGTGCAAACCTTTGATCTTATATTGTGTAATGCATCAAATGCCTTATAAGTGATTATAAAGGACTATTCATACTTGTTATCACCAAGTCACTGCACCCCCTAGTTGTTCAACCTGTGAGTATGTTGATGTAAACAAAGTGACTGGGTAACATGGAATTGCTTCAAGGTGTGGGACCTTTCAGTTGAAGCAATTCTCCAAAGAAATCTAGTTCTTCTTCCTAAACTAGTGCAACAACTAACTCTAGAGGAAACCAAAAGGGGAGCATAGGGAATATCTTGAATGTGTGGAAACGGTAGAAAATGAAGTGCAAAGAGGGTGTAACAGTTACCACAGTCAACAACATCATTAAACCAAAATCTCCATGAAATCACAACAGTAGTGAAATTTGCAAGACAACTAAGATTGACACAATACAGCTGCAAGTGAATTGAAAAGGTAAGCAAAGATAACAGACACAAGCAAAGGGAAGAATACATCCACAATACATAAGTCCACAACTTCAGGATTTACACAATTCAATTAATTAGAGAGAGAGGCTATGATCATCATGCAAGATGTCTAGGGTGAGGGCCTGCAACACATTTACTACCTAGAAAAAATTTTGCAGAGTTTTGGTAAGCAAAGAATACCCCCTACAAATGAAAGGAGCTTATAATTTATAGAGGAAATTAGAGAGGAAAGAGAAAGTAAAGTTTCTCAGATGCATGAATTTTCCACCTACAAAGTGAAAAATTTAATTCAAAGCATCATGGGGCACCTGCATAGCCCATCACTATTGTATTGTATCTTATGGGACAAGAAACTAGCTCCCATACCCTATTTATGGTGGTAGTTGATTGTACAGTGCCCTAGAGTGTAGGATAATAAACGCCATTTTTTACCCTTTTCCACTCACCAAAACTGAAATCTAAAGCTACTAACATGTAGATAACTCTTATACCTTTCTGGAAAGTCCAATTTCGCATGAAACGGAGCTCCATGGAGAAAGTTATGGCGTTTTGAAAATTACAGACCAGCGGGGAAGCCAAGGGTCATCATTGTTGCTTCACAGTTCATTATGTCAATTCAATCATGCACTACTACCCTCTTATCATCACTATTCTCTACTTGCTTTACTTCACCCTTTTTCTGAGGTAAATAAACCCAGTTTTACCACATAACTCTTATTTTACTTTTTATTTATTGCGGGAAATTCGGGGAGCTTTACTTATCTTGGAAAATGGGTCAACTCGACCTTCAACTCACCACTTGGCTCATTTCCTAGCTCATGCATTGTTTAAGACTTACTCCTGCAAAACACTTATTTGCATTATTTATTGATATCCCCTTAATTTGTGGTGTTTTGGATCGCTTGTGCTTGGTTAAACTGCTCCAAAACGCAAGAGTTAAGTCTTGTGTTCACCTCTTTAAATTACACTTTGCTCGGGGCCTCCCCTTTTGCATCGATCTCACCTTACTCTACTTGTCTTGCATCGAACCTGGATCTCATTACTTGCCAAGTTGGAGCCCTCCTATTCACCACAATGCTTACCTCCTTCCTTTTGTGTCGATTCGACCCAGCTCTGCTTTTCTTAGCTCACACCCCAAAATATTCTTCACCCTTTAAATCGTCACTCAACACTAACTCGGCATTCATTGTTTTACATTGGACCAAACTAGCTTTACTTGCCATCAAGCCCTAAGGAGTTACAGCCCTTTGATTTTCCGCAATGAACTAACTTTATCTCAGGCTTCCTTTTCTACATTGAATCCACACTACTTTACTCACATTGCGTCGAACTTGACCCCCCTTACTATTTTAGTAAGAGCTCTCCCAACCACCGCAACTTTACCATTTACTTCCTTTCTACATCGAAGTGGCCTACTTTTGCTTCTCCTGGTTTTTTTGTTCTCATTCAATCTCAACCCCACCATGTTCTTTACCTCGACTTGTTTGCTTCATGAATCGGCCTTCTTCAATAGTGAGCTCCTCACTCATGACCAACTCAGTCTCTTCACACAAGGCTCAATGGCAAGCTCGCCCTTGGTATTTACCCGAATTGTGGGATTTTCATTCTCTTACCAAGCTCAATGGCCTCATTTTTACCTTTCCTTCACCCATGGATTTTCCAACATTATTCTTCCACCTCACCAAGGTGAGCTTTCCCCCATCTCTCAGTCGAGCTTGCTCAACCACTCGTCTCCACTCTTTTGAGCTCCCCACTGAGCTCAACTCTCTACATGGGCTCGAGTACCTCCTTTTTCAGGCATGTCCGATATGTATCTATGTTTTTTATCACCCATTGATGCAATTAAAATGGCTAAGCTCGGCCCTAGCTCACCGTGTCAACCCCTATCCATTGTAATGTGTTTTGTCGGCCTGATTCAGCCTTTCTAGCCTGCTCGCAAGCTCAACTCCTAAGCTAACCCAGCGTTCTCTGTAAACATCCCTATCATCCATCTCACTATCTCCATACTTCCAAATCACTGTGAGTGAGTTATCTTCCCCACTGCTCGGCTTCCTTGTGTAGCATAGCAATGTCTTGGCTCGACGAGTTAACTCACTAAGCCCTCCATTGAGCCTGTCAATGTTTCCTTTCAACTCATCGAGCAACCAAGTGACTCGACTGAGTCTTTCAAAACTACATCCATTGTGCCTTGAGCTTTATTTGAGCTCACATTAGCCAGTTCATTCTTGAGCTCCAACCTTGCACCAATAACTCATCAGTTCACCGAGCTGCTCAGAAAGCCCAATTTTAGCTCGAATACCTTCCTTTAAGCCCCCTTTCCCAGAAATCAAATTCTTGGATTTTAGTGAAATTTTCAGGAACTAAGAGGCTGAGAGAGTGTGATGGAATTATTGGCAGTAATTTTTTTCCTTCTTACTCGTTTGCTCATTCCGACAAGATATCGGCTTGTGGGGCCCGCAGGCCATCTTTTCCAAGTTGATCCTGAGGGTCAAAACCCATAAGAGGAAAAATTCCTCAAATATGATTTTCACTACTGAATTCAATGAACAAGATCTTGAAGCCTCAAAAACCACCTATAACCAATTTCACCATTAGGTGTCCCTCTCGGTGCTTGGGTTTAGTCACATCCCCATTGTCCATTTTTCCCGAGGAGGGCAAAATGGATAACAATACTTTTAAGCAATAATATGATGTTTATTGTGGCACATGTCTACCCTTTGGCTTCTATTTTTACATTCTTGCCTCTTTTTTCTTTCCCTTTGATGTTGTGTATGGATTATACTTGCATGTTTTCTTTTCCATGTGTCTAAAATGTGTGGAATGGAATGAAGTGTAGAGTTAATATGTGGTAAGTATTTTCCCTCTCACCGCTATGTTTTTCTTCCCTTTCTTCCCCTCATGGAGAGAGATCACCCTATCAATTTTGGTGCAATAACCACTTTTTAACTTAATTTTTTTCATGTATTTCTCCTCCCCCTTTCCCCCAGTAATCAATATTTTAGCTTAACAGTAGTGTCAGCATTAGGATAGATAGGTAAAGGAATCCGACCTTCTTCAAAGGTTTGTCCTAAGGAGTAAGGGCCCACACCTTGGGGACATTCCCATTATTTTATTGAGGTGTTGAGCCTTTTGGCCTCAGAAAAGGGTGCAACTTCAAGTGACAACATAACTTAATATTGTTATGGAATGCTCAACTAAAAATCAATGTAAGGTTTGATGTTAGGAGCTATTTTGATTAACTAACTTCCAACATTAATCATACAATATCATAATAAGGTAATTATACTTTGAACTAGTGTTTATAATATACTACAATATTGAAAATATAAGAGGAGATATGTAATTAGTTATACATAGAGGTTACGGAGAGATCCGAGTGCACAAACTAAAAAAAATAGGAGTAATGGATATGTAGATACTTTCTTCTGTAGATGCAAAATCACACACATATTACTATTTTACTATACCATCAAGTATGTTATTATATGCATGGATCTTAAGTAAGAAAAGTATTCACTGGTGACACACTCCTTTGTCTATCCACTTATTTTGGTTATTTCTATTGTCTTTCTCTCTCTCATTTGTCACTTCTGCATCCATCTCTAGTCAGGTCATAGGGATCCTTGTGTGTCAGTATTTTCATATCTATTGTCACTTATCCTAGGACACCAATGCCCATTTTGGACACTAGTTCCCTGGCGTTCCTTTCCATTCTGAGTGCTTTTGTCCTCTTTTTTCTTGTTCACATTTTTTATATTTTTGGTCTGCCTTTCTAGTTTTCTTATCCTTATCTCGAGGTCATAGTTTTCATTTCATGTCACTAGTGTTGAAATTCAAACAAGAGACCCATATATATACATAACATACATACTATTATATGGGTGGGAAATTATAAGAGGAAATCTCATTTACATAGTATCACTATCATCAAAAGGACTGCATTTTTGGGTTGCATACACTGCATAGGAAAGGGAAGTGTTTAATTACATCTCACACATTTGCATTTTATCTAGCCATAGCCCGCTATCTTGGTGTCATTTGCGTGAGGGACACCTAAGGAAACTATTTAACATACAAGAACAAATAACTACATGGATTCTAGAATGTAGTGCGGTGCTCAATCATAAGTTCACTCTTCGGGTGACTGTCGGGGTTGGTCTAATTTCACATATTACATATTTCATTCAAATTTGATGTGTTTGTGAGATTGTGTAGGTGTACCCTCAGCTATCAAGGTGCAAATGGCAGGTGATCAACAATGAATAAGTGTGAAACCCAAGCGACACAGAAGAAAGAAGATTCTGAGCATTTTCATAGTCATTGGTACCCAGAAGAGGTATCTGACACCTAGGTACCCTTGTCCTAGCCCAGGTGCCCATGTCCTTCTCTTTATGTAAGTTCCAAAATTAATACCGAGAATTTCCAACACTCTACCCATCCTATTCATCAATTGTTCTAGCTCAAATATGTTCCAGGATAAGCGTGAATCAGATTAGTGCCTTATCTCTCTTATTTGCTTACATAGTTGCATCATTAGAGTGCTTAGAGTTTGTATTCTATTGTACTTTATCATATAAGTGACTCTAAAATTAGGTTTAATAATTCATTTTTTATTAAATCATTTAGTGAACCCGTATCTTGTTCGAACTCCTTTCCCTAGGATCCCCAACACCCTCATGGCTAAAAACATATCCCCTTTTCCTAAGAAAGTTATGGGCCATATTAGTATGCAGCCTATCCTCTATGATATTATACAAGCTGAACTTAGTGATATTTATCGCATGGTCAATGTGATTTCAACATTATTCAATAGCTTCTTTCTCATGAAAACACCATTCCCACTAGCTTTCACAACTCTGGCATTTTCATAGTCTTTCCTGACGAAAACTTCACTTCATGTTTTCCTCGTTCTTCCATACCACCCATGTTACTCCACCTTCTTCTACTCATATTATATCACATGATAATACTCTTATAGATTCTATGTTTGGTCTTGCTTGTGATACTGTAAATAAAAATAATTTTACTTCTAATATTGACAATATACATGTGCATGAATTTATTTCTACTAGTAGTCACAATGAATGTAAATTTGTATCTCTTATTCTTCCTACTTCTGAAAATGATTCCAATGAATGAAATTCTAAATCTCATGATAGTTCTCCTACTACTTCTCTATATGTTGATGAATCTCTTGATGAATTATTTGCATGTGAAAATATGTCTAATAGTGATGTAGGCTATGCTTCCAATTATGAACTTGTTAGTAATGATATTATTTCTCTTCTATCTACTGAGTGCACATTTAGTACCCCTCTTTCTTATATTTCTGAATTCATTGCGCATGATTATTCTAATCTTAGTACTAACGACACCACTTATAATTTCTTCTAATTATAATTTTAGCATCCTTATCGATATTCCGTGTTCCTCTCCTCCTCTTCCATCTATGTATTCTTCTTATGCATATGTTATTCTTAATGATTCCATTATTCCTACTAGTACACCTCTTATTATTTATTCTGCATATACATATAGTGTTCCCATAGATCCTTCATCTTCTCCTCATCCTTCCACGTCTGCTTCTTCTTGTCACATTCCCATGATCACTCACAATGGAAAACTTCAACCTCTCAATGTGCCTCTCGCTTCTTCTACTATCCCCTCACATGATATTTTATCTCTCATACATGTCAATAATTTACAAGCTTAAGTTCATACTCTCACTCTCGAAAGCAAAGCCTATTATTCTTCCATTGATAATAATTCTTTGCATGGAAATTTAATACCTAAAAAAATTCACAATTTCGTGTTTCCTAAGGATTTCATCATGCCTACATTTACATGTTTTGATGGCACTGACAACCCCTATCTACATCTCAAGAATTATTATTCAGCAATGGCCTCTTATTCTAATGACCACATGTTCCTCAAAGTTTTTCATCATAGTCTTGTTTATCATGCTATTCAATGGTACACTCATTTGCCTTGTGGATATATTAGCACTTATTGTGATATGGAGGATGTTTTTCTTAGGAGATTTATGGTTAACAATGGTCCTAGATTTACATATGATCATTTACCTAATTTGCATCAAGGAAAGAAAGAACCCATTATCAATTACATTTTATGCTTTAATTCTTGTGTGCATCAATTATTATTTGAGTCTGTTGATTCAGAAAAGTAATTTATCTTTTGTTGTGGCATAATTCCTACATTTCAATAAAATTATTATATGATACATGTGAATATTTTACACTTCTGTGCTATAAATTTATAGATCTAGAACAATATTTAATTGCAGTACATGTTATTCAATCTCCTCCTACTTTTACTTCTTCTACTACTCCATTGCCTACTGCGTCATCTCCTCTTTCATCCATTGAACGTTATCCACGGTCACCATCTCCTCCTCCACATAAGCATCTTCCTTCCCCTCTACCGTGTCGACCTAAACCTAAGTATTCTACATCTCCTCCTCATGCAAAATTACACTTCCCATATGTTGTTAAGCCTCATGATGTCTTTCATAATTTTATTGATAAGCACCTCATTCACTTGCCTTTTAATCAGCACTATCCTCCTCATCACTTACATCACCAATGTGATCGCCCTTATTATAAGTTCCACTGCATCAATGGCCACTGTGACAATGATTGGTGTGCTCTCCAAGATAAATTCCAACAATTAGAAGACAAAGGTGTCATTGCCTTCATCTCTCACTCTCGTGAGCGGTATTTGTGTCCCATTCCACATAAGTGTGCTTCCATAGATGTACACTTGTATCCTCCACCCACTTCTAAGGTTGTCATTCATCCACCTCCTAAGATCATTATCCATCCATGTCCTCCATCTAGCTCATCCATTTCTACATCATCTCATCCATCTCACAATGCTACTACATCTCATTCTCTTTCAAAGCCATCGACATCTTTTTTCCCACCGCTACACCTCCTATGATCAGCACCATTTCATCTGACATTCAATTTGACTCTTACACACAAGTTGTTACTACTTCACATGCTTCCACCATCCCTCGCACGCCTCTCCATATTTTTTAGATGATCTCCATATAATCACGTCATTACCCGATGATGTACTTGTGTTATTACAATTCTTACATGACTGTTGAGGTATTTGTTACAAAAATGAACCCCATTATATCCATATCATGGTATGTTTCAAATATTCAACAATCAAGACAATCATTTCAACAATGCGTACAACATCTAGCAAATCAAAATACATATGACGACCATCACATCAATATAAGTGCACCACACATGAAATATAATACATATTTATATATATCTCATCAAAAATCATGGTTACAAAACTACAATCACTGGGGGAAAGCCCCCATGCATCACTACATCCATATACCTCATACATCATCCTCATTATCACTATATTCAATCATAGGAGCTCTTGAACTAGATGTTTCACCATTAAATCTATGCCATTGATCGTAACCTCTATATCTCTTTACATGTCTTCGTAGTATAGCCACCTCGGTCAACTACTCTATGAATTGGCTCTGTAGCTCCACATATCTCATGAACACATCATGCACTAGGGATCCTTCTCCTAAGGCCTATCTATCTCACTCTGTCTCCACACAAGCCTCATCACACTCACTTAATATTACAGTACATGTGGCTTCTGGTATAGCCACTAGCTCGAACAAATGGGCATGCTTTCCTGTAATAACATCCACTCTCTCAAGCATACCACCTCCCACGAGCACATCTGACAACACATTTTTTGTCAACATTCCTATCGATGAATCAAAAATCAATGACCAATACGCATCACCTACAACCATACCATAACACATCAGTTACTATACATATTTACAATATCCAACAACCAAACAACAACTAACAGTTCACTAATACCAACAACTAATTCTTATGCTCTACCAGTTTTGTTGCTAGGCCATCTCCATCGGGGGTAGGTGCATGCCCCTTTATTCCTCTAACTGTTGGTCCACCAGCACTGGAAAGAGAAAAACCCATCAATTTGTCTCCCACAATTCGTTATAGGCCTAAGTACACCCCGCATCATCAACTCATATTGGCTTTATGGCCGCATCTACTTCATCTAGACTAGGATGCACTAGTTGTGCTCTTATACGACCTGGCCTTGCTCCTAACTTCCTTCTTGCTCTAGTAGCTCTCGCCCATACATATGGCTCTAGGGGCACATCCTGAGCCATGCCAAATTTTCTCAATACTCTCTCCACCTAAAACAACTCATCCACTCCTAGGAATCGGTCCTCCAACCACATGGTGCGCCGAATGCACCGCATCTCTACTCCATCCTCCAACCAACCACTATAGTCTCTATATGGCCTCTATATGATGTTGTTGGCCCTATCTAATTAAGCATCAACCTATAGGAGATTGTGTCAAGTCTCCTGCTATGGGTGCCTATCCACCTCATTGTAAATATCTCATGCCTTGCCCAATCAACCCGTGGCCCACTGAGTGGCCTCAATATCATAATGTGCTCATATGCCCATATGTGTACCAAAGTGGTGGCTCCTAACCCACCCCCATGTTCCTCCTGTATGAATCTATACAAATACCTATACATGTGGGCCAACATACATCACACCCAGGCATATCTCGTCCCATCCTCCTCTATACGGAGACAAATATCATGCATCTTATACAGTCTACCCATTCCACCACCCTTTACTACCACCAATGATGCTAGAATCACTGTGTTGAATTTCCACAACCGCGTATCACTAGATCTTAATATACCATCTAGATTGATATGGATCTCTTTCTGTACTCATGTCCTAGTAAAATATTGCCTCATTTCCCTAATTTTTCTATGGGCATCAACTATACTCATAACTTACACTCTCTCTCCTATGACCGGTAGTCGCAGTATCTGATAAACATCCTTTGGGATCATTGTCATCTCCCTAATAGTAAACCAAAAGTATAAGTATCGGTACACCATCTCTCACATAATGCAGTCAAAAATGGCATGTTTCACACAATTTCCTAAAAAAAATCTCACATAACCAACTCCTCAATCGTCTACGCATTTATGGTCGCCACTACTCTCTCGAATCTCGTCAAACTCGTTGCTCTAACACATGGCATCCTCACATCTCAAAGCTCTAATTTTCACTCAAACATGGTATGAATGAATTCACTATTCACTTTTCACTATTACTATATATATAACTTCTTAATTACCACATACTATAGTCATTAATTACAACTACTTTTCCAACTAATACACGGCACACAGTTTCACTCATATTTTGATCCTCATTACTCATTTTTCTTCCCCATTTGCACCATTTGATCAAAATTTCTTCTGGCACCATACTATACACATTACACAATGTTATATTCAAATCCAATGTTAGGTAAAATTAGTTTACTGTAGTAATTTATGCATTGTATTTACCTTAGGTAAATATGAGGTTGTTATATTGTTGTATTGTTATATGGTTTTATAACCATATTTGTTATATTATATTTGTAGGTTTAATTGTTGCGTAGTTGTAACAATTATATTTGTTTGTATTACATTATTTTGTTCTTCCCAGATGTATTTTGGAAGCTACTGTAATCAGGTTTATTGTTGCACATAGTTGCAACTATATGTTTGTCTACATATGGCTATGTACAATACCTATAAGTATTGCAACCCTTCTATTGTAATATGATTTTATTGCATATCAATAAACTTATGAGGCTTTCCTCCCTCTTCTAGATTTGGTATCAGAGTAGGATAGGAGAGCCTGTCAGGTTGGAGAGAGGTGTGCAGAGAGAGTGTAGAAGAGATAGAGGATTTTGGAGAAGAATTATGCATTCTAGGAGAGCAAGTGTGTTGCCTCCTAAGTAACTTCCCAGAAACATCCCTTCATCCCCACAACCTCCTATTTCATTCTCCAGGTGTTTGAAAAGAAAAATTTTTTTTGCACTGGTGCCACCCTGCACCAAGAAAATTTTCTTTCCTGGAGTATATATCTGGTTCTAGAAAAAGAATCAGATTTAAAAAATTACAAAAATTTAAATTTTCCCCATTAGGGGTTTTGTCTCTAAATTTAGAGTGATGGTGTTAGTTACAACTAACATTATATAGTCCTACTGCTAGATTTGGAGGCTGGTCTAAAGAGAATCAGGATCACCAAGAAGCTTTGACTTGGCTGGTTGAGTTAAACACTGAGCTCCTGTACCGAGCTGAGTTTTCAAAGAGCTAGCATTCAACCGAACCATTGCTGAATCATGGTTAAGCTATATAACTGAGGTATCCTAATTGAGATAAAGTATGAGCTTCTTACTACAAGTGAATCCATTGAGCCTCGAGTGTAGACCGAATCCAAGGCACATACCGAGCCTTGCATCGAGCTGTTTTGGCACAGATCAAACCTCTTGTATTGCAAGTCAACTGCATCAACCCACTGAGTGATTGAGTCCTCATCCAATTGACATGTAATCCTCATTGAAATTGGAATGCGGTGAGTTCACCAATGTTGAACCTTGACAACCATCGAGCTTCACAGTTCGACCGATCCATCCTTTACATCAATCATGTGTGGAGCACCTGTCCTACGAGTATGATACATGTTTCCATCATTACGCATGGTGAGTTTTGTGAACCAATCACAAACTGAGACATTGTTACCGAGTTCTATGGATCGGTCATCGAGCCAAACAATGACATTAACCCTACAAATAGCAGGAACACAACGATGGCACCTGCAAACAAAAAGCAGAGATCAATCAAAATGGATCCCTTATAATCAATCAACAAGATGGCCAGAGCAAACAAAAATAGATGGAAAGCACAAACTCTAGAGATCAAATCTTCAAACAGGTGGATTCCCTAAAATATTAATCTCCATCTGACCAACATGGTGCCACGTGGACTTCCCACATCACCCAACACGTTACATTGCCATTTAAAGCAAGGTTAGTCAACTTTGAAAAACATAGTATTTCAAATACAAATTTCTTCAATTTCATATGTATAAGCGCTTATTAGGCACTCTGTTGGCTAGTTGGATTGTTCTTTGGGAGGGACGTGTCGCATGGTCGACCCCCCCCAAATGTCATTATTTTTTAAAACTATTGAAATTGCAGTGGTTTATTTAGCACCCGTCACCAAATATAGGGGCTAAAACCTCCTCTAAATCCCTTAACCATAACTAAACCCCTACAATTTTAGAGGAGAAAACCCTATAGTAAGGGGCAAAAAAATTCTCCCATTTCTTCTTAAAAAATGATTTGAGCAACATTTTGTAAAAGGGGGGCATCTAAAAACTGCATTTTTAGCTTTTTTTGTTTTTTACAGTTGAGAGCCATACTAAGCTCAAGAGGCCACCAGGGCCTTGCAAAACAAAAAAAATTGTACCATTTAATTTTTCTACATATTGGATGTAATTGTATATTTTTCAGTGGATTGTACTAATTTATAGGTTACCATATTCAAACACATAAACATTATAACTAATAAAAACTGACAGAAATTTGTAAACAAAATTAGTGAAATTTTGGTTTTGTAACACTCATGAGATCTTCGGATCTCTTTCACAGTGTTCGGTATATATAGTGCCTCTAGGAAGTGCTTATGGGTAAAGCCGTCGTGACTACTACTGCACTTAACACCTAATATAACTGCAACAACATCGTATCTGGGCATCATCCCTATAAATCAACGGGGAGTAATAAGGACACAATGCACACACTTTGACCATCCCATCTGTCTATGAATGATTGCATGACATAAATCTAGACACTGAAATTATCTGAGTATATAGCAAAGTTACACGCGCGTATGAGGATATTTCTTTGAGCCAGTGTCAATAATCACATAGACCCCTTTCAGTACTTTCTTGGTACCATGTATCGAATTATTTCACGTATGTTAACGTACATCTTTCACGTACGGTTGGGTATATCAAAAGGTGAGATTATTCCATGTACCGGACGGGTATATCGGAAGGGTGCATATATAGAAAGGTTCGAGTATATCAGACTGATGGTATATAGATTGGGAGACCTTATACCTGGAGTGATAAGAGCCTTACCCTTTGTCAGTGAATTCAGAAAATGGGCACCAATGCCCCTAAGTTATTTCTTCCAGACTCACAGCTCCTAAGAGGAGATAATTATGATTACATACGGAAGACTAAGATCAAAACATAACTTGAGTTTGAAGAGATATGGCTTGTTGTGAATGGTTCCACAACCAGATCACCAGATGATGCATCTCAACAGAGGAAATTTGACAAGGCCAATCAAAGGTCCAAATTCATAATCTTGTTTGTAGTATCTGATGAATGTGTAACCCCACATTCAAGATGCCACAACATAGCCAAATAAGCATGGGATAAGTTGAGCACCATGTACGAGGCCAAAGAACAAGAACACAATTCTGAATTTGCAGAGTCAGTTACACACACTGAAATTCAAACAGAATGAGAAAGTGGAAGATTTATTGAGAAGAGTTGCATAATTGAGGGCTTCACTTCTAGCCCTGGGAGAGGAGGTTACTGATACAACTCTCATTCCCATTATTCTGAGAGAACTCCCTCCTTCATACCACATTTTTGTGATGACACTATTAAACTTGTCAGATCAGACATTTAGTTTTGACAAATCTAGTGAATCTACTGCAATAAGAAGAAGCTAATGTACAACAAAGATGATGAAGAGGAGCATGCACTATATTCTCATCAGAAAGGAAAAGGAAAAGGAAAATTTCATTCTTCTCAAAAGTCCCAAAAATAACATCAACATCAACAAGGGGACAAACAAAAGAAGAAGTGTCTATCTACAACAGAGGACATGATGTGAAATATTGTTGGTACAATACATATAAGAAAGGTTCATCAAGTAATTCTGGACCTCAAAATCAACAATCTCATAAGGGACATTCACACTACAATCAAGGGTAGAAAAAGGGGAACTAGCGAAGAAAACCCCATCAACAAGGAAATATAGTTGAGTAAGAAGAACATTCAGAAAATGAGGAATTCTTGTACACTGCTCGTTCCAGTGAACCATCCACATCATCTAGTGTTGTTTGGTATGTTGATTCAGGAACCACTCGACACATGACTGGGCACAAATACTGGTTTACTACAATGAGGGACACACCTTTGAAAAACCATGTTTCATTAGGTGATGATTCTTCTTACACAGTACAAGGTATTGGGAACATTTCTCTACCTCTTGGTTCATGAAATTGTAGATTATCAAATGTATTATATGTCCCTCGGTTAAAAAAGAATCTACTATTAGTAAGTCAGCTTCTAGATCATAATCTGAAGATTGAATTTGATAGTCATTCTGGTAAGAAAGTGTGTTTAATTTGAGACAAATCAAGAGGCTCAAAAATTGTTGCAAAAGCCTCCAATGTGGGACGTATGTTCTAGCTTGACTTTGTCCATAGGGATGATCAAGCACTTGTGGCTAAGAATTCTTCATCAACACAGTTGTGGCATCGGAGACTTGGTCACATCAGTTTCAAATATCTCAAAACACTTCACTGGATACAACATGGTGAGAGGCTTTCCATCTCTCCAGAAGGATACAGATAAGTGTCCTCACTGCCTAACAGGTAAACAACACAGAGCTTCATTCCAGAAGAGTACTTATCAAGCTCATGGTAAGCTTGATCTAGTTCATATCAATATTTATGGTCTGATGTAACCTAGTCATTCTGGATTTTAGTACTTCATGCTTTGTGTTGATGACTATTCAAGGAAAATGTGGATATTTTGTCTTCATAAGAAAAGTGAAGCTTTTGAGAACTTCAAAAAGTTCAAAGTGGCTATAGAGAATGAGATTGGTCATCATATCAGATCTCTCTCACTCAGATTGAGGGGGGGAATTCACCAGTAATGAGTTCAAATCCTACCTTCAAGCTCATGGGATTCATCGATAGATGCCTCCTCCACACACACCGCAACAGAATGGTGTTGTTGAGAGAAGAAATCATACTATCATAGAAATGGTGCATTACATGATCAATGATTCTATGGACTAGTGAGGACATTTTGGGAAGAAGTAACAAAGATAACAATTTATTTATTAAATAGAGTGCCCACAGTTGCTCTTGATGGAGTAACACCACATGAAGCATGGTCAAAGTAGAAGCCATCCGTTGCACACCTTAGAGTATTCAGGTACAAATCTAGCATGCACATACCCAAGCAGAATATAAATAAATTGGATATGAAGTCACAAAAACTCATCTTCATTAGCTACAGTGAAGAGGCTCTTGGGTACAGATTGATGGATCCAAAGACCAGAAAATTCTACACCAGTAGAGATGTTGAGTTCTTTGAGAAGAAGGAAGCTCATCCTCCTCTCCAGACTCACCTGATGTAGATATTTCACCTATTGTAAAAATAGAAGTTGATGTTCCCGACTGATGATGACAGTGATGATGGGGATGATGGTGATGATCAGATAGGACCACGACCCATGGGAGTAGTACAATGTATGCCCAAGTGGTATACTAACATGATACGAGATGAAAAATTGGATGCTCCACCAGGATACATCCACCACTGGACCACGGACTTACATAGTAAAGCACGAGAAGAAGTAAACTTTTCTTTGATGAGTAGAGTTGTTGAATCTGTTGAGCCCACTACTATCCTAGAAGCCCTATAGTTGAAAGCTTGGAAAGATGCCATGGATGTTGAATATCAGATCAGTGATGAAAAACAACACTTGGTAGCTTGTCGATCTTCCACCAGGAAGAAACCCATTGGTTGTAGATGGATATTCAAAACAAAGTACAAAGTAGATGGGACCATAGAAAAGTATAAAACAAGACTAGTAGCAAAGGGGTATGCACAAAAAGGAAGGCATTGACTATGAGGATACATTTTCTCCCATAGCTAAGATCAAAATGATCAGGATGATCTTTTCTCTAGCTACACAGTTTGGTTGGAAAGTCCATCAGATGGACATGAAAAGTGCCTTTTTGAATGGAGATCTATAGGAAGAAGTCTACATGACTCAACCTAAGGGTTATGTTGTACCTGGAGAAGAAACAAAGGTATGTAGACTTGGGAAATATTTGTATGGCCTTAAACAGGCACCCGGGCTTGGTACATCAAAATTGATGAGCATCTCGTTCAACATGGATTCATCAAAAATCCATATGATCCCAATCTCTACCTCAAAAATAAAGGGGGGGGAGATTGTGATTGTTTTTGTCTATGTCAATGATCTAGTCATCACTAGACAGTTCAGTGAAGATGATTGATGCAATGAAGAAAGATCTTAATCGATTGTTCGACATGACAGATCTCGGGCTCATGCACTACTGTCTTGGATTAGAAGTATGATAGAACGAGAATCACATCATTTGTTTCTCAGTTGAAGTATACCAAGAAAATGCACTTGATAAATTTAGGATGATGGATTACACACCTATTTCTACACCTATGGAGATGAGACTATAGTTATCTTGTTTAGATCCATCTCCTGTGGTAGATGCAACTCTCTATAGACAGTTGATTGGGAGTCTCATTTACCTAACTTATACTAGACCAGATATCAGACTTTGTAGTAAGCTATCTTTCCAAGTTTATGTAGGAACCCAAAGTTTTTCATTGGAAGGAAGCAAGGCAGAATCTTGAGATATCTCAAGGGTATAGTGGATCTTGGTCTAGAGTACAAGAAGAATGATAACTTCTTCTTGACTGGATATTCAGATTTAGATCATGCAGGTAACATTGATGATAGGAAATCCACTTCTGGATTTGTATTATTTTTGGGATCTGGACCAATATCATGGGGAAGCAAGAAACAAAACTTTGTTTCTCGCTCTTCTACAGAAGCCAAATATCATGTTGCAGGTGGAGTTGTCTATGAAGTGATATGGCTACATCGCATACTGGAAGGACTTAGAATACCATAGGAAAAAGCTACCACCATGTATGTAGAAAATGAAGGTGTTCTCAAACTTGTTTCGCAATCTAGTGTTTCACGAAGAGAACAAAGAACATCAAGGTACATGTTCATTTCATATGTGAGCATGTCTTGAAACACAACATATAACTTTATTTTTTCCCAATAACTGAACAATGAGCAAATATCTTCACAAAGTCACTTGCACGTGACAAGTTTGAGTTGTTCAGAGAGTTCCTCTATCCTCATCCCTTGAGGAAATGCAAAATTAAGGGGGAATGTTAGGTAAACTTAGTTTATTGTAGTAATTTATGCATTGTATTTACCTTAGGTAAATATGATGGGTTGTTATATTTTTGTATTGTTATATGGTTTTATAACCATATTTTTTATATTATATTTGTAGGTTTAATTGTTACATAGTTGTAACAATTATATTTGTTTGTATTACATTATTTTGTGCTTCCCAGAATGTATTTTGGAAGCTACTGTAATCATGTATATTGTTGCATTGTTATGACTACATGTTTGTCATGCATATGGTTGTACAATACCTATAAGTATTGTAACCCTTCTATTGTAATATGATTTTATTGCATATCAATAAATTTATGAGGCTTCCATCCCTCTTCTAGATCCGACACATCTACTCATCAATCTACATGTATTATTACACTTGCTTATATATTATCTATAGTTCACTCTTATCTTTACTTTTCACTCAGTGCTCATCTCTACACCACTCACCCTTTCACCGAAAGAGGGGGCATACAATCGGGGTCACCTTACAATTCCTCTTAGGTTATAATAGGATCAATTGATATTATTAACATGTTACTATTGCAATCTTTTTCTCTAATTATATTCAATCAAAGGATAAAAAGAATTCTATAGTAGAACCAATAATCTCTACTATTTCGATTGTATTCCCCCAAATGACCTAATATGGGGGAAAATCACAAAAACCTCTTCATGAGTACTTTACTAAGTATACAATCTAATGATCCATAAATAGTTCTCAACCCCTAGGTACTATTTTAAAATTATCCATATACTTAACAATATGATTAAATTGGTCAATATATTAATATGGATTCACTATAAATGTGTTTTTAAAATCCACAAATTATCAAGATTCTCTTATGTTCCAATTTATTTGAATAAATCAACTTTCTATGATGAAGAGGAATCATTTTAAATTTATTAACAACTGATATTAATTTTCTCTGATCTACTCATAATCTGATTTTTAATGCATATCAATCTGAATTATGTAAACAAATTGATTTGTGCATTCTCTTAATTTGTTTGTGGATAATTGATTCAAATATTCAACTTAATCTATTTTTCCAATTAATTGCTTTGTTTAATCAATTTTTCATTCCCTTATTGAAATTAAAAATGTGATCATAAGCAGCAAAATATAATCAAATAACTCCACACGTTGATAATGGAGTTCACCTAGTTGGGTTGTCTCTGGATTCACTTTAATAGTGAATCGATCTATTAAAAATCACTTAAAGTACAATTTTACCTTCCAAAGTGAATAATAGACCTTTATCACTTGCAAATGATCTAATTCAGATTTGTAGAACTCTGTAATTTGTAATAAACATGTTCTTAAATCCATCTGTGGCTCTATAATATCTCCACGGTGCGTTCTCTGTGCAACTGAGTCATAAAAAGCCCTACACCAAGAAAACTAGAACACTTCATGAAAAAGGATGACATCATTATCTTCATCTTTAAATTATGAGCAACTTTCCAGTTCTGACTGAAGTCCCAAACTGACTCTAAGTGCTTCAAAAAATCAAGATCTCTATAAACTATGTATTTTGTCCTCCTCATAGACCTATCAAAAGCCTTTATTAAATAACACTAAAGCTAGTTTTATAAATCGTCGATCCCCAATGGCTCAATGGTGAGTGATTCCTTTTGCAAGAGGCACATCATGGGGTCAATCCCCCATATCTCCATTTTTGGTGACGATTTTACCATTGAGGGATAAAAATCCCACATATGTCTGGTGGGGAGGTTGTTTGTTATTTTAAAATAGTCCATCCCACCTATTATCTCACGGATGTGGACACATCTGTCTAGCTTTTTGTTGGCCTTGCATTGGACTGGCTATTGTGTTGGATTTCGATCAGTTGGCTAAATTGTAACAGGCCATGTATGTGGTGAGTGGCAGTTATAAGGCCACGTGGGTAATGGTTGGTATGTGGTTTGTTGGCATGTTGATCACCACGTCTTTTTTTCAGTTGACATGCTAAGTATATAGCATGGAGGTTGTTGGGTTACCACGTAGGTGCCTAGCAATGTTTGAGTTCCATGGTCGAGTCTATTGTCCATAAGGCTAAGTTGTTGACTAGTTCGGTGAGCTAGACTCAATACAATCCAATTCAGTCCATTATAATGCATTACAATTAAATGTCTACAATACAAAATCCCACATTCATCCTGTAGAAGTACAATGTGGTATATATATACAGAACCATTACAATGGCAATATGAATAATTTGTGACAAAGATGCCCCTTTATACAAAAAGTGTGTCAACCCTGGATGAGGACCCCCAGCCAACAAATAACAGGGCCCACCCGTCTGATCATGATTGTCAAAGACCAGTATACAAAACCCAAATTTTTACTTTGTACCCATTGTGCCACTTGTCACACCATGATTCATCTACTTGGTAGATGTGCACATGTCTAAATCAGCATACTTGCATGCAGTCCCTAAATTTTGTTAGTTGGCTGAAAATTTCAGCGAACGATATCTTGAGCATATGTTTATATCAATGGAATATCTAGAAATTCTCTTTTACGTTGTTATGGTTTAGGGAGATTTACGGATCATCTGCACTAAAAACTTTCCTCCGTATCACTCAAATCAATCTTCTATCATTCAATTCAAATCAATCAAATGGTACAACAAGCATAGTTTACTCTCTCCTATATGACCTAACTTGGGAGCTACATCACAGTTACTATCACTCCTAGATTACCTAAGTTGGCAGTCACTTTACATTTTCTGTTGTTTCCATATGACCTAACATGGAAACCATCTAGCACTATACAAATTGGGACACCCTCAGGAGTGGGGACAATGAGACGTCATTATCTTTCCTATATTGCTTCTATATGAGTTCTTTAATATGGAACAATACAGAACAACACAAAATTAAATTTAGTCTCTATCCATCTGCAACGGTTGTACCTTTTGGGGATGTAGTCATGGATGAAGAGTAAAACTAGACCTCTCTCCCCAACACTTTTCCTCTGGCAGAAGGGACCCACATCCTCCCATTTACAAAAAAAATTGAGTCAGGAATTGATCACTCCCTACCTCTTTAATCTGCATTGGCAAAAAATCATAATCTTCAAAATCTAAAAATCATCTCAATGTTTCTCAGAGTGCTCCTTACAATATCCTTTCTATCTCTATTTAAGCCACATGGGTTGACATGTCGATCCATGGTTTGCCACACTACAAGTTTTTACACTTTGCATGCACTTTTGCAATTCGGATTCTCTAGACTTCTCATAGACATGTTCCTTTACACTACTTGAATTTCATTCAAATAGCATAAAAGGGGGGATGTTGACACAAAATAACACACATATTACTATTTTACTATACCTCTAAGTATGTTGTTATATGCATGGATCTTAAGTAAGGAAAGTATTCACTGGTGACACACTCATTTTCCTATCCACTTGCTTTGGTTATTTTTATTGTCTTTTTCTATCTCATTTATCACTTCTGCATCCATCTCTAGTCAAGTCACAAGGATCCCTATGTGTCAGTATTTTCATATCTTTCGTCACTTATCCCAGGACACTAACGCCCATTTTGGACACTAGCGTACAGGTGTTCTTATCCATTCTAGGTGATTTTGTCTTATTTTTTCTTGTTCACATTTTCTCATTTGTGGTCAACCTTTCTAGTTTTCTTATCCTTATCCTAAGGTCATAGTCAGTATTTCATGTCACTAGTGTCAAAATTCAAACAAGAGATCCATATATATACACATAGCATACATACTATTATATGGGCAGACAATTCTAAGGGGAAATCTCATTTACATACTATCACTATCATCAAAGGGACTGCATTTTTGGGTTGCATAATCTACATACACTACATAGGAAGGGGAAAGTGTTGAATTCCATCTCACACATTTACATTTTATCTACCCATAGCCTGTTCTCTTAGCATAATTGGCGCGAAGGGCAACCTAAGGACGCTATTTCACATACAATCACAAAGAACTACATGGAGTATGGAATGTAGTGCAACACTCAGTTATAATTTCACTCTTCAGGTGACCGCTGAGGTCAGTACAACTTCACATATTGCATATTTCATTCCAATTTGATGTGTTTTTGACTTGTTCGGGTAGTTAGTGTTTTTTTTTGTAGGTTATAAGTACCCTCAGTGATCAAGGTGCGAATAGAGTAGGTGACTAACAACAAATAAGTGTGAAACCCTAATGACACAAAAGAACATAGATTCCAAGTATTTGTGTTGTCACCAACACCCAAAAGAGGTCTCTAGAATCCAGGTGCTCATGTCCAGCTCTGTCTGTAAGTTCCAGAATGAATACCGAGCATTTCTAACACTCCACCTAGCATTTTCATCAATTAATCTAGTTCAAATCTATTCCAGGATAAGCATGAATCAAAAAGTTCACTATCTCTCTTATTTTCTTACACAGTTGCATCATTAGAGTGCTTATCGTTTATATTATATTGTACTTTATCATATTAGTGACTCTAAAATTAGGTTTAATAATTCAATTTTAATTAAATTATCTTCTATAAATTTGACCTAAAACTACATTGGTATGGAACCATGCAAAACTACCAAGATCAATTGTATAGTTATGGACCTTTTGTATTATCTTAGATCTACTTGGAATGAGGGTTATATAACTTATTGTGCCCTTTGGTGGTCTAGAAATAGGTCTCCTTGTTGAATCATAATTGTTGCACAATCTTAAAACCATATGAAATTTGTATACACCTAATTTTTTAATTTTCATCTTTCATATATGTTACTAACAATTATGCATCTATTTCTTGATAGGGGTGCCTTAAGGTTCCTTCCAGGAATGAGGCATGACTATTCACATAGTCATTATGGGTTAGAGATAGTACGCAGAGAGAGTATTGTTATGTGTTCGAATCCTTAGTTATCCTTGCATTAATTATCCTTTTCCCCTTATGTCTCATACACATTGCACTCTCGACACCTTGCTTGCATCTCACCATTTGGAACTTTGTTCATTCATCTACTTGATCCATGACACCTATTTTTCACTTTGCATGACATTTAGCATCCTAGGATGATGCCATCACCTATGGGTGATGGTGTTCGTACTAGTTTTTTCCTTAGCCGATACCATCATTCACAAGCGATGGTGTCATATATATAAACACCACACTTTGACCTTCATGAAGGAAGGAATCCATAATCATAGGAAATGCCATCTTCTCTATTATTTTACACCAACTTCACATCTACTCACTAAAACCCTTGGTTCATATTGCACTTGACTTGGATTGGACACTCTTATTCTTAGTTGGATTGCTTGCATTACTGGGTTATATATATTGAGTCTAGGATAGGAACGGTGTTCCCCTTCTCCACCCAATAATAATTCTCTCTCGGTGTATTGTTTCTCTGGAGATATAGATACATCAGTGACCACTCCACATGTAAGTTCTCTAACTATATTTGTCATTTTTCATAGATTAGTTCATTTCCCTTCCTCGTTGCTCTATGTTAGCTTAGTGTTATATGTACATTGATACTAGTTAACATGGTGCTCTTATTTGATCAACTCCTTATCTTTCCCTTATTTACATTTCAAATATATTGTGCATACTAGCCTTATCAACTATCGATCGATACCACTTCTCACCCATTTACCGATATCTTAGGAGGGTACTATACCAGAGAGTTTTAACTTTCCAACTTTAACTTAATAAAATGAAATAACAAAAACAAACTGACATTTGAAGATGATGGGGTTTACCAATACCCACAATGATGGATTTCAATATTTTTGGAGGAATCTCATTCTCCTTTCACCAATGAAGAAACTTGTAGATCAGATACATTAAATGAAATATCTTAGATAAATGGGATTACAAGTTACTCAAAAAAGGTTGATTCCAAAAATCCAAAGGGACTTTCTTGGAGGATGTCATGTCACTTTGATACAATTAAGTAGATTGAAAAAGATAGTGATAAGGATATGTAAATGAAAAAGATAGATAGTTAATGGATAAGAAGATTTAGAACTCAAGATTGAAGGATAATTCCTGTGCAACTTCAAATGTATCCCAGACGAGGGTGGATGTAATCTAGACATATTCAAAGTAGTCGTACCAAAATTTGTTTGTTTCTTGTTGGTTCTCATGGAGGAAATTGATCTGATCCTCAATGTCTTCAATGTCGGTGGAAAATCAAATTACACATAGTGTAAGGTTATGAAGGATGTTATATTGTTCCCAAAATAAGGTATGCTAAACTATTAGAATATCATAGATGCTTTTGATAGGATGGGACCGGCCAGGTACTGCCATCTAATGTAAAGCCATGCTTACAGAGGACAAGTTAAATCCAAAATATTTATGAAAATTGATGAATTAATTAAAAAATGTAGATTGACTGGGATCACTGGCAATTTATAAGAATCACATGTGATTGGATAGAATTGTGGGCGAATCAAGCAATCACTTGCGATTACTGTGAAAATGATAAAATTTTCTAAAAATGATAAACAAAGATTTTGAATGATGATTTTTTATGTTTTTATGAAATGAAAATGATGAAATAACACAAAGAAATACCTCTTGATGTGGAATAGGCTAAAAGATGTCTCTAAACACCAAATGGAAATGTTTGAAGTTGATGGTTAGTTGTTGAGATTCCTGGGAAGATGATTGATGAAAAGACTCTCCAAATGTAATTATTGCAAGAGCTTGAGGTCGATATATGTCCTTGATGATCCATGAAATGACATAGATTTGTGGATGGGTCAAAGACAAAGTGCAAGAGTGAGAAAATTATTTCTGAATATCCCTGAGGGAAGAGTGAAAGCTATTATTTATAATCGATGGCAATTCATTAGAATCGCCGGTGATCCAGATTTTTTAGGAAAACATTTAGGAAATGGTTGAAGCCACTTCCTAAATAGGGTTTTCAGGTAAATGATAAGGGAAAATGGTTGAAAGGAGGTTATGGTCGAGTTAGGGAGGTTATGATGTTAAGCTAAAATAGGTTTAAGGTGGTTTTGAGATGTTTAAGTGGTTTTTAAAGAGGTTAAGGTAATTTAGGATGGATAAATAGTAATTTATGAGAGTGAAAAAATTGAATTTTCTAGATGGGTGGAAGGTGACTTAGGATAATGACAAATTTTAGATTAAATAATGTGTGTATAGAGGGTAGTCAATGGGTTAACAAAAACCCAATGTCTACATTTTCCCCTTTTTGTCAAGTAGTTTGTGATGACCGAACTACTAGACAAAAATGGTATAAGATATGCCTATTTTATGTTTAGATGGGTGATCCCCCATCAAACTAGGGGTGATTGCGATGTGGTGCAAGGATCGCCACTTTGATTGAGTTGATAGGATTTTTTTTACATGTGTATTTCATTTTAAGTTTCCCCAAGACGAGGTATCAAAATAAGATGGATATCACTATGGAATCAAGTGATAGGGGAACCAAAGGGTTCATGTCATATAAACGTATGATTCGTAGGGATGGTTTAAAAGATCATGGGGGCAACCGATAGGGGAACCAAAGGGTTCATGGCCTATAGACATATGACTTACTAGTGTAGAGGTTGTAAATTGAATTCTGTGAAGGATTACCAGTTTTGGGGTCCTCAAAATGAGGCACATTCTTGGAAAATACAATGATGTGGTTGAAAATAGTTGTTGATATACAAAAATGGTGGTTTGTGATAGAAAATGTGGAATTTCTAGAAATTTATAGGAATCATTGGTGATTATGAGTAATCATTGGCAATTATGATGAATCGTCAGAGATTACATGAATCATCAGCAATTCCTGTGCAGGATAATTGGTGCCTATAAATAGTTGATTTCATCAAGAAAAATTTCATTTTCAATTTACAAGTTTAGAGAGCTAATTGAGTGATTATAGAGTGATAATTGATCAATGGAGGTTACACAAGTGTCTGGAAGGCAGAGGAGATCCACTCATGTAGAGGTATGTGCCCTTGTTTTTTTATTTGTGGGTTTTTTTTTTTTTGTTTTTTTGTTGTAAATGTCCGTACGAGGGCATGTTTGTGAAATCACCAGAATCGCTAGAGATTTTGATGGATTACTAGCAATTGGGTCGAATCGTTAGCAATTAGTGCTTTTTATATAAATTTGATAAAATCTTGATGGAAACTTGTTCTAATTTGTGTTTTGTGGATGCAGGTGAAAGCCAAATTGACTATCAGAGACATGATTCTAGTGATTTTAGAGGATGTGAGGAGTGAGTAATTAGATGAGGATTGGTTTCATTTAAAGGATGTGAGCTTTAGGGTGATGCATTACTATAGACGCATCTATAAGCATCGAGGGTTGTTGTTGGTGTTGATAGAGAGGTTGGATCCTACTACATGTACCTTTTGGTTGCCAACGGGTGAGATGACCATCACCCTAGAGGATGTACACAAGGTCACGAGATTGCATATGCATGGAGAGCGCATATACTTGATTAAGGATATGGAGAGGGATGATGTGATGATGAGATTATATTGGGAGGATGTTGATGGTGTAGGATTTGTATCCGGTGGTTTTTATTATCAAAGTCTATATGCTCCAGAGACAAAGGACATTCTCTTATGACCATGATGATGATAGGGATCACATGTTTTGTTTTACCTAACTCTGGTGGTGGTCGGTTTCCGTGGATGATAGCGGGTGTAGTGGTAGAGATTATAGATCAGAGGATAGTCTATGTATGGGCCCCTGCTTTACTTGCACAGACTTATATGGAGCTATGGGCTTAGAGGATTCAAAAGAGGTTTGGGATTGATACTACTTTTCTATTGGAGTATTGGGATTTTGAGCATATTTTCATGGCTTGTTTTAGGGGTTTTCCATGGTGAGGTGTTGATTTTCTCATGAGATCAGCTAGGTTTATGTGATGGAGTTCAGATATGGGAGATGTTGGTCCAGTGTGGGGTGAGGATTATTATAGATAGCTCTTATCAGGGTTGCATCCAAGATATGTGATATGGAGGCCCTACATTGGATTTCCATTATGGGAGGGGAGGAGAGTCAGCTAAATGCCTCTCAGCAGGATTTATGGAAACAGGGTCATTAGGGGAGGGGAGTGGGATGTCATTCGATTTAGTCACATCAAATGACAATTTTCTTTGATCCAAGATGTGATGTAAGCTCTAGTTTTATATAAATGTATTGATGTGGATGTGGAGACTCCATTACCAATGATTTTATTTCCTTGTGTTATGCATGACAAGGAAGGTTCCATGGGTGTTGATGATCAAGGAGCATCATTTGTTATGTATGATGCTTGTGTGACTGAGGCCTTTATTACATGGTGGAGAGGTCATCCTTCTTGAGGAGATAGACGGGTGCAGGCTCATGTGTAGGGAGCACACTAGGGAGATGATGGAGATGGTGGTGAGGGAGATGGTGAGGGAGTTTTGGTGGGGATGATAGGGCAGCTCTAGATGCTACTATTTCACGATTGGAGGTTAAGAAGGTTGCAGTGGAGGCTGAGCGGGCTATAGTGACCATAGAGAGGGATGGTTCAAGGATAGATTGTGATGGTTTGATAGTGGAGAAGGATGGATTGAGAGGTGAGAATGATAGCTTGAGTTAGCAGATAACACATGCTACAGCCAATCGAGACCACTACAAATAGTAGCAAGAGACCTAGAGAAGGGCTCTCGAGATTACAGGGACTTTAATGATAGGTGTTGAGTTGATGGCAGGTAGGGCTTAGGCTAGTGGTCATATGGAACCACTTGGTATGATTATCTTTGCTAACTACAAATCATTGCATGATAAGTTGGCCTATTATGAGGTTGTAGTCATACGTAACCTGCCAATTGTGCTTTGTTACGTAGCATATTTGGATTATAGACAAGCAGGTTCTAGTGTTAGCATTGTGATTGTGGGTCACCCACCTTGGGGTCAAAATGGAGGAAGGTTGAGTAGATTTCTTGATGGAGGTGATGGTGGTGATGGTGGTGTTGGGAGAGATCAAGGGAGAAGTGTTCATGGGAGTTATTTTTATCATGGGTGTGTAGTTTACTGGGTAGATTTGATGTATTTTGATGTATACGGCTCTTTGTGAAGCCTATATTCGATGTATATTTTTTGATATACGGAGCTTGTGAGACTTCAGGTGATGTAAAGAGACATTTTGATATGATTATATATATGATGAGGATGATGATTTTGATCAACAGTTTATGTATTGGTGTTTATGTGATGTGATGGTCATATTCAATTTGATATATGGGTTAATGTTGTATAGATATTTAATGAATGTTGATGGAAAATGTTATTATGTTGATGTGATGTGTTATGGATGTTTGACTTCAATGTGATCAAAGTTTGTATCAAAATGTGTTTTTTCATCTTTAAATAAGAATAAAACATGGAATGATTGCTTTATACCATATTTGATATATATGTGATGAGAAGTAATATTCTGAAGGCACTGAAACAAATGAGGGGATCAACGATTGAAATGACTAAACTGGGCTGTGGTGGGAAAAATGGAAAGAAAATTTATGAAAACTGCAAATGAGGGGAGGAATAGTTGGGAGGATCCATGTGGAGCCACAGGATAGGAAAAGGGGAGTCGTTAGGGTTTGGCAGGGGTTTTGAGGGAGTGGTGGGCTGGTGGAGGTGAGTAAAGCTATGATGGCTTGGATGAAAACTACTGAGAATTTGTGCCCTAATCCTAGGGTTCCAATAAAAAATATGACTTCGGTCGGGATAGGTGGGTATGGGCAAGTGCCAGTTGCAAGAAGATTAGGTGCAGGGGTGTCAGGTGTTGAAGGCTCAGCTCAGCCCCATATATCTACTTCATTCAAAGAAGTGTTGACTAACAAAGGTGGCAGGCTCCCAGGAAAACAAGCTTCATGTACTCATAAATACCTGGTAGATTTGGCTGAGGTTGTTCCTTCGCTAACCATCGCAAACCCAGAAGTTGAGGAATACTTCCAAAATTTATCTTGGGATGTTGTGATTGGTAGGTTTAATGGCTTTTGGCCTTCCTCCTCTACCCTGTATCAGTGGGTCTTCAAGAACTGGACCAATAAATGTGAAATCTTTCTCCGTTCTAAGGGATTTTTTATAGTTCATTTTAGGGAATCTAAGGATTATCAATGTTGTTTGACAGGTGGTCCTTGGTTCTAGGGACATGTGGGTTTATTTTCAACTCCATGGTTTCTATATTTCAATCTGAATACTTATTTGGTGGCCAAAATGCCAGTTTGGGTCAAGCTGCCTAACCTCCCCCTACATCTGTGGTATGCCCTAGGAGATATTGGAAATGCTTTGGGAAAGTTTATTAAAGAGGACATAGATAGAACACATTTGGGTTTGTGTTCTTATGCCCGAATGTGCATGGAAATTGACTTGAGAAAAGATTTACCTGACCACATTAATCTTAAATTCGACAATTATTAGCATTCACGGATTTTAGACTATGAGAATACTACATTTCAGTGTAAAATATGCAGGAATACGGGTCATTTACAAGATTCTTTCCCTTTTAATAAAAATCAGAAATTGGTAAAAAATAATGGATCGACGTCATCTAGTGGTTAGGGTTCTGTTAATCTGGATTTGGTATCCGCTTCAAAGTTTAAAGATAATATGAGTAATCCTCACACAGGCGGTAAATTGGTTTCAGAGAAGGATGGCTCAGAGGATGGTATGCAAGAAAACCAGTTGGTGGTAGCGGGAATAAAAATGGGGCATATTTCCAAAGGCTCATAATCAGATCAGGATTCAATGTTAGAGAATGGGATGGCTATGGTTAACTCCGGCGACCTGGTGATGGTGATTTCGTCTGACCTTGGAAAGTGGCAAGAAGTAAAGAGGAGGAAAAACAAAAAGGGACGAATGGGAAGCATCAAATATTATTTTCCATTACAGGGTGGGAAGTAATTATGGTTTAATCTTACACTATGGTTAGCTTATAGTTTTTAGATACTTTTGAAAGTTGGAGAGCAACTATTGTTGTTTGTTTCCAGCTTTTTTATCCTGTTGTTTTCTTGAGGTTTTTGGCCTTAGTTTTTGAATAGGGAAAGGGTACCTTCAACCCACTTTATCAATCAAAAAAATATATTCTGAAGGCACTTGCACTTTTGTCCTTTATAACGAATGTTAACATATGACTAATAATGGGTAGTCACGAGTGGGATCTATGATATATATGGAAGTGAAAATGTGTACCTTCTTAGGACATGGGAAGGGATAACATATGTATGTTGTGTGGGAGAGTAGGTCCTCTTTTTAATATTTTCATTTGGAGATGCCCCAGCTTGTATATTTTATTTTTGATGCAAACTGATCGATGTGGGAAGTTTGATTTTTATGGGAAAGCTAATCGATGCGGGAAGCTTTCCTAGGATGCTTTTGATATTTTACATTTGAAGGTTGATCAACACGAGAAGCATTTTTACATAGGTAGTCATCCTTCGAGGGAGTAGTCTATAATTTTGATTTTTTGAATTTTTCTTTTTGGATGGTTATCCTTCAAGGGATTGGTCTATGATTTTAATAGGTAGTTTTCCTTAAAGTGATCAGTATAATTTTATTTTTGATAATGTTATTTTGATTTTTGATAGTTTTCCTTTAAGGGAGCGGTCTATTTATTTTGATAAGATGCATCCATAAATATTTTTGACTTTTTTTTAGATGAGGATAAACCCTAATAGACCACTTCAAGGAGGGGAAGAGATGTGTGCACAAACTACACATGTATGTACCCTGACATGTCTTTCAGCTGATAGACAGGGTGGATGGATTTAATGATTGTGGGATTACTGCTAAGGAGGAACTTGTCCATGTGAAATATGCGATGAACAAATCTATGGTGCTCATCTTTAAGGTTTTGAGGATAGTGATGGAAAACCACATACCTTTAAATCATTACAATGATAAGCTGGTTGGTTGGTGGTGAAAGAAGATCATTGATATGACTACTATCATGATATTTGAAATGTTAACAATAGAAAGGCCACAAGTTCAAGGCATTTAGAGGTTCCTTTGCAGGTGTACCATCAATGGAGGCTAGATAATAAGCTCCCAACCCATACTTATGAGTGATGACATATGGACCGATCTAGTTAGGGGCAAACTTTCCACGTTTACCCCTTTCTAGAGTAGTGACATTTTTATTTTCCTTGATAACGACATCACCTATGTTAAATTTTTGTTCTTTTACATGTTTGTTATATGCACATTTGATGCACTCTTGATAGACATGATGATGTTTGAGAGTTGTTAATTATTTTTCATCTA
Source organism: Taxus chinensis (assembly GCA_019776745.2). Taxonomy (NCBI): domain Eukaryota; kingdom Viridiplantae; phylum Streptophyta; class Pinopsida; order Cupressales; family Taxaceae; genus Taxus; species Taxus chinensis. Next base: position 896,207,170 of record CM034148.1, read on the forward strand.
ATATTTCTAAGTGTGTTAGATGGTCTTGTCGATAGTCCTCATTGGAGATGAAATCCCTAAGGGATACATGGAGTGATGGGATTTGAAATTCAAGGGGTAAAACTACCTCAGATCCATAGACTAGTGAGAAGGGTGTAACACCTATAAGAGTACGGATGCTAGTTCGATAAGCCCAGAGAGCAAACGAGATTTGGAGATGTCAATTTTTACCTATTTTGTCAAGGTTTTCATAAGGATTTTGTTAAGTGTTTTGTTATAAGCTTCAACTTTTCCATTTGCTTGTGGATAATATGGTGATGAAAATCTTAGTTTGATATTAAATGTGTCACAAATTTTCTTAGCGTCTTTCTTTTATAAGTATTTTACTTTATCAGTGACCGGCTTGTGAAGGATACCAAAGTGACATATGATATGTTGATAAATGAAATAGAAATTTTTATTAGCTTTAGTAGATGTAAAATGGATGGATTCTATATGCATGCAAAAGTAGGCTAATTTAACAACTAGAAACTAACACCAAGTGGTTCATATAACTAAGTTAATTCAACATAAACATCATGATAAAGATATGTAAGGGAAAAACCTAATCAATGCATCCAACATTAAAACATTAAATGCAAAGAAATCCCTTTGATATTTGGATGTGCTTTGTGATTATAATTGCTCCTTTTGTTGAACCAACTGTGATTACAAGTGATCAAAGGAAGCTATCTCCATGAAGAGGAAAGGATCTCACCAATACAGCTTGATGGTCATGTTTGGTTCTTCCTTTACTACTCTTTGCAAGTAGAGGATAAAATGGATACTAGATCAATAAGCTTTTCAAAGTAGAAAATGTTCTTATCATGTCTATAGAGTAACACTAGTATGTGTGGTGTAAGATTGGAAAGAAGGTACTAAGTTCTTTATATAGCTTTCCAATTTGGGAGAAGCTAGAAACCTAGAGAATGTGGGATAAAGATAAAGTAGAATTAGAAAGGGATAAACATGATTAGAAGGATTAATTAGTAATTAGCAACTCATGGGAGTTGGAGATGATTTAATTAATCAACTAGGATTAATTAATAGGCCAAGATAAGCTTAATAAGCCATTTGGAGATGATTTAGAAGGAAATAGGTAGAATTTGGAGGGTTTTGGGGGGGATTTAACCAATAAGAAGGTTTATTGCTTAAATGGGAGATTAAAAAGGCTTAATTAACTAATAATAGTTAATTAATTGGAAGAGGATTATAACTAACGAAGTTTTGTTAATTGGCATTCGGAATGAAGGAAAGGCTAGTTAATTAATGAAGTGTCGTTAATTGACCGAAATAAAGGGGAATGTTAGCTAATTAGTGGGAACTCACTAATTATAACGAAATGATGGGAAAGACGATAAACAGTGTAATTTTAGTAGTAAAATTATGTAGTCGGATTTAGGTGTCTACATTTTGCCCTCTTTGGTGTGGTGTAACGCAAGTGATGCCACTTCAAAGATAGTAGACAATTACAGACAATTAAATTTTGAAGGAGTAGAAGAAAAATTAGTAGAATGAAGGATGCCCCTCCAGTGTGATGGGGTGATTCAAGAGGTCGATCGATGATCAAAAAGAAGAAGGAAAAAATAAGATGTCTGAACCTAGCTCAGTTAGTGCCATTGTTCAATGGAACTAATGGAAAATAAATCCTATGCAAAAGATGGAAGAAACATGGGGGAGGGGGATAAATATAATCTCTACCCCAGGATGTTGTGGAAGAAGATAGTTGATAACGATGGAATGGGCATAGCAAATGATGAAGCTTAGTTGGCCAAGTTGAATAAATAAGATTTAGAAAATGATTTTGATAGAAAAATAGGATGAAAAGGGGTTACCCAAACATGGAATATCGGAAGATCACAACGTAGTCAGCAAACCATCTAGCTCAGGAGTCAAAATTTTATTTGAGATAAGCATGACAACAATAAGTGTAAAATGTATGAAAAGAACATAATACTGATTTTTGTTCATTGCTAAAGGACTGACTCAAAGTAAAATAGATGAAAGTAATGTAGTATGATAAATTATACAAGCAGACTAAAAAGGAAATAAACACAAACAAACATACTCAAACATGTAACTTTCAAGAGCAGTTGGGACAATGGATTTAGATACCAGCTTCAATTGCCCACATAGGTCTAAATTATACGACAAGGGTTAAAAATATGCACCCCAATAAAGGATACATGCAAGGTGAATAAACAGAGGACATAGAAGTCCAATGAAAAAAGGAATTGAATGCATTTTATGGAAGACATACCCCAAGCAACGATAGTGATGCAAGGGATTGGTAAAGACATAGCAAGCAAACTAACTTTCTTAATGAGGGAAGGATCAAAATGATCTATCATGAAAAAGTGAGCTAGGAGAAGCTTTTGAAGTACTCCAAAGTAAGATCTTTGTAGGATAATTTAATCAATGTATATGATGATAATATGATTAAATGTGAATGTGATAGGATGATAAGTGATGCTCATGAACAATGATTTTGGGTTTTGAAGTTTTTATGTCCAATGTTTTTGGATGTTTAGAATCGCTACCAATGTTTGAGGAGGGTTACATGCATCTAATTTTTGTTTTTAGATTTTTTGAATTTTTAACCAATGATCCCTTTTAAATTTGATACAGGTTTGTGAAATTAGGGTTTTTCAATTGTTGTGACATGGCTAGGTTTTAATAGACTTTGCTGACTTTGTCCCCAATGTGCATGATTTTTTAAAGCTATGTACATGAAAATTAAGATGCAAAGATGCCCCCAATGAGAGGTGAGAATTTACAAGAAAACTTGCACATTATATACAAGAGGAAGAATCTATCAAATTAATGCCAAGATCAGATAGGACATAAACATGATGATGAACTCAAACCAATGAAGGTGATTTATGGAAGGAGTAAAAGCATGCCCTAAGTGCAAGATTGACTAGCCATGAAACAGATAATAGAAAGAAGTAGAAGATTATTTATTAAAATGGGATAAGTTTCCCTCAAACATAGTAAAAAGGAATGATTAATTATAGACATGGATGTTAATTAATTAATGAATGACTTGGATGGGAATTTGAATTATATGAGGAGGATATGAAAAATGTAAATAGATGACTTGCATGAAAAGGTGATGAACCAAAGGCACAAATCATGAGACAAGATACAACTAAATCAAGAGTCTAAAGAAGGTAAATAACAGTTGTTAAATGAGCCTGGTCATGTTTAGTCATCAAGATCCAGCTTTGATGTGGTCAAAAGGAATACTTGTTTGAATGAATATTGGAATAAGCAAGCAAGTGAAGACACACTAGCCAATGTGTAGGAATTGTAGTGCCGACATTTTTAAAGCTGGTGTTATTGTTGGAAGGGATTCCAACTAGACATGGTTACCTGATTGTTAGAATTGATATGACTTTGGACATTATTACTAGATAGTTAGATAGAATGAAACAAGAATTGATTCCAGGAGTATTTTGGGCGATAGTGCCAATTGGACAAGATGTTCATCGTAGGAACTGATATATTTCTTATCATCATGATTGAAACTTAGGGTCATATGATAGCCATCTATTGCTCAGATGATGTTTCTTTGTTTAATATGAGATGAAACGAAATAGTAAAATTTCATGAAAATTTAATAATGGTAATTTTGCATTTCTAAAGGACCTCAAAGTAAATGTCATGCAAATTAATGTGAGGATGATTCAAAGTAAACATGTGGACCAAATTGTATGCATAGCACAAACAAACGTTCATAAAACATTGTTCAAGATATTACCCATGTTTGATTGATATTGTGATGCTATAGTTCCCAAATGTTTAGTTATACACAAATGTGGTTTAATGGAATCCCAAGAGTACATGTAAGGTGACAAGTAAACGGAGAGCATAGAGAGTTTCATGGTAAATAAATCATGCACAACAAAACTACCCCACTAGATGTGCAAGGGAATACAAACATAACCATGAAAATGATCTTTGATGAGCCTTAGATAAAAATGATTGCATGTCGTGGCTAAGAATAGGTGAGAACCAAACAATTGCTAATGTAATTATTTAAGTAAAATTTTTTATGTTTAGGATGTTGTGTCCTTTTTATTTAAGATGTTTTGAGCTTTACCAGTTTTTTGATTTTTATGTTTAAGTTAATGTTTTGGATTTTGGTTTTACCAATGTTTGTGGATTTTGGTAGAAGATTGGGGACCAACATTTTTGAATTTTGAATGGTTTACCCCAATGTTTTCTGACCCTTTGAAAGTTTGCCGAAGCTACGAAATTGATTTTGAATATTAAAGATACCCCTTTTGAGCTCTGGTGAGTAATTTACGAGGGAAAACTGGGCCCTTGGACCCTATATAATAGGTAAGGAGGCCTATTTCCAAGGTTTGGATGGATAGTTTCAACTATGATTTTCCCTCAAAGTCACCATGAATGCTAAGAATGAAAGTTGGGTTGCTGCTGAAATTGTTAGAAAGAAGTTCCAATTTGTTTTATTAAAATTTTTGGAAAATTTTCCCTGATACAGGTTAAAAGGTGAGTTTACTCATACATTTGGATGTTCTAAATGGAATCTTTGACAAAAAATGTTTGAGAGGATAGGGGGTGAAAATATAGTCACTTTCCCATTGGTAATGAAAAATTGATTAGGTTCCTAAAGGTATTCTTCCTCATGTGAGAAAAATAAGGATTATGGTTCACCTTATCTTTCTTGGACCACTTCCGGAGGAATCAACTTGGTTTGCTTCTAGGAGGTGAGCTTGGACTGAACTCTCTTAGGGCTCCATTTTGTTCAAAAGCATTATAGAGGTAGGATCCTTTAACCAAGGGATTATTTTAGTTGTTCTTATCTATTAAATGTTGTCTTCTTAATGGAATCCCGTGTCTTGAAATCCTCTCCTTGCTCGAGTTGTCCCCCTAATGTGAGTTGTTCAAAGCTACTTCCAGCCCTGTATTCTCCATTGAAAACCCTCCGCCATCATGTTGGACCCCCCCTGTTGGCTTTCCAAAGAATGTAGGGGAAGAGACCCCTATTTCTGCTTCTAAAACTCACTGGTTGCCTCAACCCGAATAGAAGGTTACCAGGGCTTCTCAAAGTTTAACCTTGGACTCTTGAGGTGGAGAAAAGTCCTCATGAAATTGAAATTTTGAACATTTCCTCCTGAATATTAGCAGTGAGAAACCCTTTTGGATGTGCATATGAAAGCTCTCCCAAGAAGGATTTCTGATAGAAACTGTTGAAGGAATAAGGAGGATGCTTGACAAATTAGAAAGGTAAGAGGAAGTTTTGCATAGGACCATGTTTTGTTGATAGCTCCTAGATTGATGAGATCTTTGTTGAAGCATAAACTCCTTCTCAATCCCATTTAGTGAAGGCAAAAACTTGACCTTGATTATCCTCATGTTGTTGTTTTCATTTTTAAGTGATTAAATGGTCTTATGTTCTTGTTGAGTAACATCCCCAAAACTTCTGCAACATTGTGGAAGCGGAGTTCCGACAACTCTCATGGGCTTGGGGTAAGGATAATGAAAGCATGTAAAGGACCATAAAGATGATGATGCCTAGATAATGGGTGAGGCTAAACAAGCCATGAAAACTCTTGGTATGTTCCATTCCTGGAAGAATATCAAGACCAGCATAGAGCCTCAAGCTGCCAAAAATAGTTGTAGAGCTCTTGCCATTCTTGTATGTTTTCATGTTGTTTTTTTGGTGGACATTCTACTGATCACTTTGCAATATAAATGTGGTTTTTCAAGTTTATAGCATTTTTTGGCTACTTTAAGATTAATAGTCACATTATGGATTCATGTAAACTTTGGTCCTTACTAAGAAGAGTTTTGGATTAAATTTATTATGGCTAAAAGCCATCTGAAAATAATGTATCAAGGGTTTAGATCAAAATCAAACCAAACTTTTTTCTTCAATCTCTAAAACAAAAGTAAGAGTTTGAACAAAGTCCAAACAACATATGGTAACATATAATTTTATTTTCTCATCGAGATATGTAGTTATGTGGAAATATAAAATCTTGAAAATATTAGATGTACTTGCATTTGAAAAACACTATTATGCTGTAGGAATGACTTTATTTTGATAGGTGATTTGTGAATGGAGGGTGGAAGGAGATCTATACATTTCTCTCACTGCCAGTCAGAGCATCCATAGACCCGACGGAGATGTATTTGATTCTAGTTCGCAACATTTCTCTACTTCCAGCCAAGCATCCATAGCCCTAGTAGAGATATGGAAATACCCCAAGAGAGATTTTTTATATTTATTTGATTTTTATTTTTGATTGATTTTTTTCTTTCTAAAAACTATTTCATCTCTCTCGATTGTTTTGATGAGGGGTTAAGAACCACTTATGGCTTGATGGAAGGATGTGGAAGTGATTGTGATGATGACATTGGCTAGTGTCAACAAATACACCAAAAAGGTATTCACAACAATTTTATTAGATGTGATGATAGTGATAGGATCTCTAAGAGGTCATTCGTTCTTTAATTTACCAAGGTGATGAAAGACCAAGGTCAAACAGATACCATAGAGATAAATTTCACAAAATGAGCCACAAATAGATTAACCAAAATATCATCGAAAGGATGAAAATGGTGGATGACTTGCAGAGGAATGGAAAGAAAGGGAATAAATAACATCCATGTGTATGTAATACCTTATTGCAATGTTTGATCTTTGTACCATTTGATTTTTTTTTGTAATGTTTTAATGTTTTCTCATTTTTTATTTTTATTGTTTTGTTTGAAGGGATTTTTTGAAGATGAATTGGGAAATTGGGACCAACAATGTCACTCTATGTGATAGGATCCAACAATGATGTTTTTTATTTATTTGATAAGGGATACTAGGATTCTTTTTCTTATCAAGAGTGATATTATCTCCAATCTCGATGATCGTGGTGAGATCATACTCGATAAGTGATTGTGACTTATCTTTCAACATGGATTTTATATGTGGGGGATTGAGTTCCCTATCCATATATTTTTTCACTTTGTGCCATACTTGATGGTTGCATTGGTGTGCATTCTTGAATAATTTTTGCATTTTTAGATTTGTGGTTAGTTGGATTTTCGTGGATATTTGGAGTTCTTAGGATTTTCTGATCTTATCTTGATGAAGAAACTATTTATGTTTCATACCAACTAATGCATGATTTGTTTGATCCCAAGAAGTTGGAGAAGAAATTGGATGTTTAGGATTGATGAGAGGAATGGTAGGAATGATGGTGGTCTTGCCACCATATGATGGCATGATGAAGGGAAGAGGATATGGTCCATGGATTGAAGGAAATGGGATACCAGGAGGTGTCCCATAGAATATGGACTAGATGTGGCCCAAATGGGACTACAGGAGGTGAGCCATAGATAGAAGATGAAGGGCTACTAGGATGTGGCCCAAGTATAGAAGAAAATGGGCTACTAGGTAGGTGTCCCATATATGGAAGATGATGGGATGATGTGTCCACAAATAGAAAGATGAAGGGCTACTAGGACATGATCCCACAGTATAGAAGATGAGGGGTTAGTAGGATGTGACCCAAGAATAGATGGGGCTACCAAGAAGGTGACCTCAATGAGAAGATGAAGGGATGCTTGGCCCAATATAGAAGGAATTATGCTCGTATATATAAGGAGAGATTACAATTAAGGAATCGTGATATGAAAATGAGGATAAAAGATGGATCAAGGATAATACCCATCGTTATGTTTCGTCATGAAATGAGGGATTGTGAAGATGGAAGAATAAAGAGGAGGATCAAGTTTGATGATCTTCAGGATCTTCCTCTATTTTGTTGGACAAAAGGAATCAACTTCTTTCCCACAATACATGAATTACATCGAGGTCAAAAGAAAATCCTTGCTTGTGATCCTCTAGAGGAATGTCATCATGTAGCCCCATGAATTCTCCATGATTGCTTCTTCATTCTAAAATAAATCAATTGGTATGGGATCATTGTTGGTCCAACAATGATAGTAGGTTGATTGGATGGGAAGGTTTCACATTATAGGTTCAAAAAGTCTTTGAAAAGATTTAGAACTTGTTTGATGTTTGATGATGTAGATGATAGGGAAGGTTTGACCTTATTTTGACTCCCACAAAAGACTTGGATTTAGATGTCTTACAAGTTGAAGAAAATGTATATCTTGGAATTAGGTTGGTATTGGTTTTTCTTATGAAGATGACATATGAACACACACAGGTAGACAAAGAGGATTGGATTTCGATAGAAAATCAGTAGATTGCGATGTAGGGGTCAACTTGAAGAAGATTGGATTATGGAATTTTGAGTTGCACTAATTTTCGAAGGAGGAAGATGACTCATTGAGGTAAATAGATAAAGGGGGTTCTATGAAGAAATCAGGATGATCGTGACTCAGGAGTTGAATTAGATGTTTGATTTGGAGGAACTTAGAGTCACACGGATCTTCAAAGGAGGAAGATGTTCATTGAGGTGACTGATAAAGGGGATCCTGTAGAGAAAGGGAGGACCATGACTCAAGAGTCAAATTAGATGTTTGATTAGAGGAATTTGGAGTCACACAGATCTTCAAAGGAGGAAGACATCATTGAGGTGACTAATAAAGGGGGTCCTACAGAGAAAGAAAGGACCATGAACTCAGGATTTGAATTAGAGGAATGATGGGGAGAATTTGTGGTGACACAAATCCTTAGAGGAGGAAAATGTCATTTAGGTGACTAATTATTCCTTAGAATAAATTCAATTGGATGAGGCTCAGGAGACTGAGGGGAATTAGAATAATAACATGGATTAGAATAATCAGGAGACTGAGGGGAATCAGAAGAATAACATGGATTAGAATCATCAGAATCATACCATCAACTATGAGATGAAGGTGGGGAAAGGGGTAACCAGAATGGGTTCTCTAGTGAAAAGAACCAATCAAGGTTTGGTCATGATGGGCATATTTTGATGTGAATGCCAAAACCTAGGTTCCTCATATTGTCGTAAGTGTGAGGAACCATGTGATAGTTAGTCATGGTTGGAATTGTTGGGACTAAATTCCTAGACCTAGATTGTATGATTGAACTCCTTCAAATGGAAGGAAGTTCCATGTCAATTTGGGCAACATAATGACAACCAACTAGACATTTTGTAAATATGGGGATGCTCATGTGATTTTCTAAAGGAAATATAAGGAAAACAAGACATCAAGTTGCAATGACACAATTTTGACAAAATCCAGCATAATGGTACAAAGGAAAACAAGTTACAAGTCTCAAAATAGTCAAAATGGTTGCTAATGAATAATGTGTGGCACCGTAAATGCTGCAAAGCGTAAAATTTTTCCTAGATGTGAAGTGTATGATGAAGGTCACCAAGGAAAATCTATGAAGTCCTAGACAAAGGGATCAATAACAAAGGAAATTATTTCCTATGTTCAAATTTGTCTCAAAAGTTTTTTGATAAGATAACAACACAATTTCAATATTTAAATCAATGAGTTTTGAACAAACAAGATTTAAGTATTAAAAGGGGGTTGAATTGATTTGAAAACGTAACAATACAAGGTATACACTTAAAACAAGTTTAACACAAACAAGGTTTAAGTCTTGAAAATGGAGGATACAAATGCGAGCAATGCAATAATACAATTTGGACACTTAAATCAAGTTTTAAAAAAAACAAGATGTAAGTATCAAAAGGGATTGACACAATGCGAGCAGTGTAATAACAACACCTCCAATACTCAAATCAATGATTTTAAAGAAAAACAAGGTCTAAGTATAACAATGAGTCGACATAATGTGAGTAGCGTAACAATACAATTTGGAAACTTATATCAAGTTTTAATAAAACAAGATGTAAGTATCAAAAATGGATTGATATAATGCGAGCAATGTAACGATGCAAAGTGAAATCAAGGAAAGATACCTTCTATAAATGAGACATCTCAATATGGATTTCAAGACAAGGCTACCAAAATATGAAGATGTACCAACACACTTTCAACACTTACATCAATGTCACAATAAAGAGTTGATGTAAGTGGGTGCAAAAGTGGTGGACATGATTTTGGTAGCACTTTGTTGCTCTCTTTTGACCAAAAATGTCAACAAGAGAACAAGGGAGATAGTACAAGTGGTGATGAAAAATACGTGGCGTAGCACAACTTTGACAGAGTTTTGCCTTGTTTTATAGCAAGGTAGAAACTAGGAAAAAGTTTTGCGTTGTAAGTTTCGTGATGAATAACACACGATGCAAACTTTAATGAACTCTCCCCTTGTTCGACTAATAAGGTTTTGAATCCTGAAGAATTTTTTATTTTGTGAAGGCTCTTTGAAACACAATTGGATAAGGAAAAGTTGGCCCCAATGCCAAATGGCTACCTAGGATTTTTTTCACAACACTTGCCAATACTTTTCTAAGAGAGATATGCTTTTCACTAGATAAATCCTAAACAAAGTACCATTACCCCACAATCAAATTAATGAAAGAGGCCTCATACGGAAAACTTGAAGCATTCCTCATGGGTATTTCTAGTCAAGTAGGTAGTGGGGCACTTCCTGTTTCATCAACCAGTTCCCTCAAGGTGTTGACTACTTTGGGGTTCCTGTGGTAATCCTCATAATGATTTATATGGATTATGCCAAGATACTTCCCACAGTTTAAAGTGGATAAGTTTTAACCCTTATCTGAACCTGTAATTACAATGTTTTGAATAAAGTGTTATGTGTTTTTTTATCTTTGATTAAAAATGTGGTTTAGCACACCATTGGCAACCTGCAACACATTGTCATTAGTATTTATTTTGATTCGATTCTTTGACAAGCACATGGTCCTACACTCAAATGGTTTAGTAGTTTTCCATGAAACCCACAATGTTTTGAAAGAGGATCAAGGTTGTTTTTTATTCTCAAGATCATCAAAAGATGCAAGAGAAGAACATACATCATGTTTGATCCAACTAAATAGAAATGTAAAACTTAAATCAAATGACCATTAAAATTCTTTGTAAAAGATTAATTCCCTTAAACAATATAAATGATGAAATTTCCAAGTTAATCCCAATATTATAAAATGAAGATCAAATTTGCTTTGGTTCTCAAGATTTCTCAATAGTGCAAGAGAAGATCATACACAAACTTTGATCTAAATTAAGCAAAATGGAAAAACAACTTTCATCAAAGCATTTAAACATGTTAGAAAGTGATTTCAAAAGTAAAACCTACAAAATAGAAGTTATGAAAACTTATAAATACAAGTGGTTAGCAAACACCAAAAATTAGATTATGAAAATTTTGAAATCCAAGCCCAAAATCACACATAACGCTAGTGCACAAAGGATCAACGCTAGCATAAGAGGTTAACAGTAGAGCATGGAGGGTCAACGCTAGTGCACATAGGATCAACGCTAGCACACAGAGGGTTAACGATAGCACACTTTCACAGAGATAGATAAATGCCATAGTTCAATGGTAACGTACTTCTAGAAATGGTATTTGCATAAAAAGAGGAGGCTACATTAGCGCACAGATATTCAGCATAAACACATTTCTGCATAGGCTAAAATCATAGGCTAATGATAACACATTTCCAGATAATGGTATCGCAGAGATGAGGTATACTAGCATCCAGATATGCAATGTTAGAGTAAGGAGAACAATATAGATGCACAAAGGATCAACACTAGCACACATAGGATTGTCGGTAGCGCACAAGAGCTACGTAGATGTACAGAGGGTCAACGCTAACGCAAGGAGTATGTGTCTCTTCAAAATATGGGAAAACGACTACAAATGTCTAAAAATCTCAAAAAATTGTTGATAAGCTTCAAATTCAGTAGCACTTTACCTCCTTCACACCTACAAGGAACACTCAACACATGTAAACTCAACAAAACAAGTTAAGAAATACAAGTTAGATAAAAATGTGCAAAATAGAGGTCAGTAAGAAAAAATGAAACTTAACTACAAAAACTTGAGAAGTGCACATGAGACAAAGGAGTCTCCCATCGGGCATGCCATATGTATGCATGTAAAAGTAGACTAAGTTAACAACTAGAAACTAACTCCAAGTTGTTCATATAACTAAGTTAATTCAACATAAACATCATGATAAAGATATGTAAGGGAAAAACCTAATCAATGCATCCAACATTAAAACATTAAATGCAAAGCAATCCCTTTGATATTTAGATGTGCTTTGTGATTGTAATTGTTCCTTTTGTTGAGCTGATCATGATTACAAGTGATCAAAGGAAGCTATCTCCATGAAGAGGAAAGGATATCACCAATATGGCTTGATGGCCATGTTTGGTTCTTCCTTTACTACTCTTTGCAAATAGAGGATAGAATGGATGTTAGATCAATAATATTTTCAAAGTAGAAAATGCTCTTATCATATGCATATAGTAACACTAGTATGTGTGGTGTAAGATTGGAAAGAAGGTACTAGGTTCTTTATATAGCTTTCCACATCGGGAGAAGCTAGAAACCTAGAGAATTTAGGACAAAGATAAAGTAGAATTAGAAAGGGATAAACATGATTAGAAGGAATTAATTAGTGATTACCAACTCATAGGAGTTTGAGAGGATTTAATTAATCAACTAGGATTTATTAATAGGCCAAGATAAGCTTAAGAAGCCATTTGGAGATGATTTAGAAGGAAATAGGTAGAATTTGGAGGGTGTTGGAGGGGCATTTAACCAATAAGAAGGTTTATTGATTAAATGGGAGATTAAAAAGGCTTAATTAACTAATGATAGTTAATTAATTGGAAGAGGATTATAACTAATGAAATTTCATTAATTGGTATCCAAAATGGAGGAAAGTCTAGCTAATTAACGTAGTGTTGTTAATTGACTGAGATAAAAGGGGGATGTTAGCTAATTAGTGAGAACTCGCTAATTATAATGAAATGACGAGAAAGTCGATAAACAATGTAACTTTAGTAATAAAACTACGTAGTTGGATTTAGGTCTCTACATATTCTACCCATTTACTAAAGTATTCAGTGGTTGTGGTGATAGAATGATGTTGTTGTGATGCGCGAGGATTAATTGTGTCAATGAGGTATAACCCCCGTTACGAGAAAGGCTATAGGTCTTAAGTGGGTTGTAAGGATTGAGTGGTTATGTGAGTGAGATTTGAGTGTTGTTGACATTTAATGCATTTATTAACATATGTGTAGCAAGGTTTATTAATCGTAGGCCAATAATAGCCCATTTGGAGGACATGTTTAGCGACAAGTGTACCATTGAAATGTCCACCACATATATCGTCGTGGACTTCTTGAATGGCTTTAGTAGACTCATGATATTTAAGGCATCTTAACAAGAGGCCATCGAATCCACATTTGTACATGATACCACCTATGATGACATATCAGGTAGCATGTTGGAGGAATGACCGTTTAGCATTTCTAATAGGTCAGGATGAATTTTGGATCCCGAAAGATTGTCAAATATTTGAGTCTACCAAAGGTCAGTTGGATTGTTTTTTATTATGCTGATAGAAGGGAGTTCATTATTGTGGGATGGTTAATCAAGTCTGTGGATGTTAACGAATATTTTAGAATTATCAGTTGACAAGGGGATGAGGGATGCTAGAGAAGCCATGGTGTCTGCAAATTTGTTAAAGGATCGTGGAACTATTTGGATGGTGTAACTATCAAAGGATTCTAAGAGGAATTCAATGATGGATTTTTTTTTTGTAGAATCTCATTTTTACATTGGTAAATTCCTTTGATTTGATTGATGACAAGTTGTAAGTCTTCATAGATGTCTAGGATTTGAACACCAAGTATGACAGTGGTTTGGATACTGTAATTAAGGCTTCGTATTCGGCCATGTTGTTAGTACATTTGAAATTAAGTTTGAATGATAGAGGGATAGCATTACCCCAAGGAGGTATGATGATGATACGAGCCCCTCCCCCTTGCTAACACTTGGATATATCAAAGAAGAGCGTCATTTTGAGAGGGTTTTATTCTTGATTGATGATAGTTTTGATAGATTCGTTAGGGAATTGTTTGTGAGGTGGTTGATTTTCTAGGAGAGCGGCTTCAACGAGCTAGTCAGCAATAGCTTTTCCTTTAATATATTTTTGTAAGATAAATTCAAGATCAAACTTAGGCATGAGCATAAGTCACCTAGTAATGCGGTCACTATGATAGGGTTTAGAATGCATGGTTTTAAGATGATTTAACCTAGTAATGATGTAATTCTTATGGTTAAGTAGATAATGATGGAGCTTGGACATTACGAAGTACTAGGAAAAACACAACTTATCGACTTCTGTATAACGAGTTTCATATTCATGGAGAGTGTGGATTATATAATAAATGACTTGTTCACGACCCTGCTCATCACAATGAGTGAGCATAGCACCCAAGGCATGATTAGTAGTGGATATGAAAAGGTAGAATTGTTCCCCTTTACATGGAGGTGTGAGCACAGGTGGTGATAGGAGGTATTATTTGAGGTCGTCGAAGGCCTTTCGACAATTTTTGAGTACCCATCTAAAGTTAACATCTTTTTGAAGAAGGTGATAAAAGGGCTCACAACAATCTAAAATTTGTGATATTAAAGCGATGAATAGACTGAAGCTTACCTTGAAGGTTATGAAGTTGTTTGAGGTTTGATGGAGGAGACATTTTGATGATAGCTTTGATTTTAGTGGGGTCTACCCTCAATGCTCCCGGATAGATACGATGAACCCTAGGAGTTTGCTGGTGAGAACACCGAATACACACTTAGTGGAGTTGAGGCAAAGGAAATATTGAATAAGACGAATGAATATAGTGTTAAGGATAGTGAGATGATCCCTACGTTGTTTAGATTTCCCTAAGATATCATCCAAGTATTTTTATACCAATTTTGTGGATCAAGGTCATGGGAAGATGTATGCCATAGCACGTTGATAAGTAGCCCCTATATTCTTAAGTCTGAAGGGAATAACACGGTTAAAAAAAAATTCCCCCAAGGAGTGATGAAGGATGTTTTGTGTTGATCATCGATAATGATGAGGATTTGGTTGTAACCAGAGAAGCCATCCATAAGCGAGAGTATATCGTGGCTAGCAGTTAGATGGACAAGTCTGTTCAATGTTTTGGGGAGAGGGTAGTCAACTTTAGGACAAGTGAGATTGATGTCTCAGAAGTCAGTGTAGATACATAAATTTCCTGAGGATTTGGTAATGGGTACATGTTATTAGCTAATTTAAACTTCACAAAATTAATAAGCATGAAATTTTTTAAAAAATCAAAAGTATTATTTTGTGTGTTTTATCACCCTCGCCACGATCATCTTATTCTCACGATCATTTTGGTCTTTGTTTTGTCCATTTCGGGTGAGAACACCTCCCGTTAGGTCGCAAACTACGTTAATAATTAATTAATTAATATTTAATTAATTTCTTACCTGTTTATTTGATAAAATTAATTTTATTAAATTTTGGGGGTTTTTAATTAAATGAATATTAATTTAATATTTATTGAAAATCAATCGACAATTTTTTTGTTATTGCCATGGGAAATAATAATTCCGCTTCTAATGTCGAGAATGTTAAATTGGCTTTCCACACCCGATTTTCCCTTTCTTGGAAAAATTTTATTTTTTCCCCACTTGTCAAATTTCTCCTGCTAACTACCAACCTAACCAAATGGCAAACTGGCAAAAGATCTCCCAAATTCCCACATGGGGAAATTGATTGAGTTTTTTCCCATATTTCCCTAGCAATTAATTCCCACTACCCAGAGAAAGGGAAATTGGTTATTCCAATGGAAACAAAAAAATGGTTATGTGGAAGCTTCTTTAATCCTCGCAACGAATCCTCCGTGAAACTTTTGTGGAAGAATTCATGCGTAAGAAGTTAAGGCTCTTTATTTCTAACTTTTTTTTTTGTTATTTCCAAATTCTTCTTATTTCCCCAAACGTTTGTAGAGGAATATTTTTTCAAAGCCATTACAATCGGGAGAATTTAATTTAAAATAAATATTATTATTGTTGCTCAATTTGTAACTCGAGCTCAATCTCGATATTTTGCTTGTATTAACATTTTGAAAAAATTTAATTCAAGATCAATTATTATTATTATTTTTAAAATAATAATAATAATAATTAAACAAGCCATATTTCTCTTATGTTGACGGTGGTTCCGAGACTAAGACCCGACATTGTTTACATCATTTTTCTTTTCTGAGTCATTTTTCTGTAAAATTCATAATGGACCAAAAATCCAATAAATCTATAAGAAAATCAAGGAAGCCAATGGAGAAATCAAATAAGTCCACACTCAAGTATGAATTCCAAGGAATCAATCCTCCCACTTCCATCAAGTCTGCATATGAAAATATCAACGACACTAATCTTGGCCATGTTAACATGCAACAATTTTGTGATTGGGTGAAAGCTAAAGGCAAGATCATATTCTCATATAGGCTCTACCATAACGGTCTACCCCAAGTAACAACATTTCCTATCTTGGTGCAATTCCTGGAGCTGGTCATCGCCTACGCAGATCATTATGATCTCGAGAGGCAAGGGATTTATAAGGATAATCACAAGCCTTTCCTCTTAATCGCACCAGAGCACATTGAGGAATTACAAGCAGCATACCTAACTTCCCTGTGATTGCTGACATAACTCAGAAGTCAACACAAATGTTTTGGGATGAAGAACCCCTCAGATGGAGCAATATGGTTAATAACAACTGATTAGTGACCAAGAGGCCTTGAGTTGACTGACTTCCTAAGGAACTTTACTGCATTGAGTTCATGGAGGAAATCGGGGACATGAGCACTCTCTTGAGTCGAGTCTTCGGTCTACCCTCTGTCAGGATTTTCCATGCATGTATGTATTAGTTTATTTTTATCATCCTTGCCAAGAGAAAGTTTGTGGATTGGGCCACCATCATCAGTGATACTCTTCACAAGCAATTGATCGAAGTGAAGATGACTGGATGTTTCTACATGACATCATACCTGACTTATGCAGTGGCTAGAAGGAAGCTATTTCGGGGCTAGAAATGAAAGGAGTCATGAGTCCATCAAATAATGTGTTCCATCATTATCTGTAGTTAATTTTAAAAAATAACTCTCATCATTTTAAGAGAGTTAATGATGCATTCACTTTCCGCGTGATTCAAAACTTGAATAGGAATATAAAGGAAAGATTCTATAAAGATGTCATGGATGTCATTTCCTAATGGGGAACATGGTTTATTTAATTTCTTCCATGTTCCTACATTCATGTGAGTGGATTTACAGGTACTCCATATAAGCTTCCTCAGTATGTCAGTGACAAGTGGGCGTTGATGGAGCTTGCGCAATAACTATTCCAAGTTCATTGTTTCCTCAGTGACAAGCATTTTTTCAAGCATTCATTTCCCAATCAAAATTGGGGAATACCAATGTCCAAATCTCTTCAATGCACAACTCATGGAGAAAGAGTTTTCTCTCATCATTATTCATCCATATGTGAAGAGATTCTAGTTTGATATCGATGGATATATGCAAAAGATTCTTGGAGCAAAGTATCAACACAATCCTACCATGGAATATTTCTGGGTTTCCTGTTCAGATGAACATGAAGAGAGAAGGTGAGAGTTTTCCCACCTAACCCTTGCTCAAATCAAGGCCTTTCACTTCAAAAACCCTCTAGATTCATTTTTGGATGATGATGAAGATGTTATTGATCCCTCATATGATGTCATTTCCTTTACTCTGTTATCCTGAATTGATTGGACCAAAAGAGATGAATTTTCTCTTGATAACAAGAATGAACCGATCCTCGAAAGAAGCATATCCTGGTATAAAAGAGAACTTGCAAAGTTAGCATCAATCCAAGTTCATACCTCATGATTACAAAAATTTCCAACTCAAGGAGGTCTCCAGCTAACCAAAGCTTCTTCTCAGTCAACCTCTGTGCCAACCCATACGCATCAAGAAAGAAAATAGTGGTTTCCCAAATCCACTTCTTCAAAGAAGGTTTCATAGGGTGAAACATCCAAGGGTCCTAGCCCTAGTAAAGGAAGAGAGCATGTATCAGGAATTTCCACTTCCAGTAGATATTCTTGTACTCACGTTATTAATAGTTCAAGGAATCTCATAACAAACACTCCTCAGTCGTGTCTTGCATAAGAGTCTACTCAAGTGCAAGTGGTCCAAATATCAAATGCTTCTGAACCTACGGTTTATGAAGAGATTTCTCAAGATCTCCCTAATGTTCAAGAGGTTCATATCAAGGTTATTTCTCTAGAGAATGAAGTTGTGGAAAGGATTTTTGTAGAATCTAATGATGTTGAGAACAATGTGAATGTTACTTCAGAATCCAAACTTTTGTATGCAGAATTGGTGAAGGATACTCCTTTTTGGGTTGATTGTGAGATCAAGAAAGGAAGAGGGTTGTCAAGGCAATTGACATTGAATTCAATGCCATTTTCAAGCTCTCTAATGATTTTGTTCCCAAGAAGCCTAAAGTGCTCTCCCAGATAATGGTGGATGATGACGGAAATAGATTTGTGGATCTTTCCATCCCACAAGTTGACAAGGAACGTGATGCCATGACATCTACTAATTATGAAGGTTCCAGACTTGGACTTGGGAAGTCCACATTGGAAAGTGACATGGAAATGGCCCAAGATTTAATGGATATTGTGCTAAAGAGGCTTGAGAAATATAAATCTCATAACTCTCAGCTCAAGGCCAAAAAGAATCAATTGGTGGATTATTTTCAACATCTAATAAATCTCATATCATCCACTTTCCCAGTACCCGATGCAGTGGCTACCTCTGATGAAGAAACTCTCAATTTTTCAAAAAAAAATAAACACATTGGGCCATGTCACTAAATCTTGGCTTTCAGAGATTCTCATTTTTGGTGGAGAGACGATTAAAGCAGTCGTTAAGCTTCATGAGGACATTAGTGCATATCTGGATCCAATCCTTTCTTTTAAGGAAGATTTTGTTTCTAACATATCAAATTTGGATGAGGTATTGCCTAGTCTACAGGAGATGACAAGTATGAAATCTTCAACTTTAGCCATTAAAGTAATTCTTGAATTTGAATGTCGAGGGACACGATTTCTTTGGTGTCTACATTTCAAATCAAGAAAGACACTTCTCAAGGATTATATGATCCATTACGAGAGCGTATGTAATGAAGCCTTCACTTCACTTTCCTCAATTCAGGATTTCATAGCTGAGATCCCTTATGATCTTATAAATGAGCAAAATTAGAGACATTCATCAGAATATGTTGAGGAAAAATTCTCATCATTGTTCAAAGGCATTTATATTACTGCCATCAATTTCTCTTCAGCTTTAATGGAACGTTACATTAAATTAAGGAACTTATTTGAAAATTTTCAATCAAAGATGGTCAATCTGAATGATATGCCAGGTAGGATCTTGGAATTACAGGTGTTTTGTGAGGTTTTGCTTCGACCAAGTGAACCTCTTAAGGAAGAAAACATGTTTGAAACATTGGGAAGGTTCAAATCCTTTCAATTGGTTAAGGTGGTGGATCCTAATTTCATTGATGTGATGAGGAGATAGTTTTTCTGGTATCTAACGAAGTGAGAGATTCCATTTCTCATACATTTGAGATATGTAGACCCCACTTTAATGAATAAGGCACTAGATTTTATTATATGTTTAAATGGTATTTTAAGTGGGTTATTGTTAAGCTCACTTTTGGCAAACTTTGGATAACTTAAGTGATTTCTATTTTTAGTTGCTTTTTATAAGTTGGTTGAAAATTTCAAATTCATTTAAGATGCCTTATTTAATGTTCATGTAAACCCTAACTACTTTATAACCAACTTTTCAGTTATAAAATAAAGTTAGGGGCTCATTTGTAAAGGGTACTTTGAGAGAGGAGAAGAAAATATTTTTTTGTGCAAGCTTTGTTTCAGGAAAGAAACTTTTTGTTCTTTTGTGAAGAATTTTGGATTTAATGAAATATGAGCTTTGTGTCCCATTCATTGTCTCTTGTAACATTTGATGCTCTTATGTTCATTAGATGTTAGATGTTTAGATATTTCAAGCAAATATTGTCTTTAATATTATTGTCAATGTTATTAATTTGTTGTTCTTGTTCATGGAGATCAAGATCTGAGATTTACTTGCTCATGTGTGTTCCCATTTACTTATTCTTGTTTGGCTAATTCAAACTTCACTTTATTTGAGTTAGTTATTCATTATTCTTCTTTATACAATAATAGGCTTTGTCTTTACCTAACTATTGTGTGTTCCTTCCATTCATTCCTTTCCATTCCTTTCCTTCATTCCATTCCATCTCCCTCATTCACATTTCTTTCCATTGATGTTCCAAAACACCCCCCCACATCCAATTTTGAATGTACATATGTAAATACAGTTTTGGTTTTCAATAAAGGTAACCTCACCTTCATTTAGGAGGGACTTTGTTCCCATAGTGTTGCATGTCATTTGCATGCGTGTAAATCCATATGCTAATAGTACAATATTAGAGACCCATTGTGGATAATCAATGGGTATGATAAAATTAACTGAGAGCAGACATTGTAACTCTTCTTTTATAAGGATAGCTATGTGGGGGTGCATCCTACATAGTTTTTTTTTTACTAGATTAGCGTTAGGATAAGTGACGATATTCTGGATGACGATGTTGGGATCGATACGTGGCATATCACTATATGACAATGCAAAGGTTTGACTATATTTGGATATGAATGCAGTCAAGTTTTTAATTCCTGTGGATCTAAGGATCGACCAACTTTAACTATATGAGGCTCCTATGAATTCCCTATATTAACGTTGGTATTGGATTCAGTGAGGAGTTTCGAGGTGTCAGGAGGTAAGGCCTTCTGAAGGAAATTATCCTCTGCCCCTGTATGAGAGGGGATAGCTTGATCATCTTGGTATTGGAGAATATTAATGGTGGATGAATCTTCTTCTATCATTCTAGGCCAGATGAGAGGAAATGTCTCGGTACTGTGATTAGTTCGATAGGTTAGTCATCCTAATGTAATAGTATTGACTAAAAGAATTGGGGGGAATGGAAATGGTGTCTTCAGTTTCCATAGGATCATCGTGTGTGGTTGAGGATGATGTTCCAAGTTCTATGATAGATTTGGATGTATAATGTGTGGAGGATTAAAAAGTTGGTTTCTCATCACCTAACTCATATTTTTTCATGTGGTTTGAGGGAATGTTGGATGATCAAATCATGGTATACCCTATTCATAACGTCTGAATCCGAACCCTTTCTAAGCACAACAATGGAGATACAATCTGTGCAAATACTTGGTTATATAATAATTTAAAATATGATATGAATGGCATGACACAACGTTGATAAGTAGGACATGTAGAAGGGAGATTGATCCCTCTGTAGACAAGGTTTGTTTTTAGGTGTGGTGGATTGTAGGATATGACATCTCTGATGTTGGGTTTATACATGGGTCATTTGTCAAGTCTTATATATTTCTTAGGTGTGGGAAGTGAATTGAGGGTAAGGAGACGATACTCCCCTAGCGAAAGGCATTGCATAACATCATCAAAAGGAAGAATCATCTGGTAGTGTAACATCCCCATTTTAAAACACCAGAACAAGGGAAATTTTTTTTTTATATATATAACGTTCTCTATTATGAATTATAAAATTCAAACACACGTTCAAGATTTAATAATTGTTCTCTGCCCAAACAACACAGTTTGGATCATACAATTTCTTTTTAAAACGAATGTTCCCTGTTCACATATTTACAATATGGAACACACATTCAATGCCATTCAATCTTATAACAGATTCTATATGCTGCTGTAAATGACTCGATGAACTGTCGATCCTTCCATTTTCATGGCTCGGAGTTTCAACGATCCTTCATTTCATGACTCGGCAACAACCGATCCTTCATGTACATGACTCGGCAACAACCGATCCTTCATGTTTGTTTATGCATAGTATATTTTATATACTTGTTCTCATAACCTTCCCTGGTTATTGAAGTGATCCATTTAAGAAGCCTATCTGAATATCTGTTACTGATATTCATCTGACATCCTGCATCTTAAATTAAGTGATAAGGACAACGCAACCAGCAATTGCGATACTTTGGCCAAAGATTTTCACATGCTTTGCATGATCATATTCCTGGATGTGATACACATCTACGGAATACGTCCTTCACTTCACTTCACCTGTTATCTAGAATGGTCTTTCCTGGTTCCTACCAGTCCTCAACGTTTAAGTTCAGTTTTAAACTTTTCAATTCCAACTAGTAATATGAACGGGTATAGGAAGGCACTCCTGGTAACTAAAGATACGCAGACATACGGTGTCGTTACCCCACGACTCCGTGTGTCTACTCATCTTTAGTATTCCGGAGTCACTCCATATACCAGATCATACCCTATCCCCACCCCAACTAAGATCTACACATTCAGCCTATGTATTCTAAATGTTTTAATTCAGGAGGGCATTGCTATATGTCAGCTGCAACAATGTGTCGTCATGAAGACCCCGTCTTCATGAAGACACCTTGCTGTAGCTGGCGTATGCCAATGTCCTGCAGAATTCTCCCATCGAGAATACACATCCTGCCCAAGTGACTTAGCCACGAGTTAATAGTTAAAGCAATTTTCAACATCCACGTTGATCCCTTAATCCTCGTTTCCGTTGCAGTTGTATATAACTAAGAGGGACTAAACTGTCCATTAGTTTGCCAAGTATCGTCTCCTTCGTATCGAAGGGCTACATTTCCTTACTTGGTTTATTTCTTAATCATTGGATTAAGCAGTCCATACCGACGGACATAATAAGTTTAACCTATTAAACTTAGCCAAGATGTTTCCAACTGCAACTAATTTCAGAATATTAACTTATTAGACGTCATTCAAACGAGGTCTAATCTTCGAGAAATGAATTCATTTGTTCCCCTTAACGTTATATAGTTAAGGATCATTAGTTATGGATAT
Organism: Taxus chinensis; assembly: GCA_019776745.2. Taxonomy (NCBI): domain Eukaryota; kingdom Viridiplantae; phylum Streptophyta; class Pinopsida; order Cupressales; family Taxaceae; genus Taxus; species Taxus chinensis. The sequence goes on from CM034148.1 coordinate 896,230,114, forward strand.
ATGTATCCTATATCCTTTATTCTGAATTTTATCAAACGGGATCATTAATGAGGTTTGAAAACGAAGTTCAAATACTCCCAATTTAAATTGATATTCCTTAGCTCCAAGCTAATCCTGAATTCCCTCTGATTATGAAATCATATTCCTCTTAATCCTTTTAATGTCAATTAAAAATTCATCTTTACCCAAGTATGAACTAATTGCATTGTTCAACTTAAAAGTTGTATTTAAGTAAGAATAGATATCAGTTTCAATTCAACATCCATCCAAGGATAATGAAACAATTCCAAATCAGGAAATAACATCATATTTCCAATTTAAACAACAAAATCAACTGATATAATTATTGAAAATATCACACCTGTAATTGTATTCAATATTTCAAGACATAATTTGTACATTTGCCAATCCAGCTGATTGGGTATAGTTTATACAAAGCATCCATTCAACTCATGGACAGAAGAATATAATTTCTTCTTTTCACAATTCCTCGAAGAGGAGTAAAAGCAACAATTACAAGTTATTTTACATCTAATCAAGAGGCATCAGAAAACAACCAAGCCTTCATTCTAATCAAATTCCATCTGCAAAATGAATTGCACGGGTCAGTTCAATGAACTGAGCACATTAAGCACTTATCCTTAAAATAAGATGCTTCAACTAACTGTTTCAATAAAAGAACCCTGCTTTTATGAAACGACAGCAAAACATCAATCTCAAAATAGGCACAAAGGAGAGATCAGCATAACAACTGAACTATCAGAAAAATATCATCACAATCAGCCAAGGGACTGCTGTCCCGTTTCCACATAATCATTGCAAGTATCAATTTACAATATTTGTAACGTTATGAATACAAGTAGTTTGCTGCCTATATAGCATACAGTTATCCTTTCCACGCCTTTCATTAATAACAAATGCAAAGGATGAAACTAACTGAATATAAATCCATTACGTTCCTTTCCGTTCATGAAGCATGTTAAATTTAAAGCATTCAAGTACAAACAAGAAAGCGAACAGCAAGGCATATAGTAGCTCCCATCTAAGCACTATAAAATTCTTCATTCACAAATTCCATATTTCTAACTGAATGAAAGAAGAAAGATCATTTTTCTAAAACATTAATTCATATCTCTATTTCTTTCCACATGACTATCCTAACAGTGAAATCCATACGAAAGACAAATCAAAATAACAGTTCAGAGTGAAACTTACAAGATCCACTCGGAATTCACTTTCTGGCAGCAAGAATAATTTCATTTATTTCCAATTCATATGAATGCCAAGCAGGTTAGTAAGACATTATATTCATCGTTGAGCAAGCCATATCAATATGCATACTAGGTATTTGCTATACTAGAAGATTCCCTACTTCTTACACTGTATAGCTAACCAACAACAATTATGCAACCACGCAAGTATATATATTCATATAATCTTTTATACCTCTGAACACCTATAGTTCTTAATAACAAGTGGTACATTGCTGTTACCTACAGCAAGACCGAGTCATAGGCACTATAATTCCAATGTCACTTTCAGAGTCCCAAATAGCAAAAAGAGAAGAATTCATTCTCTACGATTTCATTAAGAACAATCATTGTATTCAGAATGAAGTAAAAACATTCAAATCATGTTTTTCTAATCAAGACAACTCAATTATAAAGATAGCAGAACCGTCGTCCTTAATGAATAGCAACTCACATAGCCTGTACAGAACCAATCCAATCATGCCTCAACAATGAATAACCAATTCAAGTTCTATCTCGATCAACCGTTAATTCCAAAACAGCATTTTCCATTTTCTTAAGGAGGTACAGAACTCAAAATATAACATTCATATATAAATACCTCTATAAGGACAAACCGTTTAGGGGGTTAATTGCATAAGCTTGGTACAGTCAAAATAGACTCAGAAAAAAAGCTAATTCCCACACTTTCCATTTATTAAAAACAGAAATCCAAGTCGGGTTCACATTCACAAGACAATTCAAACAGAAGGTCAAACCTCATCTACAAGTCGCCATGGAATCAACTTTCCATCACAGCATAAAGAAATATAATCATTCACTGCACTGAATACAACCCAATTTGTATTTGTGTATACAGTCCGAACAGGGAGACCAAACAGCATCATTAAATCACCATAAAACCAACCCATTCTCACAGCAAAGAGAAAACATAATCCAACAATAACCTCAGAAGGAGAAATAGCTACCTTTTCTCTATTTTCACGGGTACCAAAACGTATTCGCTCATTTCTTAAACAAGAAAATGCACAGCAATGGAAATATCGCAATTACTTCATTCAAGTGAAATCAGATACTCATAGAAAACCCAAATACCATCTTCATTAAAATCCATAATAGTAAAAGGAAGAGGATCTATTTCCTTATAAGTTTCAATAAGAACAGCTTAAACCAGCTATTGCTAACTGTTAAACGAACAGCACGACAGGAATCATTTCATCCATGAATATTAGAACAGTCGAACTCAACGACCCATAACAATAATTCATATTATTTCCAAAATGACAGCAATATAACACGATTGTAATTCCATTTTTCTCTTCACATGTAATAGCAGTTCCAAGCACAACAACAAGGAGAACGATTACACTATAAGGAAAAGATTTAAACAGCCTGTCCACTCCATACTACATGTACAGAGAAAGAAAATGTTTATTTCATTCCACAACATTGTACGCAACCACAACAGTAATTCATATTCCAACCCAATTTGAGCAACAACAAATCAAGGCCGAGCAACCAGGGCCGTTTTCTTATCATTTTCCAAAGAAAAGAAGGCAAGAATCCGCAAATCCATTTCAAAATCAACCCAACAGCAATCATGCAATTCCAACCCAAGAGCAGGGTTGTTTTAATGAAACATTTAAATCAAGCAAAGATTTTAAAGAGAAGGGCTTAACGTGCCTGTATTCTCTCTTCCAGAACTCAAAGAAAACGTTGTTTGCCACGTTTTTCCTTCCACAGCAACAGCACAATCTCTCCAACACTTCCTTCCTTCTTCAGGCTTAACAACAGCCTCCAAATCTCCACAAAATGTCAAATGCCAAGAGCTAGTTCGACCGAACCAGGTCAGAAAAACCAAATGCAGAGCAACTTTACAAAAGGCTCGAACCAACAAAAATGAAAATCAATTTTTCCTCATGCTGTTTCCAAGGCGAACTGGTCGCGAGGATCAAAAACCATTAATGCATTAAAGGCTTTGCCTTTTTCCTCACTTTCCGTGCCACCGCCACTTGGGTTGGCGAGTTCTAAGTTTCAAATTTTCCAAGCAAACTGAACTTGGCTCTATTTCAAAATAGATGCCTCTAAATTCCTTACCTGCCCCGCCAAAAACTGGTGCCAGTCCACGAAGGGACAGTTCATTTAATTCCAATGAATGCCTCCTTCCCATCCTTATCCCTTTCTTCCCAAGGGTCTGCGTACCCCTTAGTTTAGGATTAGTTTAGGTTACATAACTCATTCGACCTAGGTCTTAGTTAAACCTTAGGTTTTAGAATTTAGATTTATTTTTCCCTCTCTTTTTTTTTTTGTAATTTAAAAATCCACTTAGAATAGTAGTGTAGGATGTATGTTAGGTCTTAGGGTTAGTTTAGGTTTAATTCACACTAACCACTAACACTAACAACTTCCTTCCAGCCCCTTACTAACATTCATGTTAATGCAGAGCAGGACGTTCCGTCCTTCAGATTACAGGCCAAGGCCACCCGTGTCCAGGCGTTTCTCGCCCCACGAGGTCCCGAATTCGACAGTACAGGGTTCAAGAATCGAACCCCTGTCGTTGGCATTTTCGTGCTAGCTATTCACACCTGTAATCAAGCGCTGCACGCTCATAATAATCCTAGTCCAGTTCAAGTGTGAATTAACATAGAAAACACAAGAGGACCTCAGCATTCTTGAATCAATGGAGTTGATTCAGGGTATGCTGTCAATCAGCACAAGAGCAAGTAATTATACGACAATCTATCGTCACATCAGCAAACACACAAGTACAATATTTGCTGTCCCATGCAATAAAATCACAGTATGCAAGAATCCAAATTAGCAACACATTCTCTTAAGATCAAAATGTATCTTAACATGTTTGCTTTCATTCCAAGAGCTATAACAGTATGTAAAACATTCACCAAGTTAACATACAAAATCAGAGTGTTACAGGTAGTTTTTATGATGAAATGGATGAACTAGTAGATTCTTCATTAGAGGATCTTGGGTTTGAATTGTGAACCAGTATGTCATTCAAAAAAATACGTCATGTTACAAGCTCTTAAAAAGTTGGGATCCGTAGGAATTGTAAAGTTTTTACCTTTGTGTTCGTACTTAAGACATCGATGGAGTGTTGGTGGGATACAATGCATAACACGTATCCAAGGTCATCCTAACAGTATGTTATATTGGAACTCTTCTTCTACCAGATAGATGAGTTCAAGAAGATTTTCAACAATGAATTTAAGTGGTAATATGATTGTACCCAATGTAGGAGCGATGGTGTCATTGAAGACTCAAAGTAAAACTGGTGTTTGGGTGATAATGTGTTAATTAGTCAAATTTTATTGAAGGCATATGATGATATGATATTGATATTGGTGCCATTATTGATCATGACTCTTTTGACCAGGATATCATTGATATGGGCGGTGATGAAGAGAGGAAGATCATGGTCTTCTGGCTGTAATGATGGTATTTCAGAACTGTCAAAGGAGATAGTTGTGGATGTTTTAAGAGTGCCTACTAGATTTGTACAGAGTTTTGGATCATTTGAGGGCATTGATATGGATTAAAGAGCTTCAATCATGGCTTGCCGGTGTGAAGGTGAGGTTTGCACTAGCTCATAGAGGGACATCATGACTAGAGCTTGGTGAAGTTGTTTGATGATGATGTTTTTTACTGCGGTGGTGGATTTTGTATGAGGAGTTGTAAGGATGTAAACCTTGGCTTTGGTGGATGGTGTTTGGTTAGATGATTTGGGAGTGAGGGAAACAGAGGCTTTGGAATTATTTTGATCTAAAGGATTAGGTTTTTGGGTACGTGCTTTAGTGGATATGCATATTACGTCAATTTGATGTGGAGTGGTTTTCTTAGAAGAATCCCCACTTTCAGAGGTTACAGATTGTTTAGATGTGATGATTATATATGTTTTAAGAGGTTTTTTTATGTGGTTAGGTCTGGAGGAAGAATTCCTTTGTTTGTAAGGCTTTTTATAGTGGCAATAAGGGCTTTGCAATATTCTGTATGATGTCCTTATGTGCGATGATAGTCACAAAAGGCTTCGAAGTTATATCATGAAGGCTTCCACCCTCGAGAGCTAGATGACTTGGGAGGGGGTAGTGCTATGATGGATTGTTGAAGGATCCTTTCAAGGGTTGATGCATAATATCCTTTTGAGGTGGATATTGAAGGAAGTTCAATGATCCTTTCGTTTGTACAGGTATCGAAGGCACCATTTTTGGTGTGGTTTCTTTGAATGTGTGCTGAGGAATGGGTTTTTACTACGTAACAGTGATTGGTAACTTAGATGAAGGATGTGGACTTAAAACGAAGTGCAGTGGTTTTGATTTTTGTGTTGAAGGAGTAATAGGGTGATGTGTTATGATTGTTGGATTTTTATATGAAGGGGCGTGTAGTTGTATGAATTTTTTTTGAAATGTATGCAAGTGATATTGGGAAATTTGATCATCATGTGAGCTTTTCATGATTTGTATGATGGGTTTATTTTGTAAGGTTTGTGAAGAGCTTGTCGATGAATTAGACGTGGATAGAGTAGATGTAGATGAAAGTGTTTTCTCTTCTATGGCAGGACTAGTGGAGGTGCTTACTTCTGTGGATTCTTGGTTTCTTATTCCAGTGATAGCACTATTGGTAAACAATTAGGATGTGGATTATGTCCCTGTGTTGATAGTTTGATGACCCTAAATAACATTAAACTGTGGCTGACTAGTGGATGGGGAGTGATTCAGGAAAGGTTGTTTAAAGACATCAAGGTTTTGATTTTGAGGTGCATTTGGATTATCCAATTGTTGTGAGCACCTTTTTCGATAAGATCTTAAAGGGCATTTCTAAATGAATGACAATTTTTTATGTCTTGGCCCTTGACCCTATGGTATTTATAGTAATCATTTTCACTATACCAAGAGGGTTTTGAGACTGATGTATCAATGGGGTGACTAGGAGAAAGAGTGATCATGTTGGATTCCAGGAGTTTGTCAAATACTGCACTATATGATTTACTAATAGGAGTATAGTTACATTGAGGACGAGAGCGTTCGGAGGCCCAACATTCCTAGAGAGTGATCTTGACAAAAAATGTGTTGGCTGATGATTTAGATTTCTCATGACTAGAAGATAGTTTGGATGAAAACTCAGGGTTTGGTTTCTTCAACCTAAATTTAACTTTATTGTCTTCGAGAGCACACAACTCAAGTCTGTGGACCATGGTGAAGGCTTCATTAAATGTCTAAAAAGATTATATTTGCAATGTGGATAAAATGTGTTTAGCGCAGGAGTGAGATAATAACTCAATTAGCTCATTTTGGGGGAGGGAAAATGATATTTGATTGATAACGCCCCTCCAGCGGGTGAAAAAGTCTGCAATGGACTTGTATTTAAATTGTTTGATTGTGTATAGGTCATTGATAGTGATTTTATGAGTGATATTGATTGAAAAATGTTCAAGGAAGAGCTAAACAAGTTGAGCGAATGAAAAAAGTGAATATTGAGGAATGTTATACCAATCTAAGGTAGGGCTGACTAAGGACATAGAGAATGTCCTCGACATTAGGTCATGGTCATGGGCAATGAGATAAAAGGCATGTCGGAAGGTCTGAATATGTTGTTGAGGATTTTCTTTGCTATAGAATTTAAGGAACTTGGGCAGTTCCTAGTAGGGAGAATAAGATTTGTATGATATAGATGGATGAAAAGGTTCATTACATATTTGTTCGTATGATAATTTATTTTTAGGACTCATAGAAGTGGTTTCAAGGCTATATATTCTATTCATTGAAGCATGTAAAGGGTATGTTTGTGGTTATTGTCTGATGTTAGATGGTGAAGGACCAGGTTGATTATATGAGAATCGATTTCGTTGTTGATATGGTTGTGGAATATTATATTAGAGAGGGGTACTTATGAGAATGTTATGGATGGGTTATGAAACCAAGGGTTGTGAAGGTTGGATATATTGGTATTAAAAGGGAAAGGATGTGTTCATAAGTGGTTGAGATTGCCAAGGTATGTGTAGACACCAAAATTGAGTCACACTCCCCTTGTTCCCTCGACAAATAACCAACTCAAACACACTCACCCAACCATGGCCCCTTTCACCCCACTCTAATATTAATTTAATTAATTTAATTTAATTAATTCATGATCTCATAATATTTATTATTTAAATATCCTAATTGAGATAATACCCACACCACCACCTCATCTAGCCACCTCACCCTAAGACCTATTCTTAGTATGTTGCCATAACTAACTAAGACCTACCTAAACCCTAAAAATTAAAGCCTACATTCTCTCTAACCACATTCCCACCTGTTAGAAAGGAAGCTTCCATTCTAATCCATGTGGAAGAAAAAATGAACAGGATCCAAGAAAATCAAGGGATCTTCCCATTTTAGTAAACCTAGGAAATCCTGCCCTAACCAACGCCGGTTACCCTAAACCACCACCGGTTAACCTAGAAACCTTCGTCGGTTACCATTTATTCCCCAAAACAACCTTATTTTGAGGTTGGCACATTTCTGGAGAGCAAGAGATGAAACCAGAGCTACATGCAAGTAAAACTAGCATTGTACACGCAACAGAGCATCCACAGCTAGCATCAAAAGTAATCACAGAGCCATTTGCATTCACAAGAGCATCCGGGGAAGCACCATCACCGCATCAAACTCCATCCATCTGATCAACTTCCATTTCCATCTAGCCATCAAGCTCTTACAATAAGTAAGTATGTTGTTAACCAGCATTCATCTATTGTCATTTTAGTAGGCTCTGTTACCTCTATGTTATCAGTTCTACTTGTATTCCCATTCTCCCATCATTTGCCTTCATGCAAACTTGATCATTCCTTCACCCACACCATTAGGCTTCCCATACCTAGCCATTAAACTACCCCTGATTATACCTAAAATCTCCATAGACCTTGTCATTTCCCTCTCCATTTCCATTTAGCCTCAGATCTGTCACCACACCAAGATTTTAATAAGTTTCCTCTACCCCGACCATACCGACGCTCAGTTACCCACAACCGTCTCCGGTTCGCTTAAACCAACATCGATCATACCATACCGACATCGATCTCTGTGTTTTACCCTCAGACCAAGAACAGAGCCTAAAATCCCCACCAAATACCCCAAAACAGCCCAAAATCAGACCCTGACCAGTACCAGTACTCTAACAGAGACCTTGACCTTTAGAGTTAATCATAGCTTAGCCTGTTGTGAATGAATTAGCTTATTGTAGTCGAATGAGATACCTAAATCATTTTAACTATAGTAGGATTTCATTTATTGTTAACATTGAATTTTTTTAAACAGTGGATTGACAGCCTTCTAGGGAGTATCACACTTCCCAGATCTAGCATATGCTAGGCAGTCCACTACATATACTATTTAACTTCTATTTGGTGGTCTTGTTTTCTATTTCAGGTAGTTCCTCCTAGCCAAAAGGAAGCTCTCACGATCGGTTGTGGATCAAGAAGTCATACACGCACAACAACCTTCAACCAGATTTAACAAGTATTCCTCCTAGCCCATTTACCCTTATCTGTTTCGTCAATATTCAAAGAAACGCTCTAAGAATCAGGTGAAACATTTTGGCACACCCAGTGGGACCCATTCGGGGTTCCTTGCATTTCTTCATTTCTAGGTGAAAATTTGCATGTTTGTTTCCTTTCAGAAAGGTTCTCACACTAAAATTTCTCCCCTGGAATCTTCTCTTCTTTCTATTTGTCTCAATAGCAATCATGTTTTGGTGCTATAAAAAGAATTCTTCTTTCCTTTCATTTGTACTGCATTAGTGAAAGATCATACTTTCTCCTGTTCATCTTCTTGTGTCATCAAATTCAATATTTTGATTTGGGCTTAAAATCAACTACATTTCATTCTAATTTACTGCATTAGCTCACATTAAATGAGGGCAACCTATACGCTGGAAGTCATGCCTAGCTGATGGTTGAAAAATGAATCATAGAAAAGCACTTTTTCTCTCTCTTTCTCTCTCTTTGTCTTCCTAAACATACACCAATTGAAAAATATACACATCTTTCTTAAACAACATCTTACCCGGAAGAACGCTGTCAATGATCACACTGATCAGAGGATTGGTAGGTACTCCCTAACTCATTACTTATTTCGAGTCATTATCTTAGAGGACGGCCCACCCCCACCATAACATACCTGAAGACCTCTCCTTTGTAGATATCCTTCTTCATAGGAAGCCTTCCTCACCAAAAAATCTATTCTAAAGTTCATGAGTCAGTCTTCTAAATAGCATAAGTTGAACAAATATAATAGAAAAAGCACTCTTAGGATCATATTTTTCTTAGTGTTTCTGCTTGGCTTGCATTTTGAGGTGAGAGGACACATTTTTCATCTTTTCATTTCTCCTTGCATGCTCCTCATTATAGTTGGTGTATTCCAGCTTCATCTGAGTGTGCCTAGACCCTATTTTTATCATTCTCAGAATTCTAAGTTTGATTCCACATTCAATTTTAACTCACAACCACCTTTTATTCATCTCTGTTTCAATTTCACAGTAACCAGGGTTGGTCCAGCCATCGTCATCAGTTACCCTCTAACCGTCATCGGTTTTACCCAACCGGCATCAGTTTACTATTCTTTTGGTTAACCTACCCAAAAGGACACCTGCTTCACTTTCTTTGTTGTTCAAGGTCTCTGTAACTCTCATCATCTTCTATGTCCCATTAAAATCCATCAGCATCTTATCTACTTGGAAGATTATTATCCTTTTACCTTGTTTTGACAAACTATCCATTTTTCACAGTGACTGACCGCGGTTACCTGTGACCGACGTCGGTTTACCCTAACTGGCATCAGTTAGCCTGTTCAAATTTTTAACTGACATTTTATACCTAATCCACCTACCACCACCTGTTTTTCCTATCTTTGTTGTATTTCTGTGTCATTTATAGAAAGCAATCCTACCACATCAGTACTTGTTCACATGGTGTTGACGCATAGCCAAGAAAACACCCTCATATTCCATGCTAGTTGTCAACCACTCCTACCTAGTCCTTCACCACCTTCTATTTTATCACCCATGGATCCTATCCAACCTATCACTATTGCCACAGGGGATGAGGAGTTCACACGACTCCTTAACCAAAACTTTGTCACCTTACAGTTCTATCTTTCCCACTCATCCACTCGAGATGCCTTGGGTCAGTTGATATACAGCATGCCTGTATCTATCCCCCCGATACTCACTCCTACTTCTGTCAACAGCCTCTGCTAGCTCCGCGCTACCTGCACCTACCTTGCCCCCAGTCATTTCTCAAATAGGCCCTATACCTGTTATGACCGCCACATCTACTACATCCATTGCACCTGTAACATCCACTATACCTTCCTCGACCACGCCGAACGTCACCTCATCCGTGCCTATTATCTCACATATACCCATAGCTACACAACCACCCCTGGTGTCAATGACCCCTACCCCTTTTCAAAACATTGTCCTTTCTATTCCATAGTCCTTAGCCCTCATTGCTACTAGAGTCAACTTGACCCTTCCACCTCCATATACATATTATCAACAGCCTCCTGTTTCATCTATCAGTCATTCTAGGTACGCACCCCTATCTCACTCCCTCCTTCTTAATCTACCTATACGGCATCACCATATACTGGAATGCCACCTCCATCATATGTCCAACACCAACCTCCTTACGCTATAAAAGGTACCCTTCCATCACAACCTACCAATGACCTAATCAAGTTAATGATGGACAAGATGCAGACACTAGAGGCATCGGTTTCTAGCACACACAACTCTCTCACCTATGATGAGATTTGTAATGAGCCCATCCACCCATCCATTCCTATTCATCCATATCCCATACATTGGGAAATACCTAAATTTCACCACTTTAATAGCAAAGATGACCCACAACAGCACTTGCGGTCTTTCAAACACGGTTGTTATAGTTGATCTTTCCCATGATGACGCTTTGCTTTTGAGGACCTAGGTCCCATGTCTCTAACGGAGGTCCACATTAGATTGGTATAGTGGGTTGCCTAGACAGTCTATCTTCTCATTTAATTAGGTAGCCCAAGCCTTCTTGGACCACTTCCCCATCAACGTTGTTAAAAAGGTTTCCATGACTGACCTCTACTCTGTTACAACCAATATGATGACGAGTATTACCCACGGATTTTTTCACTCATTGGCATAGCCTGATCAATCAACTCACATTCCAATTGTCCACATACTGAGCTCATAGCATCACTTCACTTGGGCTTGTGCTAGACATATCTTGCTGACCATGTAGGTCCAGATTTTCTGAACCATTCGATGAGGCATTCACCATGGCACAAAAGCTAGAGATTCAGGCCATCGAAGAAAATAAAATTCAACTACGCAATAATAACTTGGCATTTGGGGTCAAACGATACTTCTATCTTCTTTGAAACCATTAGAATAATTATGTCAAAAGCCATAAGGGAACCACTAACGTAGTGGTACTCAAGGTCGGCCCAGCTCATCCATCAAATCAGGCTAACCCCTCATCTAATCTTTCTCCTGTCTAGACCTAATCAATTTAGATGAGAATAACGGAAATACACCCCAATTGGGGAGCCGTATTCTTCTATCTTAGAATAGCTCATTAAAGTTAGATCCCATACACCCTTCCTCCTGTACAAACGACACATTGGTTTTGATGCTTGCTAGCCCCACACCTGTGTGGTATAAAGAGCACGACTTCTGCAACTATCATCAGGTAAAAGGTCATAATGCCATGAAATTACATCACTTTCAAGAACATTATCCAAGAAATGCTTGAGAACGGCGAGTTAGTCTTGGTATAGTGGGTTACCTAACGCACCTATCCAATCATTTAAACATGCACATCTTCAAGAAACCATTTCCTAATCACTTTTCCATCTGTCTGTTACCAAATTATCATGAGACCTCTACTAACTATAGCGTCAATATGATGACGAGGTCGCATGATTTTTTCACTGATTGGCATAGCAATTGCTTCAATCAACTCACATTCCAATTACCACAAACCGAGCTCATAGAATCTCTTCACTTGGGCTTGTGCTAGACATATCTTGCTAACCCTGTAGGTCCAGACTTTCTGAACCTTCGATGAGGCATTCACCATGGCACAAAAGCTAGAGATTCGGGCCATCGAAGAAAAGAAAAATCAACTACATAATAAGAACTTGGCATTTAAGTCAAATGATACCTCTTCTTCTTCAAAACCATAGAATAATTATTCAAAAGCCAAGGGAACCGCTAACCCAGTGGTACTCAAGGCTCGGCCCAGCTCATCCATCAAATCAGGCTAACCCCTCATCTAATCTTTCTCCTGTCTAGACCTTTCAATTCAGATGAGAACAACAGAAATACACCCCAATTGGGGAGCCTTATTCTTCTGTCTTAGAAAATCTCATTAAAGTCTGGGGCCATCACCCTTCCTCCTGTAAAACCACACACTGGTTTTGATCCTGCTAGCCCCACACCCGTGTGGTACAAAGAGCATGACTTCTGCAACTATCATCGGGTAAAAGGTCATAGTGACGGAAATTACATCACTTTCAAGAACATTATCCAAGAAATGCTTGAGAATGGTGAGTTAGTCTTGGATAATCCTAATGCACCTACCAATCAAAACCTGCACATCTTCAAGAAACCATTTCCTAATCACGCCCCTTCTTCTGATCAAATTGGAGAGACCTCAACTAATGATAGCCATACCCACGAGGTCCATGCTATTTTCAGTGAACACCAGTTGCTTCCCAATTGCCTCATATTCCTTCCATAGAGGAAATCTTAGCCCAAAGTCCTCCACCTACACATGAACCCACTTCACCTATTCCTCCACCCATAGAGGAACACCCTTCATCTCCTCCCTCACCTGTGAAGGAGCCTCCTGTTAACATCAAGATTGCTTCACCTTTGGCTTCTCCACCTAGAGAGCCATCACCAGCAGTACCTCTCTGACCAATGGGAGATGCTTGTTCATCTCCTCCACCCATAAGGAGCACCTGTCATCTCCTCCACCTATCAAAGATCCAGTAGAAATGGTGTTGCCTCTAGGTGACCATTCTCCATCAGCTACCCAAGATCCTGCGGACTTACTTTCAGCTCTCTTACCCACAGAGGCTGAAGCTAGCGAATTCCCCATTTCTAAGACATATTTTATGGGAATCATCCATTGGATCCACATGCCAACCTCACCCACTGCAATGCCTTTCTCACGCTTAGCCAACCGCCTAGATTATGTGGATAGAGCCTTACTTTGGGGGTGTCTTCTACTTCCTATCTCAACACAAATGTAAATGTCACTCACTGACACTTCCACTATCTATCCAAAAATATTTTGGCCAATCGAACCAAACACAACCACAACTATCACAAATCCTCCCACGATACCACTCATGGCTCAACTCACACCTCTACCCATAACTCAACATGCTTCTACATCCAAACCTACACCTACATCATCTTCCTTGCCTAAACCTATTACTACCTTAGGGGTCATCCCAACGGCCAGCCTTACTCATCCACCCATCAAATTAGATTTAGCTACATCCTCCAAAACTAACACCAAACTTAATTTGGCCCCCAAACAGAAGAACCAATCCCCTAGATCTCGTACCCTAACCTCGCCGATCACACCTTCATCACCTTCACCCCTTTCATCCATCTTAGGACCTCATCCTTCTAGCCTGGTTAAGAAACCTCCACCACTGGTAAACTAAAAACACAGTAGCCCATTCCTCCCTCACAAACCTCTAACATACCCAAGCACCTGACACAACTTCTGCCCACACCTGCAAACATTTTTACCACCCATACCTCTAATACCATCAATAACTTCTTCACTACCCATGACACTTCAGTCTCTTTCCCTCACACCTCCTACACGACCCATGCCATCTACCTTCACAGCACCTCGGTTATCCCCATGGGTAACTCGCCCTCTTCCACCATCTACTTTTCCCTCTAGATCTCGTGCACCCATATCACCTTTACCCAAGAAGGTGCAACCTAAAGGTAAAAATCCGCTACCCTCCAATAAGGTAGTCAAACCAACTACACACTCTATTGTCAGTTCATCTACCATGCCCCTACCCAAGCAGACATGACCAACACCTAAGACCACACCAACACCTAAAATTACAGCTTCAACCCACTCCCCCTCTTGCAAAGACCCTTCCTATACAATCAGCCACACCTACACCCAAACCCACATTCACTTCCCATTGTGATCCACTAGCGGGATCCTATGCCAAAATCTTAACCAACCTCCTTGAAACTTTTGTCATCACATTACCGCCTCTTAGACCTTATGACCCACTCAAACCCAAACCAAAAGGGTTTGATGAAACCAAAATTTGTGCTTCCTACCATCATGTGTCAGGACACGATGTAGAGAACTGTAAGGCTTTGAAAACCATTCTTATCTAGTTGTGTCCTCCTGAAGAAAATTTTGACGATGATGACCTTCTCGATGAGGACCCCATTTCACCAGCACCAGTTTCCACAGTTCTTCCTCACATTGACTACTCAACGACCAAGACCTCCACCCCCACAACTCTTAGAGCCACCTCCAAGATTTGAAATTAACATGGTGTGCATCAGAGAACTTGTCCAAACCTCCACCCAAATGTCGGTGTGCCTAACTCATCTCACAAGGTTCCTTCCCACCACTTGGCTTTTGCCCTTCCTGTCGCTATACCTTTCATGGCTCACCTACTTCACCTACCTCCCCACCTCAAATCAACATGATCCACATTATTACCCTCGCACATAGAAGGATAAAGGCAAGGAAAAGACAACCGACCCACCTACCAACCCTATACCCAACATACCATCTACACCCACACCTAAAGTCACTATCTGCGGCCCCACATATCCTATTTCTAATGGGGTTACACATCGCACCATGCTCAAACAATTACACCAATCCTCCCTCAAGATGTCCCTCTATGACCTCATCCAAACCTCTAAATCCCATCGCCAAGCTCTCATGGAGGTCCTTCAATCTATTGAGGTTTTACCCAATGATCCTACACCCGTAGCCTCCATCATCACACCTCATCATGTAGCCTCTCTTACCAAATTACCATCTTCTTCTACACCTCCACCTACTCACCAAGTAGCCACCCTCAGCTTCTCAGATGAAGAGATCACACCGCACCAAACCAATGACCCAGATCCAACCCTTTTCATCTCCATCCACATTGATGATATACATGTATGATGTGTTATGATCGATGGGGTGCTAGCATTAACATCATCTCCTCCCATGTGTTTGACCAAATGTGCATACCCGACAATTACATGCATAAACATCCCATCATGTTGCGTTCATTTAATGATGATATCACCTCTACACTTGGCACCGTCATCCTCCATGTTTGCGTGGGCCCCACACTATTCCAGAGTTATTTTACATCTTAGAGGGGGAATTTCAATATAACCTGTTGCTTGGTAGACCCTGGATTCGTGTCATGGGTTGTGTTCCTTCCACTTTGCACCATTGTGTAAAGTTTGAGCATGAAGGACACACCTATACCATTCAAGTTGACCAATCACCTTTCAAAACCTTCAACATGGTTTTACCAACCTAATGACGTGCTCATACCCATTAAAGTGTCTTCATCCATGACCACTTCCTCTTCACCTACACCTCTGCCCACCAATGCCACTGCTACCTCAACCACACCTATATCCTCCATTCCTACTGTTGTTACAACCTCCATGGCTGACCTGTCTGCCTCCCAATCAGCTAGCTCCACCTCTTATCCAACCTCCAACACATCGTCTATCCCAACTACCCACATATCGACCACTGATCCCTTGGAAGGAATTTTTCAACGCCTCACTCTAGGGGAGTATCGCCTATATAATGTCAACACATTCCTTACTCCACAAGAGTATGGAAGCCTTCACCAACACCCTCATTATGATCACTCGCATAGGAGAGCATCTCCTTTATGGTCCTCCCCACCTTCTCACCAATCTCACCTATGGGGGACTTGATACTACCACTTATACACCTGAACCACCATCACAAACCCCCCATTTTCTGCCGACCTCCAGTCACTCACCAATCATCGTTTCACCCACACCTTCCTACACCAATGTGCGTGGAAGGGTTTTGGTTTTGGATTTTACGAGTAAGGTCATCATACTATTATTCCATGTACTACCCACAAACATAACGACCGTAGTGGTATCGGCTTTTCTGAACCACCTACCAAGAAGGCGCATTGAACTCATTGAGGATATTAGCCCTTCTCCACCTTCTTCACCACCTTCACCACCCTCACCGGAGTTGATGGATCCAGAATCCATTCCTCCTAATTTTTTTTTTCATAAACACCATTTCCTTGGGGCCTCTGACTTATCAACGCGAGGGTGAGGCTCCCTCTTCTCTTCCCTTCCTGTATCCTGAAATGATCGATGATGATACACCTTCCATTAATGTCGTTCAATGTCAGGATGATGAATCTATACTCACCTACCTTGGTGTAGAAGACTCATATATTCATCAGTCGTTACCATCTGAGACACAAACCATGTTAAATGAATCAACTATCAAAATCAACATCCATACTCAGGATGACCCACACATTCTAAAGATTGGCCAATCTTTAGATACTGCTGAACAGGAAGCCATCACTTCTTTTCTCAAAGATCATAACCATGCTTTTTCTTGGTCTTATGCAGACATGCCCAGTATTGACCCCACCATAGTGGTCCACAATATCGTAACCATTCCCGATGCCAAACCCGTAAAACAAAAGCTGAGGAAAATGCACCCTCGCATTGCTCTTCTAGTCAAAGAAGAACTTCAACGCCTTCTTTCCATTTCCTTCATCTTACCCATTGATTATCCTTGATGGATTTATAACATTTTCCCTATCACTAAGGTGACAGGGGGACTCTACATTTACACAGATTTCCATGACCTCAACCTAGCTTGCCCGAAAGATGACTTTCCTCTACCTGGTATTGACCAACTGGTTGACCTTACCACTAGTCACGAGATGCTATCACTCATGGATGGTTTCTCGGGTTATAACCAAATCTTGCTTGCTCCAGAGGATCAACACAAAACCACATTCATCACCCCTTGGGGGACCTTCTGCTATCGAGTCATGCCTTTTGGCCTTAAAAATGTTGGTGCCACATATCAGCGGGCTATGACTTACATCTTCCATGACATCATGCACTGTATATTGGAAGATTACGTAGATGATCTCCTGGCCAAATATAAATGCCACTCCAAGCACCTCACCATCCTAAAAACCATCTTTGACCACCTCATTAAGTATTGTGTTCACCTTCAACCCAAGAAATGTGTCTTCACGGTTCTCTCAGGAAAGCTCCTGGGATTTATTGTCTCCTTATGTGGCATAGAGGTTGACCCGGCTAAAGTCAAGGCCATTCTCGAAATGCCTCTGCCCACTAATCTGTGGCAGCTCTGTAGCCTGCAAGGTAAGTTGCAGTCCATTCACCATTTCATTTCACAACTGTCTGATCGATGTCAACCATTTCATCACCTTCTCAAAAAGGATGTTTCCTTTAAATGGGATGAGGACTGCCATAAATCTTTTGAATCCTTAAAACAATACCTTCTCCAACCACCGGTACTCATTCCACCTAAAGACGATCAACCCTTCTACCTATACATCTCAGCTACCGATCACTCCTTGGGGGCCATGCTCACTCATCATGATGAACAACACAGGGAGTAGGTAGTTTATTACATAAGTTGTACTCTTTTGGACTACAAAACTTGATATACCCATGCAAAAAAACTTTGCTTAGCCTTAGTTTTCATTGCCACCAAACTCTGCCATTACCTACTTAACCATAAAACCTATGTTGTGACCAACACCGACCCCTTACACTTCATGTATGCCAAACCTTACCAAAATCAATGAGTTGCACGTTGGCTTATGCTTCTGGCCGACCTCAACCTCAAATTCACCCATCAAAATTCCATCAAGGGCCAAGCTATCACTAACCAATTGGCCAACGCACCTATTTCTCAGGGATCAACCCTCTAACTTTGACTTTCCAGATGAGTCTATTGCTACCCTTTCCTTAGATGAACCCATGTACCAAATGACACTCTTCTTCGATGGTTCCAAGTGTCAGCGTGGGGGTGGGGCTGGTGTTATCCTCATTCCTCTTGATGGTGAACCCATGCCTTTGTCTTTCAAACTCGATTTTGATTGTATAAACAATATTGTTGAATACGAAGCACTCGTATTGGGTCTCTAGGCTGCCTATGCCTTAGATGTTAAGTCAATCAACATCTTTGGTGATTCTCAATTGGTCATAAACCAAGTCAATGGTATATACCAGTGTCATAATGAGATAATTCAAAAGTATAAGCATCATGTGGACATACTTTTGACCACCTTCGACCATTACGCCCTTCAAACCATTCCCCGTTCTACCAACAAATTTGTAGATACCATGGTCTGCTTGGCTTCTCAAATACCCACTTCACCCACCGATTCTAAAATATTTGTCACCGTACAAAGACTCCAGTCACCTCTTATTTACCTCATGAAGTTTACTCTATCAGAACCACTGCTCCCGACCCGAGTGACCTTTGGTATAAACAATACTCAGACTATCTTTCCCTCTCCATCTTGCCTCCCGACCTCACTCGTAATGGACAACGTGCCTTTCTTAAAAGGGTCTCTTGTTACGTCATCATGGGTGGCCTCCTCTATAAGCGTGGCTTTGATGGTATTCTCTTACGGTGCCTTACAAGTTTCTGAAATTCCTTATACCATTAAGGAAGTTCATGATGGCATATGTGGAGGTCACTTCAGTGGCCTTGCTATTACTAAGTGTATTCTTTGCCTAGGCTATTACTGGCCAACCCTTAACCATGATTGTTGTGATTACATTAAGCATTGTGTAAAATGCCAACAACATGCCAACCTTCATCATACACCCAGTCATGCCTTACAGGTCACCTGTGACCTTTGGCCCTTCTCTCAATGGGGTTTGGATCTTGTCGGAGAGATCAATCCCCATTCTTCCCAGATAACATCAATGGATAATCACCACTACCGAATATTACACCAAATGGGTTGAAGCCATACCTCTCATCTCCATAAAATCCAAGAAAATATGTGAGTTCATCAATCATCACATCATTTTTCACTTTGGTGTTCCACATCACCTCATCACTGATAACGGAAAACAATTCAAAAATAAAACCTTGCAGAAACTTTGTGATGCCTTCGGTATTCAGCTAAGTTTCTCATCACCATATTACCCACAAACCAACGGCCAAGCTGAATCCACTAATAAAACCCTGAACAAAATTCTCATGAAAGTGGTTAACGATACTGGGAAGGACTGGCATACGCACATTCCTTTCACCCTGTGGGCGTACCGCACTAGTATTCACACTTCCACTGCTGCCACACCTTTTTCTCTGGTCTACAGTACAAAGGCTTGTTCTACCTCTCGAAGTCCAGATTCCCTCACTCCGCATTTCTCTCCATGACATGCTCAATGATGATGAATTTCACCAGGACCGTTTAGCACAACTTGAGTTATTAGACGAATGTCATCTTAATGCTCTTGACCATCTTCAAGTTTACCAAAAATGTATCAAACGTGCCTATGAAAAACATTTCCATGAATGAACCTTCCAAGTCGGTGACCTTGTCCTGAAAGAAAATCAACATGTAACCAAAGTGGAAAAAAGTAAATGGGGAAAATTTTCTCCTAATTGGCTTGGACCATACATCGTACAGACTCATACTTATGGATCAGGTGCTTATCATTTATCTTCACTAGATGGTAAACCCAAACTTGAGCCCCTTAATGCCTTGCATCTTTGACCATTCTACTATTGACTTTTAGTCCTACCTCACCTTTTTCCTCTTTTCATGCTCATCCCTTAAGCATTTTCACTTCCCTCCTTTCACTATGCCACCCCCAACGATTAAACAAGAATCATGTGCGTACCCATCACTCTTTTATCTTCTCTTAAATATGTGTACCACGGCACTACACATGGCATGATTCTCATGGATACTTTTCATCTACTTTTAGATGAGATCCCATGGTCGTTTCACCTTGCTTTCTGAACAAGAATCTGATTCTTCACCTTAGTCTTGTCCATGACTTAAAATCCCTCACATGGGATCCAACTCCTTGAGTCAAACTTCCAATAAAAAGATGACTCCCTCAAAAAGGACATCTTTCTCTCTACATCGTTGTTGTAAATAGACTGCTCCCTCGAAGGACAAGTTATGTAAAACCTTGCTTCAAAAAAAAAGAGAGAATCTGAAGCTTCCCACATCGATCAGCTTCACGAAGACCTCAAGGAGTTAATTTCCTCATCCCATATAGACTTCTCGCATCGATCAGTCTATCTCAAATACAAGTCAAAATAAAAAACATTTTCATCATGGACTTGCTCATTGTGATCTTGGATCTCTTGCCAAAAAGGCATGCTACCTCATACCATATAACCTAACCATTTTTCACCTTCTTACCATTTCCACCTTCATTTCCTACCACCTCAAGGGACCTACTGGAACTGTGACATTTGGTGATCATGTGACTATTTCTTCACCTTTAGAATAATCAACCATGCAATGTCTTTAGGGTCTTACGTTCACTAGCCTATCTAAGGTATGATCCAACCTATTACGATCCTCACCAATCAGGTGGCTCTCTTGCCTCCTCTTATCTTTTAACTTCTTCATTACGTATTGATCATCTTATCCAGGACTAAATCCTTGACGCTTATCTCTGGGAAATTTCCCTCTTTCACCACAATCAACTCAATATCACCCATACCAATGTGCCCACAATTCATCCATACCTAAAATACCTAGACTCAATCATGCCTATAACCTACCAACTCATTCTCATACCTCCTCGCATTCTTCCCTAGCTTATGGGAGAACTACATCGACCTGAGGTCCCTTTTCACCGGGACTATGTAGGCAACACTCCGAGGGCATGGGGCCCTTGGAGGTTAGCTCAGCCACTCTCTACCCTAACCAATTCCCCTTTCCTTTTCCTAATCACAATCTACCCTCAGTTAGTTTCCTTTTTATATCAATAATTGGAAATTAAATCAAACAAACAACAAATTAATTCACATCTTTATCATCATCATTCATACATTCATTATGTCTACCATTTCTTTACCATTATTATGGATGTTAATATAAAACATCTCAACGTGACTCATATCATCATTAATTGCACAAATTAATGAATTACAAACTCAACCTAAAACTTGATTTCATCAATGCCTAAACCACAACCTAACTCATCCATGCCTAAACCAACCTAAACCTCATCCATGCCTAAATGCCTAAACCAAAAACATGACTCGATCCATGCCATAACCTAACTCCATCCATGCCTAAAACCACAACCTAACTCCATACCATGCCTATGACCTGACTCCATCAATATGCCTAACACACCTATCATGAATCCATCTTATGCATAAGATAAAAATCAAATTCTATCAACACAGCATACATCATCACCAAATCATCCATCTCATCATATAAATCTGTATATCCATATAATATACACTGATAGGCCAAATAATATACATCTCTCAAAAACTCTCATATACAGCCTCACCATCTTCGGCACGCAGGCCAGTATATGATCAAAAATACAAAACTCTCATATACATCCTCACTCTCTTCGGCACGTAGGCCGGTTATATATCAAAAATGAATAAATACATCAAAATGGAGGGACATACATCAGGCATCATCCTGCCAGATATCCTCCATATCGGTCTCTCCTATCTCCTCCTCCCCCTCGGCTCCTATTTGGTGGCCTGATAACATCTCACCACCCTGTCATGGGTCGTGGTTCGGGTCCCTACTGGTACATCACTTGGGGCTGGCCTCTGTGAACTGGTGGCCTCACCCTGATCCTGTCTCAGGGCTCGATGGCCCCCTGTGCTCTCCACGCTGTGGGTACGGGATCTGGTCCTCTCACTCGAGGCCTGTCTGTGCCCTGTACTCTCTGTAGGATAGAAAATCTATCCCTGTCACCATCAACTTGGTCTTGATAATACCTGGCCTCACCTAGGGCATCCTGTAATCTAGATATGGGTACTGTCTGTGGTGGCCCCATCAGCCTCTATCCCCTGTGCCTGTCCTATGGGACCCTATCCCACCCCTTGCCTGTGAACTAGGACCCTATCCTAGTGCCTGTGGTGGTGCCATCAGCCTCACACCCTATGCCTATATCTGGGCCTGTAATGCCACAATTTGTGCCTGTGTAGTGGCCAACTGGCCCTGTAAACCTGTAACCTGCACCTGTAGGGTGGCCACCTGATCATCATCACCATCACCATCTCCACCCTGGGCCATCTGGGCCTAGTAGACTGGCCACCTACGTGCATGCAACGTGGCCACCTCCACCTCTAAACCTACCAACTGCCCTTGTACCATCCCCAACTGTGTAATCAGGGTCACCACCTACCCCTGTAGGGCATCTCTCTGAACGGTGATGGTGGCTAAATCTGGTTACCCAGCCTGGGTGGTACTACTCGTAAATGAGCAGCCCACCACTGTCTATACCTATCCGTCACCCCAACATCATCAATCCGTCTGGTCTATCACCTACTCCTCCTACCCTGTAGGTACTGTTGGCTGTGGTAGTGGCAGTGGTCTCTCCACATCATCTCTCCGGTACTGTGGGAAGGGTGGGGGTATATCCTGTGGTAGCCCAAACTACCATCTGACCCTTGTCTACTAGAATCATCTCATGCTCCCCTACATGACGCCCCTCAATCCACCTGAGTAGCTGCAAGCCGTCTAACTCATCAGCCATCTATCTATATGAGGGATAACCCACATACGGTCTCCAAATAATGTCCACACTGGACAATCCCTCCAGTAACCGCCTGTAATATGCTACATCATGAGTAGCCTTGTCTGATCGATGCTCTCCAATCACAAGCACCCATCACCTGTAACCTACCCACACAAAACCAGACTCAAATGCATCCACCCGAGGCATACCAATCAGATGAACACACACAATGTGCTCGTAGGCCCAACAATGAAGAATAAATGTGTAGCATAAGCTTGAACCTATGGAGCCGCCCATATGCACCCATAGCTCTCTATATAACTGCACCAGGAATGTTGGCGCCCATGTAAAGTAGGTCCTTGTCCATCATCATATCATGTAGCACCCCCATCAGTGATCATGGAGAATCTTCCCACCCTCTGCATCTGGCAGTGCAAAATAGTAGACTGCCTCCATCAATAATACTACTAGCTTCATCTCCTCTAGATGGGCTAGGTACATCTCTCCATAACTCAGGATGGCGCTATGGAATGTCATCTCTGCCAGTCCCTCACTGAATACTGTCAGCATCAACTCCTCAGATGCCTCTGAGGAGATTGAGTATACCTACATCCCCAATATAGGTAACCACAGGATCCTATACACGTCCTCCAGGGTGACTGTCATCTCCCCAGTTGGTAGGTGGAACATGTTGGTCACCTGAATCCCATCTATCGATGAGGGCGACCATCAAGCTTGGTTGTCAGAACTACATGCCGGTAGCGTCTAACCCCACTCAGGCCCACATTTGTGACATGCCTCCACTCCTTGACTGTCACAGCCCCATGAACTGTCAAGAGCAGGGGTGGCACCCTATCTCGCATCCTCAACTGATCTCTCACCTGCATCTAACAAAACATCACATTACTACACCTTAATCATACCCACAATCACTCTCGACACCTCACCTATACTTACCACCCTACCTCTCTTTCCCTAGACCTCCTTACCTTCGTATCACATCTTCTATCTACCCACCCCAACCCTAACCCACTATCATTCACCCTTACCTATTTTTACCCCTTACCTATGTTATGATTTTCCCCAAAACATCTCCTACTTACCCTACCTATCTCACCCACCCAACCTAGGGCACTTTTGGCCCCTTTTTCCCCAAATCATGACCGGTCCCAGTTATCTCTAACTGACCCCGATCCCCCATAAACTGGCATCGGTCACCTTTTTCGTGACCGATACCGGTTCAACTACCACCGATGTCGGCTAACCCTCAACCGACGCCGGTCACTATCGCCGCAAAAACCGTGACACCCAAAACCCCCCTTTTTTCCTAAACACTCCCTTTCTCTCCCTTCTACCCACCCAATCCTACCCAAATCCCCCCTCCACCCTTCCCCACCCCTCCTTCACCCAATCACCTCCCCCCCATGCCTATTTTACCTGATTTTCCCTCCCACAAATTCAAAATTCATTTTTCCCCCCAAACCCGTTTTCCCAAACCCCTACCTCTAAACCAATCTAACTCACAAAACAAAGAAAGGGATTGACTCTTACCTCATCATGCTGCCGTCATCCATGGTGGTATGTCGGGCCGCTACACCGGTGGTCCACCTGATCCCTCTCCTACCTCTGTCATCATCCAATCAACCTATCTCACCTCCAACCAACCGAATCGATCAATCTGATCTCGTGGATCCACCTATCGACTGCCAATCACCCGCTACACCACTCACCAACTCATCTCTCTATTCCACATAGATGTTTTCCACCTTTCTCTCTCTCACCTGTCATTTTCTCCTATTTGGCAAGTGACAAATGATTTCGTAAAAAACGTGTAATTTCCTTTTTTATAACCTACCCAACTTGACCGATGACGGTTTTACCTTGACCGACATCAGTCCCGTGCCCTAGCTTACCGTGGTTGGTCTATCGCGACCAGCATTGGTTCCTTCTAACCATTGTCGGTTATCCTGCTTAGTCCTTTTTCCTACCCCCTACCCCTAATTTTCTGACTTGACATCCTTTTTACCTCACCCACACCTGACTTGGACACTTCACTTTATCCTCATGACCTCATCATTTACTACCTCACCTCATCCTCATTTGGGGACTTGTTATTTTACCCATACCTCGGCCCTACCCATGCCGTGACCTAGTTACTTGGACCTGGAACATTTCTAGTGACCTGTGACCTCATGTACTTGCTATACCTTGTGGCACTGTTACCCGTGTTGATTGACATACTGACCTTACCTTGCCTCTTGTCCGTGACCAGTTTATCCTGACCCAACCTTTGGTGTACCAGAACATACCTAAACGTTCCTACACCTGACCTGTCGTTGTGTTTCTTGACCATATCCTATACCTTGGATACCAGAATCACCTCAACCTTGTTTGGATAAACCTATCAACCTTAAACAATGTAGATTTTTCCTGCTCTTCAACCTGGTACCGTGTCTGCAGTTTATACGTGTGCGTGTGTTTGACTGTTACTACCTTTGACCCTGACCCATTACCTGGATTACCCGATTAGACCTTTACCCCTTTTTTCCCCATGTTGCCCACCTTTCCTCTTCATCACATTCACCTTTTATCAAACCACTCACCGATTTTTCCTTCTACCTCATCAGTTCCTGGTTTGAGGGGGATCACCTTCACCCACACATGGGGCAACCACATCTTATTTTTGTCAGCGTCGCTTACCAATACAAGCTACGCAACAAAAAGGGGTAAAATGTAGACACCAAAATTGGGTCACACTCCCCTTGGTCCCTCGATCAAATAACCAACTCGAACACACTCACCTAACCATGGCCCCTTTCACCCCACTCTAATATTAATTTAATTAAATTAATTCATGATCTCATAATATCTATTATTTAAATATCCTAATTGAGGATAATGCCCACACCACCACCTCACCTATACACCTCATCTAGCCACCTCACCATAAGACCTATTCTTAGTATGTTTCCATAACTAACTAAGACCTACCTAAACCCTAAAAATCAAAGCCTACATTCCCTCTAACCACATTCCCACCTGTTAGAAAGGAAGCTTCCATTCTAATCCATGGAAGAAGAAAATGAATGAGATCCAAGAAAATCAAGGGAGATCTGCCCATTTTAGTAAACCTAGGAAATCCCACCCTAACCGATGTCGGTTACCCTAAACCGCTCGCTAGTCAACCCAGAACCATCGTCGGTTACCATTTATTCCCCAAAAAAACCTTATTTTGAGGTTGGCACATTTTTTGAGAGCAAGAGATGAAACCAGAGCTACATGCAAGAGAACCAAGCATTCGTACACGCATCAGAGCATCCACAGCCAACATCAGAAGCAATCACAGAGCCATTTACATTCATGGGAGCATCCTGGGAAGCACCATCACCACACCAAGCTCCATCCATTTGATCAACCTGCCATTGCCATCCAGCCATCAAGCTCGTACAACAGTAAGTGTTTTATTAACCAACATTCATCTGTTGTCATTTTAGTAGACTCTTTTACTTCTGTTATCAGTTTCTACTTGCATTCCCATTCACCCATCATTTATCTTCATACAAACTTGATCATTCCTTCACCCACACCGATTAAACTTCCCATATCCTACTAATAACTACCCCTGAGCACACTCTAAGACCTATACAGACCTTGCCATTGCCCTCTCCATTTCCATTTAGCCTCAGATCTGTCACCACACCAAGATTTTATTAAGTTTCCTCTACCCTGACCATACCGACGCCGGCTACCCACAATGTCACCGGTTCGCTTAAACTAACATCAGTCAAACTAGAATCGCATTCGGTCTCTATTTGTTTTACCCTCAGACCAAGAACAAAGCCTAAAATCCCCACCAAATACCCAAAACAGCCCAGAAACTAGACCCTGACCAGTACTAGTACTCTGACAGAGACCTTGACCTTCAGATTCAATCATAGCTTAGCCTGTTGTGAACAAAATTTGTCTTATTGTAGTCGAATGAGATACCTAAATCATTTTAACTACAGTAGGATTTCATTTATTGTTAACATTGAATTGTTTTAAATAGTGGATTGACAGCCTTCTAGGGAGTATCACACTTCCAGATCTAGCATACGCTAGGCAGTCCACTGCATATACTGTTTAACTTCTATTTGGTGGTCTTGTTTTCTATTTTAGGTAGTTCCTCCTAGCCAAAAGGAAGCTCTCATGATCAGCTGTGGATCAAGAAGTCATACATGCAACAACCTTCAACCAGCTTTAACAGGTATTCCTCCTAGCCATTTACCCTTATCTGTTTTGTCAATATTCAAAGAAACACTCTAAGAATTAGGTGAAATAGTATGTTATGAATGAGAGGCTGGGATGGTTAAGGTACGTGTTAAAAAGGAACATAAGTGTGAATGAGAGATTTCAATGGGATGGATATTGAAATCACAAGATGAGTTTGGATGGTAAAAGAGATCAAAAGGGTTGATGTGGATGTGGATAGATTGGTATTATTCTGGGACGATGTGGAATTGGATGAGATATCTGCTGATGACGTGGATTGTTGGTTGGTCGTGTCTTATGAGGAGACTAAATTAAGGTCAAAGGCAATTATAAGAGCCGAAGACATGATACTGGATGTTTCTAATTTACTAATGGTGCGATAAAGATGGACTTGTTGGATAACTGACTCATGGCTAGAATCGTTAAGCTGGGAGACATCATATGATGTGTTAGATACAGAGGTTGTGGTCTAGGTATGAATGGATGGAGGTGAACACCCTTGACAACATGATATACATTAAGGGCAATGGGATTTGAGTCTAAGATCTCAAAGAAGACTGGGTCCCTACTATCAAAGAAACATGGACTAGGTGGATTAGGTATTTCATATGATTCAAATTCACTACTAGGGGAATGTGGAGGTTCTTGATATTTTAGGTGAGGTGATAGGGATGTTCGATGTTGATTAATTAAATGTAAAACATATTCAATGCAGGTTTTTATATTTTCAATAGTTCGTTGAAAATTTTTAGTCATATTGTCAGAATTTTGTAGATGAGATTGTTGTCTTGTAATAACCATGAAAACAAACAATCACCTATAATGAAGAATGAATCTAGATTGTTGGCTACAAACAATATACAAATCATGCAACAAATTTTTTTGATTATCTTGATTATTTAAAAGAAGGGTGAAATGTGAAAAATGGTTGATGGAGTCCTAGGAAATGGTTGTCTAAGAATGTTTTCAGGTGATGTTTAAGGAAGGAGTCCTTGATATACTTGAAGGTACGTGAAGCCCAAAAAATTTTTGGTGTCAATATGGGGCTTGGTATTGGGGCCTACCCCATCACTTCATGGTCATGCATCAATAAGGGAGTCGGGTGCTTAGCCAATATACCGACAACCAATTATTTATACACAACCAAAACACTGAGTCAACTTCTCCTCTTGGTGATGAAATCCAAGTAGGTCCACCTGAGTAGGAATCTTTAGATGCAATTTGTGTTTGATTTGATTTGGTTGTGTGTGGGGGAGATTAAGTGAATGCAATCTATTAACCTCCTAATCAGACCATGATGTAGAATGAAGGGTTATTTTTAATACCAAAAATAAATGTGAGTTTGATGAGGGAAACATACAAAAATGCAATGTTTCAAAAGAAAAAAAAAAGAGCGCGTACCTGTAAAATGCTTCCTTTTTTAATTTTTAATTTTTAATTTTTAGAATTTTTTTAGCACAACTACAGTGCAGTAAGCAAAAGCTCCCAAGGCAAAAACCTACAAAGGTTAGAAGTAGGCAAAAAATAGAAAGAGATATGGATGTTAAACTTTGACTAATTGAGTAATAAAAAACAATCGCAGAGATCTTTGGCGATTTAAGGGAATCATTGGCGATTCACCAAAATCACTGGAAATTTGACTGGATCATTATCGATTACATAACAGAAGGCCTAGGATGAATATAAATCAATTTGAAATGAGAAAAAGGGAATTGTCCCACTAGGCGTGTCTAAATTTACAACTTTAACTTAATAACATGAAATTAAAAAAATAAACTAACCTCAGAAGATGGCAGGGTTTACTAATACCAACGATGATGGATTTTGATATTGTTGGATGAATCTCTTTCTCCCTTCTCCAATGAAGAAACCTTTGGATTAGAGACACTAAATGAAATAGATTAGATAAATGGCATGACGAGCTACTCAGGTAAGTACAATTCCAAGAATCCAAAGGGACTTCCTTGGAGGATGTCAACTCGCTTTGATACAATTAAGTAGATTGAAAAAGATAATGATAAGGATATGTAAATGACAAAGATATATAGATAATGTATAAGAAGATTTAGAACTCAATATTGAATGGTAATTCATGTGTAGATTCAAATGTGAACCAGGCAAGGGTGGACATAATCTGGACAAATTCAAAGTAGTCATACCAAAATTCATTTGTTTCTTGTTAGATCTCATGGAGGAACTCAATTTGATCCTCGTTGTCTTCAATCTAAATGGAAAATTGAATTACACATAATGTAAGCTTGTGAATGATGTTATATTGTTCCCAAAAGAAGGGTTGCTAAACTATTGGAAGATCGTAGATTTTTTTGATAGGATGGGACCGGCCAGGTACTGCCATCTAAAGTAAAACCATGCTTGCAGAGGACAAGTTAAATCCAAAATATTGATGAAAATTGATACAAAACTGATGAATTAATTGAAAAATGTAGATTGATTGGGATCACTAGTGATTGGACAAAATCGTGGGCAATTCAAGTAATCACTAGCGATTACTGTGAAAATGATAAACTTTTCTAAAAACAATAAAAAAAGCTTTTGAATGATGATTTTTTTTTGTTTTTTATGTTTTTTATGAAATGTAAATGATGAAATAACATAGAGAAATACCTTTTGATGTGGAAATAGGCTGAAATATGTCTCCAAACACCAAATGGAACTATTTGAAGTTGATGGTCAGTTGTTGAGCTTCCTGGGAAGATGATTGATGAAAAGACTAAAAATTAATTGTTGCAAGAGCTTGAGGTTGATACAAGTCCTTGATGATCTCTGGAATGATATAGATTCATTTTTGGGTCAAAGACAAAGTGCAAGGGTGAGCAAAATTATTTTGCAGATCCCTGAGGGGAGAGTGAAAGCTAGTATTTATAATCGCTCGTGATTCATTAGAATCACTGATGATACGGGATTTTTCAGGAAAACATTTAGGAAATGGTTGAAACCACTTCTTAAATAGGGTTTTCAAGTAAATTATGAGGGAAAATGGTTGGGAGGAGGTTATGGTCAAGTTGGGGAGGTTAGGATGTTAAGATAAAATAGGTTTTAGGTGGTTTTGAGATGTTTAAGTGGTTTTAAAGAGGTTAAGGTAATTTAGGATGGATAAATAGTAATTTAGGAGAGTGTAAAAAATTATTTTACTAGATGGGGGAAGGAGAATTAGGAAAATTATATAATGATATATTTTAGATTAAATAATGTGTGTATAGAGGGAAGTATGCGGGTTAACAAAAACCCAATGTCTATAGGTACTCTCCTCTATCTTGACCACGGGGGCCTTAAAAACCCTAGGTTGACCTGGTGTAGGGATTACTACCCTCTGGATATGCAATCTTAGTGCTTATCGTAGCCCCTTTAAATCAACCCATTGTGTGGCGGTTCATGTGTGTCTCTTACTCTTTTCCTCAATACCCTTGTAGAATGGAAGAATTGGGAGTGCAAGCCATTAAGATACACTCTTGGCCCACCATACATTTCTTTTGAAACCAACATCAATCCTAAAAACCTCCTGATTAAGCACAACTCATTAAAAACATCCATCTCACAACTTGATCTTATTCCAAACCACCAAAAATCATAAAAATGTCAAAAACTAGTCACCATAGATACCATCACCTAGGGGCGATCTTGTCTATTTTAGCATAGTTATTTCTAGGTGCCTTCATCCCTTGTGTAAACCTATTTGCATGGTCGATCCCTTCTGTTCTTCCAAATTTTACTCCAGACTCCATTGGCCCCTGTGTAAACTTTGTTACATAGACAATTGTGCATGTAAGCTCCATTTCAAGACATGTTCTTAACCATATCACCATTCTATCATGGAGTATCTGTAGACACAAAATCACACACTTTGGGTAATTATTTAGTCTTGATTACATACTACTATTCATATGATTCCTAAGTAAGAAAAGTACTAATTAACCATGTCTTTGGGTGCATTCTTTGCTTTTTGTTTCCTTATACCCTTACTCACTCAATATGCCTTTTTATACCTTGGAATTTATCATCCTGGACATCAACACCCAGCCAAGATGTCAGCGCCAAACACCCTCATCCCCTCTTGGCGCCTCTGACCTCAATATACTTTGTTCACAATTTTCAAGTCCTTTCTAGTTGTTTGAGTATCTTAGCTTTTTGGTGATCAGCCTTTTCGGGGTTAATTATGAAATTCAAGCAATGGAATCATATAAATATAGAGTTATGTGATCATAATAATGGACCAAGCACTAAGCATTAGATATCACCACCTAAGATTACATCCATCAAGCATCTAAGAGCTCCATTGCATACATACAGCACCACCCAAGGGACACAATGGCTGGTTATTCTGCATACACTTCATAGGAGGGAAGTTCATTCTATTCCATACACACATCTATTACATTTATTTACATCTAGCAACTTACTTGCTATCAAGTGTGACATGCATAAGAGCCACCTAGGACATGATTCCACGCACGCACACACAAAACTACATTGGGTATAAGATGTATTATAGCACTCAGTTGCAAGATCGCCATTATGACAGCTAAGAACAGTATGACCCCTCATTT
Source organism: Taxus chinensis (assembly GCA_019776745.2). NCBI lineage: Eukaryota > Viridiplantae > Streptophyta > Pinopsida > Cupressales > Taxaceae > Taxus > Taxus chinensis. The sequence goes on from CM034148.1 coordinate 896,262,008, forward strand.
TGCATCTTTATTTTTTAGGATTTGATGTCTCTTTGATGGTTTTATAGGTCATTATTTCATTACATGTTTCCAATGACTTTGGTGATCATTGTGTGACCAAACACGAACAAGAGAGAATAGCTCATAACCACTCAGAGGAGGTTCTCTAAGCATTTCCATAGATATAGACATCCATAAATAGGTCTAGGGCACCCGCAGTCACCTCTATCCATCTCCAGGTGCTCCAGTCAAAGTAGATCGCCAGCTCGCATAATTTCCTGAGGCTCTGTGAGACACTTCTCCCTCTTTGCTCATCCGGTCAACACTTCAGCATAATCTAGAAATAATTACGAAAAAACTAAGTCATCTTACATCTTCTTTACACTTAGGGTCTTATATATTTTGGCTTAGTTTGTTTACGTTAATTTATGTACTTAATTATTTATTCATTTCCTACTACAATACCAATTAGATTAGGCATATATTTCCATATTTAGCTTAATCATTTCGGCCAAAAACCCTTATACAGTTTTCTTTATCATGGACTTCCCAGTTTCATATAATTGCTCGCTTGGTAGACCATGGCTTCATGTCATGCAAGTTGTACCTTCCACAATACATCGATGTGTCAAATTCTTACATGAGGGTATTGAGTACAACATTGTTATTGATTATGAACCATTCAAATATTACAAACATGATCCCACCACTACGATCCTTACTCCACAATCTATTACTACTAATGAACCACAACCTATGGATCCTCCACCTAACTTAGAAGCTACTATTTGCATGTTGGATGTTATTCCATCCACATTATCACCCCCTCCCACTATTACAAATGCTATGGTACTTTATCGGGGGCCTATCCACACATCAGATGTCATACCATCCTCATAATCTTCTCATTTACAGTAGACATCTACACTACCTCCCTTCATATCTACACTCGTCATAAATGATTATTATTGGGAGCATATTCCATTTGATCCCACTTTAGATGACACTGTTTGCACACATGATGGTCTAGCTCGGCTCGGGTATACACTTGATGATCTTATGTCACCACCTTACTCTTCTCATCTCTATCATGGGTTCATTCATATCACTACAGCTTATGGTCTTTGTGTCTTCTACCTCACCATATTTCTTACACACGCTCCTTTCCCTTCTCTGCTTATGCTTGGATAGTCTTGGCTTGATTACATTAGGGGCGAATTAGCCCTTGATCACACCGATATTTCATTCCCCATGCCTTTTGGCCACGTCTTCATTTACAATTATGCATTCCTTGGTTATTCACAAAATCTTACTCATTGGTATGCACATGGATGCCCATTACCACCCTTCATTGATGAAGAGTATACTATGGGCATGCATAATTTACGCCTCAATGACTCTTTACTCAACCAAACCAACACTATTTCTTATCAAGTCTCATATGCATCACCATATAATTTTGAACATGAAAATGATGAACGTCTAGATGAAGTTACTTGATCACTCTTCTTATTACACACTCAGGGGGGCATCACCTTATCCCCCCATCTTCTAACATTAAAACCCCTTTTACATCTCACGCCTATTATCTTTAGTCTTTCACACACATCTTACACATCATGATTCATTTCCAATCATTATTTCCTGATGACACACTCATGTTCTTACAGTTCTTCCATGACTGTTGAGGGATCTCTCATAATACTAACTTGTTTCATCTGCCCATCTACTACATACCCATTTGTATATGCACACATTTATCAACATTTATTTATGCAGATAATACACTCTCCCATCATTTGTCACCAAACATCATTCATCAAATAACACACTCATCACCATGCCATTGGGGGGCATCGTACTTCCTCCCTCCCCCTCTTCTTGCATCATTCAATATCTTCCATCTTACACACATCGCATCTAGTCTTTTACATTCATCATACACATCTTGATACACTTGCATCATCATTTCCAGATGATGCACTCTCGTGCTATGGTTCACACTTGATCGTTGAGGGCATATTACATACATAAACCTCACACATTGCACATTATACACTCAAACTTACACAATACATACTTTACACATCTCACATCATACACGTAGGACATCTTCTCTCACAACTCCTATTACACACTTTACGACTTATTTACTCTACACATTCACAACATATCTTTCTTGCCTCTACTACTACACAATGCGCTCATTACCCTATGATGCACTCTAGTTTCATGGTTCATACTCGACTACTAAGGGTTTCAATCTAAAATTAACCACACCTCACTCACATAATCACTCACCCATTCATACACTCTACGCTTTACGCTTTGACGATCACATCTTTTTAGTACATACAATTCAAACCCATTTCTCGATGACGCACTCTCATTTACAGTTCATTCTTGACTCTTGAGGGGGAATATATAAATGAACCTCATCACATATATACACATCCATACTCACTCAGAGGGCAAGTGGATCTTATCTGATTAAGCTAAATATAGAATAGCATGCCTAATTTGATGTTATAGTAGCAATAAATGAATGCAATAATGAAATACATAAATACTCCAAAGCAAAATAAGTAATAAATAATGAAACCCTGATGTGCAAAGAAGGGTAACATGCCTTAGTTGATTTGTTGAGTTCTGGAAAGTACATAGAGCTAGAAGATAGGGAAATGCAAAGCACTAACCATCACATTAGAGCTCAGAAAATTACAGAACTAGAGGAGCACGATGGACAACGGCTCCCGCGAGCGCCCGAGTACTGATTTTGAGCACCCGGGTCTGTGGAAGTGTTCAGAAACCCAAATTCTCAGGGTGGCAAGATGTTTGTTGATGTTCACCTTTTGTCACTATAGATTCACACAATGATCGTCGAGCCCGCAATAAACCTGCAAAGAAGTATAGACCTGTAAAACCCTCAAATAGACATCAAATCCCAAAAAAGAAAGATTCAAAACAAGGGGTTAGATTTTCCTCAACCCCCACAATGGTGGACTTACAATTGAGCATTGCACTATATCTCAGACCCAATGTAGTTATGTGTGTGTGTGTGTGTGGAATTGTGCCCTAGGTTGCTTTTGTGTTGGTCGCATGTAATAGCGAGCAAAGTAGCTAGATCTAAAAATATGTAATAGATGTGTGCATGGAATAAAATGAACTTCCCTCTTATGCATGTGATGCAAAAAAACCAACCCTTGTCCCTTGTGATGGTGCTAGATGAATACAAGGATGCTTTTGAATGATTGTGAGATGTAACCTTAGGTAATAGTATAGAAGCTTAGAGTTTGGTCCTTTAATTTAGTCACATAACTTTATATTTATATGTTTCTCTTGTTCAAATTTCATAATTGATCACTAAAAGGCCAACTCCCTAAGAGATAGGGCTGCTCCAACGGCTAAAAAAGACCCACAAAGGAGTGAGCAAAGTACAAAGAGGTCTAGGGGTTCCCTTGGAGGCTAGCATCCTGGCTAGGGTGCATGGGCACTGGTGTCCAACATGCCATAAAGGTCAAAGTATAAAAGGGTTATACTGTGCAAGTAATGAGGTCTGTAAGGCCAGTGAAGGGAGAATGGAAAGTAGACTAAGGAGGCTAAAGTATAATGGATCAATTAGTAATTTTCTCCCAAAAGAAGTCATATGAATAGTAGTATATGATTAGGACCTAGGTAATGTACCCAAAGTGCGTGATTTAGTGTCTAAATTTGCCCCCACTTTATGTTGGTGAGAAGAAAGCTCAGCTAACATAAAGTAGATAGAGATGCATACTTGATAACTATATAGATCGATGATACAAGAAAGTGTGCCAAGGAGACAAGACAAAATGCATGGAGTGATAAAAAATGTGAAGCATGAATACTAAAGAGGGAGAAAGTAAAAAAAAAGTGATGAAAATGAACCTAGGGATGGAAAACACATGTGTAGATGTCACAATGCAGTTGTACCTGATTGTCGATGTTGCTTATGTGTGATGTTGTGCGATGATGTTGATTACCGCTTCCCATACGGATAGACCTGCAAAAGATAAGAACGAACAAGTAGTCAAATACACATGTATATATCGTAAAACATGTGTAAAAACATATGTAAAATGCATGTAAAAGTAGAAAAAAGGAACATGTGCACCTGATCCGTGATGTAGAAAAAGAGTGTAGAAGAGGATTCTCTAAAGATGTTGTAGAAGACGCGAGTTTCTTTGGGCTGATCTCACGCTAGTGTAATGCCGAACCAGTGTAGGGGAAATTGTTTGGTTTCGATCTCACGCCAATCTTTAATCACTTCCCGTATAGGGATAAAATTCTGGTGTTATCCTCCAACATGGTCATACTTCTTCCCGTAATATAGGACACTACTGCCCTATAATGGTCGTTGTAAAATTGGTGAAAGTGCTAAAGGACTGTATGTCCCTATGTAAAAGTCCATTATGACATGTCGGAGATCTCTGTAGATTTTCCCCTAGTTACTGGCATTCCAGGAAAGATCACTATGTATACTACCCCTGGTTACAAGCTATCCAAGAAAGGCATCAGTTGTGCTAAGGACCTAAGTCTGATTTTGATCCCTGTCGAAACTAAAAATTGTTATGTACCAATATTGTGTTGTGTTTTGTATAACAATGTATGGGGTGACTAATTCAGCCTATATAATGCCCCCCTCATTTGGGACTGCATTCGATGACATCGCTCAAGGAGTATGCATGGCCCAAAAGAGGACTGACGACTGTTGTACTGAAACTATGCCTTGTAATGGGAAAGGAATGTGCTTGGTAGAAACCAAGGCACACACAAACAGAGTGGCTTGGAAAGATACAAGTGTTAGTACAAGCTCAACATGCATGTAAAATTTAATCTAGCAGACATGAAGACAATGTGTAATCTAAGACGTTAGAATACAATGTGTAAACATGCAATAAGACATTGTAGACTACAAAAAGCAGGGTTACAAACATGGGACACCAGTCACAATGTTGCAAGACAATCAAGGTCGTAAAATGGCTGATAAGCAGAAAAGTGTGCACACAAGATAAAGGGAAAATCTCAGTGACAAACAACAGCATACAAAGAAAAAATAATGGACAAGCAATGTAATAGATAACCATGGAAAGAAGGTAGACCTATGCATAACAAATGTTTCACATGAATCACCCGTTAGCATGTTAGAAAGATAAAAATGTATGTGAAAGTCATATATAATATGATAAAGTATTGTGTTATGAACACAAAATTAAACAATATCACTTGTAGTGTATGAAAGTGGATGCCCCCAGGAGCCATTGTGGAAATGGTGCTAGGTATTGTACCAAGCATCCATGTTGCATGTAATAGACTCTGTAGAATTACACTCAAGTAATTCAAATACTTGAAATTGTGCTAACTGAATGCGCATGTGTCGTATGATCAAAGATAATATTGATCATAAGGCACTCATTTTCCCTCATAGCATCATGTAATAAAGTGACACTAAGCTAAATGAGATGGTATCTAGTGTGAATGATCCAGGAGCAACATACCCCCTGAGTGGATGTGTATGTATACGACTGAGGTTCATTTATTTAATACACCCCTTAACTAGTCAAGAATATTACCATAAATGAGATTTCCCATCCATTTAACCGAGAAATCAATATTGAATTGATGTGTAATCCCCTAAAAAGATGTGATCCTCAAATCACACAAAGTGAAGGGTGTAAGTGTGTGAGTGAATGAGTGAGCTTACACCTAAACTATGTGAGTGTGAGGAGGACCATTTGATTAATGTAAAATACCCTTAGTAGTTGCGTACATGACTTGCTAGAACTAGAGTTTGTCATAGGGTAATGACCACAGTGTGTATAAGTCGATGTAAGAGAGATGTACCTGTGAATGTATAGAGTGAACTTTATCCATTCCTAATCAGTGTGTAGTAGGTGTTATGAGAGGAAGAGGTGTAGATAATGCATGGTGTGTGAATAATTTGATGTGTAGTGTGTAGTGCAGTGTGTGAGGTTCATGTGCAAAGTATGCCCTCAACATTCAAGTGTGAACTGTAGACACCCATAACTTTCTACGCCTGAGCAAATTTAAATGCATATAGCAATTGTGACTAAGAGCTTGCACCTTGCCCTTTCCCACAAATTGGCAATGTATCTGTCAAGAGTTAATCCATCTTCTCTCCTATCTTCAGTGTAATTAATTACATTATGCTAGGTGTCAATTAAGGGTCACCTAGCCCAACTTTGAATAGCCCTAATTAATGACCTTCCGTTAATAAATCCCCCCATCTATCTAGGACTAATTATTATTGATTAATTAATGGAGCTTCCCCTTTCATTTAACCAATAAATCCACATTTAATTGATGTTAGATCCCTTTCTAGGAGTCTAGATATTTAGCATTGCTAATAGTTCCTCTAAAAACTTTGTATTGAAGCTTGCTAGCATCTAACCCTTAATTAAATAATATTGATTAATTAATGAGCCCCCTTTATCCACATGGGTCAGCTAAATTGGACAAGCTATTTTACCCTCCTAAAGTTCTTGACTTCAACCCTGATCTAAGCCCCCCTTATCCACAACTAACTCAACATGCATACTATTATCCCACATACAAATGGATGTGGTACATACTCCTTTATCCATTGCAGCTATAATTAAAGAGCCCTCCTCCTACCTTGTACTCTTACACATAAATTCCTTGAGAAGAAAAAAGCAAAGCACTTTTACACAAGTAGACTATAAGCTTCTTTGTTATTAACATATGAAGAATTCACCATTTGCAAGAGCTAAGCCTCCTTTCTTGCAGGTATGCATTCAGGTCCAAGTTCTGTCAAAATTGTCATTGATGGGAATAATTTCAAGATTTGGCCTTGTAGCCATGCTTTGATGAGCTCCCATTCCTAATTTCTTAAGGATTAAACAATGTTACTATTGTCAATTTCCATTGAAGATTACTTAGGTTCATTGAGCATGTTTGTTAGTGTAATCCAAAGAGCTAGAGGTTCTTGATAATTAACATGTTAATGTAGTGATTTATGATGTCAAATTTCTAATGCAATAATGTTGTTGTCTAACCTTCCATAGCTCTTCATCTTGATGGTGTTTTAGATTTTGAGCTTAGCTTTGTTAATAGAACTATTTAGGTGTTAGTTTTCTCAATTTCTATGAAACTTAGCTAAACAAAACCATGCACACATATTGGTTACGCCCGGTGGGATGGATCCTTTGTCCCTTAGCATTTTTTAGCTTGAATTCTATGTGTTTTTTTGCTGTCAACCCTTTGATATGCACATATAGTGAGATTAATGTTCAAGATTTCTTGGGATTTTTGCTAGCATTATATGTAGTAGGTTACTCATTTATAGCTATCAATTCTACATGCTAGTTGTTGCTCAATTTCTTGAAGCTAACTTGTTAAAATCTTGAGCATGTATTGTGAGATGTTTGATAGTGTTGAGTCTTCTGTACATTTGGTTGCATGTGAGTGGCGTTATTGTCAACATTGAATCTAGGTTGGCACAGATACACTTATGCCTAGTTCAGACACCTCTCAGGTGACGTTTTTTGTAGGCATACTGTCAAGTGCATGTGAATTTTTGTTTGTCATACCCATGAGCACACATACACATAACCCTAGCGCACATACTTCTGAAGGCCAGAGCGTAGGTGCTACTAACCTCGGGTATAGATGTTATTTCATATTATACCTTCACTATAATGCAACACCTATCAGACTAGTTGCATATGCACACTGAACCCAGGCCTAGGCATCCCTATGGTGGCGTAGGCACTTTTCTGAAGTGGCACAAGTTTTTCTGTCAGAATTTGATACTGGTCATTTAATCTACGGTGGTGCACATGAATGTTCTGGTGGCATACACACCTGTTTTAGTGGCGTAGCGTGCACTCGTAAGTTAGAACAACATAGAGTGTGTATGCATCTGCTCCTGCACCTTTTGGTGATCTTGAGAATGCCAAAATAGGGGCTCCTGTGATCTTTCTATTTTTTTTAGATTAAGGTGTTAAGGTGCTAACTTCCTTGCAGGTTTTATCTAATTAATAATCATTTTTGCTTAAGGGAATGAACCTTTTACAATGCATTTTACTATGGTCCTTAGATTAGAACTTTGCATGCATTTCTATATAGTTGGAATAAAGATCACGTATGCTCTTCCCTTACATCCCTTGGGGTGATCTTGGGAATCAGAAAGTGATTCTTAGGTCTTCATTTGATAACATTTTGGTAAATTGTTAGGAACTTCATCTTTCGACTTTTGGTTTAATGGGAATTAACATTGGTGTCAAAAAATTTGAATGGTTAATTGATTGAAAAGATTTCCATTTGACTATCTTAGTTGGATTATTGGAAACATCACGTATGCTCTTCTCTTGCATCCTTGGATGATCTTGAGAATCAGAAATCAACTGTTTAATCCTCTTTTAAATAATGTGATTTTCTTAGAGAACTACTAAACTCGTTGAGTGTAGGACCATTACACACGCTTGTCAAAGAAAGGTGGAATCAAAATGAAATCAAAAACTACTAATAAAGTTGTTGTACAGGTTGCCAAAAGGTGTTCAATCAAACCAAACCTAACTAAACAAGATAAAAAGAACAATATATTCAAAACATTGTATTGCAGGTTTCGAAAAAGGGTACGTCCCTATCCACTCAACTGGAACATAACCCCTTTGGCATAAAACCTTAAGCTACAACAATGGGGGTAGTTTAAGGAACCCCAAAGTAGTTCACACGTAAGAGGGAACCTTGTGGATGAAATGGGAAGTGATCTGCACTACCTTCTTGACTAGTGATTCCTTTGTGAGATAGCAGTTATTGGTTATCCGTTATGGCGACTCCAGTGATAGTACACGTAGATGCACTAGTTTCCTACTGTTCTTGAAGGGGGTAAAGTAAAGTCCAAGATACTCCTAAGACTAGTCAGTGTGACTATTTGGGTAAATTACGCTCAGCTCGTAAGAAAACTTTGTAACACCTAGGGTGAGAGAACCACCTAGGAAGAATATTCTTTGGCTAGGATCCCACTTTGACCACTTTCAAAATAGTGTTGAGTTGTGAGCCATCTTTTCATCACGAAATGTGTGACGTATGTCAATTTCGCTTATTTTTTCACTTTCCTTAAGGTGAGGCAAAACTCTGCCAAAGTGAAGCCTAGCATTTTTTGTCATTTTTTCTTGATTTATTTCCTTCATATTCTTTTGACACTTTGTTAATCAAAAGAGGTGTGATTACCTTTGTGTTGCCATTCGACTATTTCTCTCACTTTTATGTCCGTTTACGCCCATCCATGTTTGCGGCTGGGTTAGTTAAACGTCTAAAGTGAGTGGAGGCATTTTCACATCATTTGGTAGCCATTGTGATCTTGATACCCACGTCAAGATCGTCATTGTAGTTAGGTGTGGTTCATCATTGCGGACTTCCATAGAGGAGTTAGCTTGTTTGTCTCGTATCATTACAATTTCGATATTTACGTCTTGTTTCTTGTAAACTTGACATAAATACCTATATTGTACGGTTACGCTGCACACATTCTTAACTATTCCTAGCTATACTTTGAGCTTTTTTTTTTGTTCAGTTTTATTATTACCTCGATTTCAAAAGGTGTTAGGCACTACCATTTGTGCATGTTATATCAATAACACCTCGATATCAATACTTCACTTTCTTGCAAAGTGGGTTAACATATCTTAGTGATATTGTTGTGTCATTCACAAATGGTAATTGGCACTTTTTGAGATATAGGTCTTAATCAGACTTGAGCTTGCTCATCATATATCTTGATTGGAAGATCGCATTTAACTTCATGTATTTACTTACGCCTTGTTCATTCCTTTGAACTTGGCATAAGTGGAGACATCTTGTTAATCATCTGGCGTCGTAAATTACTTCGGAACGTAGTCTAGGAAGTATTTCATTTGATTAGGTTTTGGTACCAAACGATTGTTTCATTGGTGAATTTATCACTTTATCACATTGGTATTCTCACATTGTTAATTTACTCTTAACACGTACATCTTGCATGTTTCACTTAGGGGTAGACATTGAATTTTGAACAAATCTACAACTTACCTTAGTGAAACTTATCATGAAAACATGGCTCCCAAGACGCATCTAGGTTTAAATAAACAAACATATGAGGAACAACAGGTGCAAGCTTGGGAAACCTCTAACAAACAAGGCTCAAACCCATTTATCGAACATGATCTAGGACCACTATTTTCTGCAAAAAAGGAAATAGAAGAAATGGTCGACCATAGTGGAAATGAATTAGAATCACCACACGCAAACTTTGATTTTGACCCCACTCTACTAGATGAGTTTCTCCTTAGAAATAAAGATAGATTTTTGGCACGGGTCATGGAATTAGGGGCTAAATTTCCCACCGAAAATAAACCAATATTACCTACAAATGACACTACTAAGGAAAGAATCCCCCCTTATCAATATGGAAGATATTTTAACATGTGGGCATGCTTCCACTTCTTACGCAGAAAATGATGAAGTGGTAGGGCATAGAATACCCCTCATCAAAGTGCCACGAAGAAAAAAGATAGAACATGAGATAGGGGGAAGAACCTCCACACTACGAAGAGGAAGAACCTTTAGAAGAAGAAGACACAAACCAAGTCACAATCCAACAACAACTCAGTAACCTAAGCCGACAACTAGCTTTGCTTACTTTCCAGGTACAGAAAGACACAAACAAGAATGTTCAAAAGTCAAAGCCTAAGTTTAGGATCCACGAACTCCATCGAGAAAACCAAGGAGAAGAAGACACAGGGTATCATCATGTACACATCCCCGCTTCTCCCACTAAAGAACAATTGCTCGCACAAGAAGTACAATCTATGAAAGCAACGCTTGCGAGCATACAAGAAAGCAATATAGGGAGTATTAGGAAATACCAATATGAAGAACTATGCCCCTATCCTTTTGACAAGACAATGACCCTTCAACCCTTTCCAAAGAAATTTGATATGCCAAAGTTCGACAAATACAAAGGAAAGGAAGACCCAAGGGATCATGTTAAAGATTTCTACATGGCATGTCAAGAGGTGTCTTATAGTGATAATTACCTCATCAGACTTTTTCCTAAGAGTCTCGGAGGTCAAGCATTAGAATGGTTTACGCTCTTGCCACAAGGATCAATTTTCACCTGGCCAGAATTGGCAGAAAGATTCGTGCGTCATTTCTCATATAACATAGAGAGTGACATCACCATGGCAGACTTGTGCGGCACAAAACAACGCCCAAATGAGATGTTCGCCAGCTTCCTCCAACGATGGAGAGGGATAGCTAGTCGCTTCCCTTGCGCTTTCCCTGAGAAGCAGCTAGTCAGTATTTTCGTCCCTAATCTCAACCCAGATATAGCTTTCCACCTCCAAATGCATTGTGTCCGCACCTTTGAGGAGGTTATCGAGAAAGGGATTCAAATAGAAAAGGCTCTCATTGCCAAAGGCACCCTCAAAACCCAATCTAAAGACAACCAAAGTGTCAAACCCGCTAAAAAGCCAAAGATCTTTAACAAAAACAAAAACGTGGTGGGAGACGGAATCACTGATTCCAAACGTGTTCAAAAGGTCCAAACCAGTCAACCTTTTAAACTGACCAAGGGCCCAATTCAACCACCACCAAAGTGACGAACATTCACCTCCCTCAATGAACCATTGTCTATCATACTAAAACAGTTGGATGCGGCCCACATGATGACCTATCCTACAACGCAACCGTTTGATGACAACACTCCTAAACCTTCATGGTATAAGGAGCATGAATACTGTGAAATGCATCGCGTTAAAGGTCATAAAACAGACAATTTTTTGCGACTTCACCACTATATTCAAGACCTCATTGACAACGGGGAGATAAAGGTGGATAACCCTAGCCACATGCAAACACCTAACGAGAAAATGGGGATTTATAAGGAACCATTCCCCAAGCATGATAAGTCGGAAAAGGCAAAACCGGATCAGGGAGAGTCATCCCAAACCTATAAAGCCACGAATTACTTGTATACCAAGAGAGATAACAATCATTACGATTCACTTATCGGATGTATTCGCTCCCCTACTGACCGTGTCAATACCATTTGGATCAAGGGAAAGGACTGCGCTGCAGTAACAAGGCGTGCCCACCTCATGATTCCAGAACCCTCTCTGTTGACCCCGCAAACTGGTAAATATAACCTTTTAGAACAACTTGAGAAGACACCTGCTAAGATCTCGATCTTAGATCTTCTCAAGATATCCAATGTGCATAAGGACTTTTTGTATCAAACTCTTCAGGGGTCAGGAGTGCCTTTAGAAGTCGATCCTGCATACCTTCAAGCCACGGTGGGAAATATTGCACCTAGTGAGCATCTCACTTTCAACCATAGGGAGGTCCCTACCGAGAATCCTACACATAATCTTCCCTTATACATTGAGGTAGTTGTTACCCGCAGGAAAATCAAATGGGTGCTTGTGGATAACGGATCTGGATTGAACATCTGCACGCTTAAATTAGTCAAACAATTGGGACATACGAAAGAATATCTTGAGTCCCATATCATCACTATCACCGCATACGACAACATGGAAAGAGAGTCAGCAGGCACCATTACGCTGCCAATGGAGGTGGGCCCCACTTGCCATCAGACAAAGTTTCACGTCTTAGACTTGGAACTTCCATATAATATGCTTCTAGGCCGACCATGGATCCATGCCATGCAAGCAGTGTCATCAACATTTCATCAATGTATCAAGCTGAAGCATGAGGGACATACAGTAACAATACCAGGAGACTCAGAGCCCTTTGCTCATTGTAGAGCTCTTAATAGCTTTGCACGAAAGGGTACATATGCATGTCCCTCCATAGATATAGTTGTCCCTCTTCATTCTAAGGCCATGGAATCTCGAGTAGATTCAAATTCTCTTAGTTCTTGCACTCATGGGGCATCTACTTCAACATCTCCATTTAATTCATGGGAGATGAAAATTCTAGAATATGGCTGTGGGGAGTATAATGTACAACAAGCGCTCTTGGTTTCTGACCTCTCCTTGTCACCCAAGACTAGAGGTCGACCCAACTACCGCTTCAGGAGACCTAGAGAGGAACATACTATTGGGTCGTTCCTACCTGGAGGCTTGTTAGCTGAGGAAAAATTACTTGATCCACCTACTACTTGGGTCCCTGAGGACACTCATCCATCTTGTTATCAAACCCCAGAATATGAAAAATCTAGCAGAATGATGTACTCCATGGGCTACAAAGGCCTAGGATGTGGGAGGAATGAACAAGGACAAAGAGAACCAGTCCCTCTTCCACATTTCAAAACAGAAAGATATGGCATTAGGATTCGCCCTTATGGAGCACACCCCAACGATCAAGATGTGACTTGTTATGAGCATGAGGATGGCTCCGATTATCTAGACAGCGATACGGATTCCTGTTGTAGCCAATATGAGGATCTGGCCTCCACGAACCTTTTCATGAATAACGTTGTCCTGACCATAACCCCCACCGAACCGACCCTTGACCTTGTGTACCCTTCCCTTGTTGAATGGGACCAACAACGTCACATGCCACTAGATTTATTCGAGAACGACGAGGCTATTGCAGAGTTCATGGGCATAAGGGATACAATTCCCATTGGAGATCACAAGAAGGGTTTCTTTATCGACTTAGACACTTGCACCTACTTCGGCGAGGAGGCTGAACTTCGTGGTCAGCAAAATTTAAAGAAAAGCGAGGGTAAGAGTTCTAAAGAAAAGCCTCGGCAAAAATCAAAGTCCAAGTCACACAGTGAAAACCTCTTTGAGGCACTGGCTGACAAACAAATAAGAAAATCAAAGGACAAACAAAGTGACCACGCCAAGGATGAAAATCTCGTAGAGACATCCTTGGATGAAGATCTCAACCTACCTCCCGATCCTACGCGTATGGAGGATTTATCAAAATTGTTAGTTGAAGAAACCATTGATGTCAATATTGGTACTGAAGAAGATCCCAAGATAGTAAAATTGGGAGCATCACTCTTAGCCAGAGAACAAAAGACGTTCACTATGCTACTGCGAGAGTTTATTGATGTGTTCGCATGGTCTTACAAAGACATGCCTGGCTTAGATCCAACTTTGGTCGTGCATAACTTGGTTGTGCACGCAGACGCTAAGCCTATCAAATAGAATCTTTGAAAGATGCACCCAAGAGTGGCCTTGTTAGTTAAAGAAGAGTTGGAAAGGTTGCTTGCAGCAGGATTCATCAGGCCAATTGATTATTCTGAATAGATATCGAATATTGTTCCTGTCCAGAAGAAACCTATTGGTATCCGAATTTGCACATATTTTAGGGACATCAATAAAGCTTGCCCTAAAGATGACTTTCCATTGCCCAACATTGACATGATTGTTGACTCAACCGCAGGGTATGAAATGCTATCACTTATGGATGGTTTTTTAGGTTATAATCAAATTAAGATCGTTGAGGAAGACCAACACAAAATAGCTTTCACAACTCCTTGGGGCACCTTCTGTTATCAGGTGATGCCATTCGGCCTTAAGAATGCGGGAGCAACTTATCAGTGGGCCATGACAGTAATATTTCACAATATGATTCATGACATCATGGAAGACTATGTAGACGACATCCTGGGAAAGTCCAAAACAAGAGAGGAACATCCTATCATTTTGCGGCGTATCTTTGAACGCCTACGTGAATACAAAGTCAGGCTAAATCCAAAGAAGTGTGTCTTTGGTGTGCTATCTGGGAAACTATTAGGCTTCATCGTGTCAAGACGAGGTATTGAGGTAGACCCTGCTAAAGTATCTGCCATCACAGAAATGCCTCCACTTGAGAATATCAAGCAACTGCGTAGCTTGCAAGGGAAAATTCAAGCCATTCACCGCTTTATCTCCCAGTTTGCAGATAAATGTCACTCATTCACTCATTTGCTTAAGAAGGACATCACTTTCATCTGGGGACCTGAGCAACAACAAGCATTTGCTTTGCTTAAACAGTACCTGGCTAATCCACCTGTCCTCATGCCTCCCACTCCAGGAGAACCACTTTTGCTCTATATTTCTGCTACGCAATATGCTATTGGTGCACTGCTCGCCCAATATGACCTTAGCCATAAAGAGAAAGCAGTGTACTATCTGAGTCACACCCTCATCGCCTATGAATGTAATTATCCTCAGATTGAGAAGGCTTGCTTGGCTGTTGTTTTTACCTTTCAGAAACTTCGCCATTACCTGCTAAATACTAAGACCAAGCTCATATCCAAGGTCGACCCACTCAAGTATTTGTTGTCCAAACCCGCCCTCACAGGTAGAATGGCTAATTGGATCATTCTACTCAGTGAGTTTGATATAGAATTTGTCCATCAAAAATCAATTAAAGGACAAGTACTTGCTGACCAGCTAGCGGAAGCACCTTTGCAAAGCATAGAACCTTTGAGTCTGGATCTGCCAGATGCATCGTAGTATGGCTTTTCATGTCATTCTACCTTTGTCGTATGCTTATATTTTTCATAAGGGCCGATGATGTAGTTCCTATGGCAATATGATGACATCAAATTTGTTCCAAACAAATAAACAGCTAGAGGTTAAGCTCTTCTCTCCCCTCATCCATATTTCTTCTCCACCACTTCCCTTTCACCTCTAATTCTCCCTCTCCTTGGGGCATCCTGCCTCGTCCCCAATCTTCTACCTACTTCTCACCTTTTTCGATCGTCAATCGAGTTCTTCTATCACCCCATCGACACTCGAGGGGGCATCTCTCCCTCCTACTAATTTTTCTTCCATCTCTTCAAAATCTCTTTTGTCTACTATCTTTGAAGTGGCATCACTTATGCCACCCCAAAGAGGGGCAAATGTAGACACCTATAATTACGCCCAAGCAATTTAAATACTTAAATTGTGCTAATTATCCCCTTTCTCGCAAATCAACGACATATTGTCAAAGGCACTCATTTTCCCTCATATCATCATTAATTAATTACACTAAGCTAATTAATTAAGTTGCCTATCCAACAAATACCCTAATTAACGACTTTCCGTTAATAAATCACCCCTTCTACCTAGACTAATTAATTATTATTAATTAATTAGCTTTCCCTTCCATTTAACCAATAAATCAATATTTAATTGATTTAATCCCCTTATAATAGCCTAAATCACACTAATATTCCTCTAATTGGCTTCTATAAGCTTACACCTACCTATTAATTAATCACCTTTGATTAATTAAAATACCCCCAACTCCCATGACTTGCTAAACATGTATTAAACCCTTCTAAAGTAAGGTTACCTTTAATAAAGCAACCTTATCCATTCCTAATCATGTTTTACCTTTATCCCACATTCATGAGAATGTGTTGAATCCTTTATCCTTTGGGCTATATAAAGAGCCCTCCACCTACCTTTTTACTTACACCTAAACTTTCTAAGAGAGCAAATGCAAAGCATATAGCAAAGAGACTAAGAGCTTGCACCTTGCCCTTTTGAGAGTTCATCATCTCGAAGAGTTAAGCCTCTTTCTTAAAGTGTTTGGGTCATATGGGAGGTGTCAAAAGGGTCTTGTAGCCCAACTTTGATTAGCCCCCATTCCTAGGTTCTTGGAACATTAAGGACAACTATTTTGATAGCCATGGAGCTTACTTAGGTCCATTCATTTATTTGTTGTTAGATAATAGAGGAGTTTAGATATTTAGCATTGTTAGTTTCAAAGTTTGTATTGATGAATGCTAGCATCTAACCCTTGTTTAATTCTTATCATGATGGTGTTTATGCTTTGTTTTAGCTAAATTGTAGAACTATTTTAGGTGGTAGTTCTTGCTTCATTTGATTTAGCATTAAGCAAAGTATACATGCACACACATGTAATGGACCTGTATAATTTGCAACCATAGCTAGAAAGGAAAGTGAACATGTATGTGTATATGATAAATATAATGACATATAAGATATCTATCTAACATGTGTAATAAGATGAACATGTAAAAATAGAAGCAAGAGTAAATGCAACCAAGATATGTAGTATGTTGTGGATGAGGTAGAATGAAATGCAATGTGAATGATATGAGAAGTGTTCCCCACAAGTGGATGTGTATGTATGCAATGAGGTTCATTTATATATGCCCCCTCAGCAGTGAAGAATGAACTATAAACGAGAGTGCATCATCGGGAAATGGTCTGAAATGTGTGTAGAAGAAAGATGGTGATTGTAAGTTGTCATGTGATGTGTAGGATTGAACATGACAAAGTAAAAGTGATGGGGTGGTAGAATGTGTGATAATTTATCCTAAAACATGTATCATGAAAGGTATGGATGAAAGGATAGAAAACATGATGATGTATGAATAAAATGGTAGAGAACATGATGATGTAGCAAAAAGAGTATATCACGAAATGTATGGATAAGATGCTAGAAAGGGGTGATGATTTAACCTAAGAGCATATATAACAACATGTGTAAAGAAGGTGGTGGCTAAAATGTCACATAATATGATAAAAATATTGGTTGATTGAATGTGTGGGTGTGATGAGGTCCATTTGATTAGTAAACCCTCAGCAGTCGAGTATGGACCGAGGGGACTAAAGTGCATCATCGAGTAGTGAGAGCATCACATATAGGTGGATGAGTAAAATGTATGATGTGTGTAGTAAGTGAAAAATATGTCATTTGTGTGTGACATGTCAAATGTGTAATGTGAAATGTGGGGTGTGTAAGTAGAGTAGTATAATGTGTAATGCAAGATGTAGTGTGTATAATGTGTACTATAGATAGGTGTATAAAGCACAAAGTGTGGATGATGTAGAATAGATGGAAGATTGTATATATAAAAAAACATGATGTATGAAGATGTTTAATATGTAATGTCTATTGTGTAGTGTGTGTGAGGTTTGTGTGTATAGCATTCCCTCGACAGTCAAGTGTGAACCGTAGCACAAGAGTGCGTCATCGGGAAGTCACTATACATGTGTGTATTTTGTGTGTAAAGATTGATGTGTGATTTGATGAGAGTACAGGACTCGTGTTGATGCTAGAGGGGTAAGATGATAAGCATGATGCCCCCAAGAATGCGATGGTGAGTGCACTATCAAATAAAGTGAAATATGAAGAGCATCTGCCTTATTATGGTAGAGATGAAGGTGTGTGATTATGCTCTAAGAGTGGTGGTATATGAGATAGATGTTGTGCAGGTGAGTGAATTCTATATGCATATGACTAATGAGTATATTGTGGGCATCGTGGTGTGAAAAAATGTGTATGTGATGGAGACCTATGTGAAGCAGAACGTGGCAGTGATGGATACTTACGTGGAATAAAACAAGGTGGTGACATGCATCTAGATGTAGGAGCTGTCTTAGTAACGGACCTGATCTAACTGATGTACTAGACTAGTAGAGCAATGAGACCCGCATAGGTCATGTGCGAGTAGGTGAGATATGAGTAGATTGTGCTTTAGGTGTGCAAGGTTGTGATGTACTAGATGGACTTGATGATGTAGTGGTATCTGCAAGAGGAGATGATGATCATGGAATGGATGGATGCACACCATTGATAGAAATTACTTGATTATTGTGGATGAATTTTAGACGAAAATGATTCATGGAGATGATAGACTAAGACCTGTGGATCCAATTGAGACCTAAGAGCATGTCACACGCATTGACTACTTGGCCCATAAAGAAGGGCACCAACATAGTAAGAGGAAAAACTATAACATGAAGCTTGACAAGACCATAGGAGTTATTTATTGGATATGAAATTTGTGAAAGCGGATAGCCAATAGTAGCAAGAAGTGGAATAGAACATGCGCTAATGGGCCATGATGGATCAACCTTAGTATTATTGATAGAGGTATATCCAATATATGCATTGATGTGTAAGTGATTAGAAGAGAATGTCACATGATAATCATGGTAAGATAAAGAAATAATTGGTAGAGAAGTGTCAGTATGAGCAACTAGGAGATTAAGAGCCCTCGATGCAAGAGGAGGCACTATGCGTATATGTATGATTAGTTGAGGAGTCAGTCGGTTTCCTATCGTGTCTTGGAAGCGTATTATTGAATATTTTGAGCTTATTATTTCATTGATTGGTACAGAGTTTGAAGGATCTAGAAGCTCAAGTTTATTGTCATTAATAAGATATTGGATGATTGTGTGAAATTTGAAACACCTATTTGTATAGTGTCCCACACATTGATGATAGTCGCATTGAAAGTTCTCATTGTAATTCTGACCTTTTGGATGAGATGGGTCTAATTCAAGCATGGGAGGAAGTGTAATAAGATTGCTCTCAAGCAGTTGCTATAATATAATTTTTGGAGCAATGGTTAACTTTGTAAATGTATGCCTAGGCAGTTGCGATTGAAGCTCTCTAGTGGTGGATACAACGTTGATAGTGATTTTTGTGTCAGTTTGCTTGGTTGTTGATGGTTTGAATGTTGATTTATTTTAAAAACATGTAGAATATGAGGCTTCCTCTTGATATTTAAGCTTGCCTATAGATAAGAGCTTAGTTTCACAGAGTATGACACAAGTGATTAAATGAAGGAGATGTCTCAAATAGAACACTCTCCTGAAGAGGTGGTAATAAATTTCGAGTGAATAAGTCTTGAAGCTTAGAGTTCGTAAGCACATTTGACATCTTAGTTAAGTTGTTTTTGTATCACAAAACATAGTCCACTAAGTGTTTGCTAGATCCTTGTTTAAGTTTTAATTGAGTTGAGCATAAGAGATAATAGATCTGATTTTGATAGAGAAGTGAGTGAGAAAAGCATTGGACAAATACGTGAAAGATGTTACCGAGTGAACAGGTAGGTCATAGAACCAACGCATCACATAATCTTAGAGACTGCGAGGAAAAAGCTTTATTAAAATGGTGTAATCATTCGCATAGTCAAGACATGCAATGTGAAAGGTTTGGAGATGCTCTTGTAGGTCACCATGGCCTTTAAAGATTGACAATTTATGAGACTTAAAGTTTGGTGGTAGTAGATACGTGGAAATGGATGGTGCAAAAGGAGTATGAAGAATCGAAGTGGAGTCAAGAAATGGAGATACACAAGAAGTGGGGAGTTGTAACTGGAAAATTTGTGTCCATAGATCATGATATAAAGAAGTTAAATCAGGAGTATTTGAAGAGGAAACAAGTTGTGCATTGGGAGTATGAGGTGGAATGATATGAGCGGTAGTGGTAGGAATGGATACTAGAGTGAGAGGCTGAGTGGAGACTATAGGGTTTGAAGAGTTAGCAATAAGTGGAGCTGAGGCAACATCATGATTATTTTTAACAGTGACTAAAGCATGTAGAAGATGGGTGGGATTATTATGCAAATCTTGTCAAAAATTAGTAAGTGTGTTCAATTGATCTTGATCGAAATTAGTATCCTCGTCATATGACTTCTCACTATCAAATGCTTCTATTTCGTGAAGGGGAACATTATGAGAGTTAGCAAAGGAATTTTCAGTTGTAGTCATTGAATTAGAGACCCCAACCATTGATTTAGAAACCCTACAGGAGGCTAGAGGAAGCTTAATATGCTTAAGAGACCCAAATCGACCATTACGGGTGATGAGCATAAGAAGAAAACCCTAAAAATAAGGTGTATTCGAGCATGTGGTTCACCAAAATGATTAAGATAAATATGGAATATTATGCCTAATTTGATGTTATAGTAGCAATAAATGAGTGCAATACTGAAATATAGAAATATACCCAAAAAAAATAAGTAATAAATAATGAAACCCTAATGTGGAAAGAAGGGTAAGATGCCTTGGCTGATTCACCGAGTTCTAGAAAATGCACAGAGTTGGAAGACAGGGAAATGTGAAGCACTGACCGTCACAATGGAGCTCAGAAAATTGCAATACTGAGGAATAGGCTGGACAGGGGCACCTAGAGAGGGACAAAGGTGCCCACGGGTGCTCGGGTACTGATTTTGGGCTCCTGGGTCTACGGAAATGCTCAGAAAACCAAATTCTCATGGTCACAAGATGTTTGTTGATTCTTGCCTTTTGTCACTATGGATTCACACAAGGATCACTGAGGTCACAATAAACATGAAAAGAAGCATAAACCTACAAAACCCTCAAACATATATCAAATCCCAAATAAATAAAGATGCAAATGAGGGATCAGACTATCCTCAGCCACTATAATGGTGTAATTCCAACTGAGTGTTGCACTACATCTCAAACCCAATGTAATTTTGTGTGTGTATGGAATTGTGCCCTAGGTTTCTCTTGTGTCAGTCACACATGGATGATGAGCAAGTAACTAAATGTATAATGTAATAAATGTGTGCATGGAATAAAATGAACTTCCCTCTTATGAAGTGTGATGTAGAAAACTGACCCTTGTGTCCCTGGTGATGGAGCTAGATGGATGCAATGGAGCTCTTAGATACCTTTATGGATGCAACCTTAGGTGGTGATAGTTAATGCTTAGTGTTTGGGCCTTTATTATGATCACATAACTCTATATTTATATGATTCCCTTTCTTAAATTTCATAATTAACCCTGAAAAGGCCAACTACCAAAAAGATAAGATGCTCAAATGGTTAGAAAGGACCCAAAAAGTTTGAGTAAAGTACAAAGGGGTCAAGGGTGCCCAAATTGGATGGGGGCACCTGGCACTGACATCTTGGTTTGGGCGCTACTGTCCAGGATGAAAAATGTTGAAGACTGAAAATTCATACTGAGCAAGAAGAAGTGTAAGACCAAGAAAAGTGACATAAAGGAAAGAAAGGTGGCCAAAGACACGAGTTAATTAGTATGTTTTTACTTAGGAATCATATGAACAATAGTAAGTAATCATGACTAGATAATTACCCAAAGTGCATGATTTTGTGTCTACACTATCACACTCACACTGCATTCTATTCTGTCTCATCCATAACATACTACATATCTTGGTGGCATTTAATCTTGCTTTCTCATGCTTTTACATGTACATGTTTTACACATGCTAGATAGATATCTTGTATGTCATTATATTTATCATACACACATGCTTTTTTACTTTCCTTTCTAGTTATGATCACAGATTATACATATCCATTACATGCACAACATGGATGCTTGGTGTAGTACCTATTACTAGTCCCACAACGGCTCCTAGGGGCATCCACTTCCATACACCACAAGTTCTATTGTTTCATTTTTCATAGCACATTTATATATCGGATTATACACATTTTGACATATTTTTTATCTTTCTAACATGTTAATAGGTGCTTCATGTGTAGCATTTGTCTTGCAGGTCTATTTGCTTCCATGGTTGTATGTTACATTATTTGTCATTGCTTGCTCTTTGTATGACATTATTTGCGGGCTTTGCCCTTTATCTTGTATGCACACTATTTACTTTTGGCTTCATCCACCTTGATTGTCTTGTGACATCATGAGTGGTATCCCATGTTTGTAACCCTCTTTTCATGTCTTCTTGCATGTTCACATTATCTTCTTGCATCTTAGCTTCCACATTGTATGTTTAGTTTACATTTTGTTTTCTACATGTGTGTTTGTATTTGCTTATACTAACACTTGTCTCCTAGCCACTTTGGTTGTGAGTGTCTTACTTTCTACCAAGTACATTCCCTTCCCCATGTAGGGAATAGTTTCAACACAATGATCAGTCCTCCTTTGGGCCACATACTCCTTCAGTGATGTCACATGCACCCCAAACAAGAATCAGACTTGGGTCCTTAACACAACACAACACAAACACCAGTGCTCAAACCAAGACAGTAGCGCCTGGGCACCCTTGACCCTTCTTGGAAGCTTATGACCAAGGGGCAGTTACATAACATTTGGCAGTTCAACATAGTCTACAGAACTCCACACAATGGCTTTTACAGGGTACACAATCCTTAACACTCAGCATGCATGCAATACACATTAATTTTTACTTTTGCATTAGATTGAATTGTTTGAATATTTACACACCATTTGTAGTTGTGTTCTACATTGCAGGAAATAGTTAAAGGATGGAGGATAACACTGGACTTTTCTCCCTACACTTCTTCCATGACTTGGCATGAGATCACCCCAAAAACTCGCGATTGGCATAACTGGCGTGAGATTGCCCGAAAAACTCATTCATCTATAACATCTTTAGGATCCTTTCTACACCCTTTTTCTCATCATGGATCAAGTGTACACATTCCTTTATCATTTCCATATTTTACATACTTTTTACACATTTCGATCATATACATACGTATTTGACTACTTGTTTGTTCTTCTCTTTTACAGGTCCTCCCTTATGGGAAGTGGAAGTCACTTCACAAAATCAACAACAACAATCACATCAACATCAACATTGACATCGACATAAGGCACATCATGACATCTACACATGCATTTTCTCCACAGGGTCACTTTCATCAATCACTTTTTTCACTTTTTCCTCCTTCACATCCACACTTCATATATTTTTTTCATCACTCCACACTTTGTCTTATCCCTCAGCACGCTCTCATCGTCGATCTACATGGTTATCAAGTACACATCTCTTATCTACTTTATGTTATCGAGCTTTCACTCAAAAACATAAAGTGGGGGGAAATGTAGACACAAAATCATGCACTTTAGGTAAATATTTAGTCTTTGTTACATACTCCTATTCATATGATTCCTAAGTAAGAAAAGTACTAATTAACCCATGTATTTAGACACCTTTCTTTTCTTTTTGTTTCATTACACCCTTAATTGCTTAGTCTGCCTTTTAATACCTTGAGATTTATCATCCTGGACATCAGCACCCAGCCAGGACATCAACATTAGGCACCCTCATCCCCTCTGGCACCCCAGACCTCAGTATACTTTGTTAACACTTTTTGGGTCCTTTCTAGCCATTTGAACATCTTATCTTTTTGGTAGTCTTCCTTTTCATGATTAATTATGAAATTCAAGCAAGGGAATCATATAAATATAAAGTTATGTGATCATAATAATGGACCAAACACTAAGCATTAGCTATCACCACCTAAGGTTGCATCCATCAAGCATCTAAGATCTCCATTACATACATCTGATACCATCGAAGGGACACAAGGGCTGGTTATTTTGCATACACTTCATATGAGGGAGGTTCATTTTATTCCATACACACATCTATTACATTTATTTACATCTAGCTATTTGCCCGCTATCAATTGTAACACACACAAGAGCCACCTAAGGCACGATTCCACACACATACACATAGAACTACATTGGGTATGAGATATAGTGCAATGCTCTGTCGTAAGATCACCATTGTGACAGCTGAGGACAGTTTGACCCCTCATTCTGCATCTTTCTTTTTTAGGATTTGATGTCTCTTTGAGGGTTTTGCAGGTCATTATTTCATTATAGGTTTCTAGCGACTTCGGTGATCATTATGCTACCAAAGGTGAACAACAACGAATACCTCACAACCTCTCATAGGATTTTCTCTAAGAATTTTTACAGAGATAAGCGCCCAAAAATAGGTCTAGGGCACCCACAGGTGCCCCTATCTCTCTTTAGGCACCCCAGTCTAGACAAATTATCAACTTGCACAATTTCTTGAGGCTCTATGAGATGCTTCTCCCTCTCTGCTCATCTGGTCAACACTTCGGCACAGTCTAGGAATAATTGTGAAACAACTAAGTCATCTTACCTCTTCTTTGAACTTAAGGTCTCATATCTTTAGGCTTAGTTTACTTAGATTAATTTTTGTACTTAATTATTTATTCAATTACTACTACAATAACAATCAGATTAGGCATATATTTCCATATTTAGTTTAATCACTATTTGGGATTAGGGTCTTTTGATTCTATTGTGTATACATTCCCTGAGATTTATCATCCTGAAGTTGAATCCCCCTTTTTCATGGACTGTTGTGTCATAAGAGCACCTAGAAAGAAGCCTTCTACCCGCCGCAATGGTCCATTTGAGGATGAAGAAGAAAATCAAAATGAGAATACTTATGATCATCCTCCTGAGATTCAAAAATCCCTCGCTCAATTTCCTGTATACAAGGATGAATTAGAAGAAATGCTTGGCAAACGTCTTCTTGAATTTGTCTCCAAATAGCTTGACAATAGTGCAGAAAAAAAGGAAAGGTCCAAAAGTAGGCTCATCTGAGAATGCCTCTAATTTTGACCATACCAACCTCATTCTCCACCTTATTGATAGGATGAGTCAACAAAAATCTGCTACTACAGCTCAATTCCTTCAAATGAAAGCCAACATGGCTAAATTAGTCAACCACCCTACAACGGGCTCTTAGAGCACCACAAACCTCCTTTTCCAAATGGGCCTAATGGGGTACCCATCACACAACCCCTTATTCAAAACAAAGTCTTAAGAGCAGTCCAACAAGAGCCTCTAGTGCCCTACATTGCCAACATAGATATTGGTGGCATCGGTCCTTCTATTTCCTATGACAGGTCCATTGATCCCACTCTTCACATCAAGGCCTTTAGTAACCTTTACAAGGAATATATCATAACCAATTCATATGTTACAACTAAACTCCTAGCTAAGACTCTTTCTGGATATGCTTTGGATTAGTACCATACTTTACCCCCTAACTTCATAGTTGAGCTAGAGTCCTTGGTAAATGAATTTCAATATCATGATCTACTAAAAACAATATCAATGCTTTCATTAACTGCCAACAAACTGAAAATTAATCAGTGTAATATTTCATCAAGCATTGGAAGACCCTATCTAAATGGGAAGAACAAAATATGCCTAATGATAGCCTCTTCCAGCTTTTCTTATGCGCTCTTGAACCTCGTCATTCAGTACAAGGTGAGGTCATTTTCTCCCACCTCCCTAAAAGAATCCTTTGAAAAATCTAAAATGCATGATTATCTCATGAGGGAGTTCGAGAAACCTCATCCTAAGACACAAACTAATAAACAAGTTCAAATCCTCTAATGTTCTAAGAACAAGAACATGACATACAACGAAGTCTTTGATATTCTTCGTCTCATCACTTCTTCGAATAGGAATGTTTTTAACATTGATCAACAAACTAACAACAAGAGGAATCAACCTAACTATCATCAACCATTGAGCAAGGAAGAGTTGAAACATTGCTTACCTAAGCCATTTACCGTGATCTTAGATCCTTCTTGACATGTTCCTCAGTGGCATGATCAGAGTAAAATTTTTTGGCAACATGCTAATCAAGGTCACTCTTATGAAAAAATTCATGCACTACGAATGTTTTCCATCAACTTTTTCATAGGTCCCCAATTTAACCATGATACCATTACTCGAGAGTGTTTGACCAAAGTGATCAAATCCCATGATGTGGATCAACAAAAAGATCATTACGAAGCTATCAACCAAGCTAATGAGAAGCTACAAATATTCTCTAATCCCATTCCTAATCATAATGTTGTTGACAATTCTAAGAAACAAGAACATGTTATTGCTAATGTAGTTAACGTGGATTATCCTCCTGAAAATACAGTTGCAATTAATGATGTGAAGCATGTCATAACATATGTAGAACACAAATATTTGATGTCATTCTAGCTTCAAACTCACAAGGTTATATATCCATTTGTAACTCAAAACCAAGATTCCCAAAGAAAAAATTTACCTCCTTGAGATGTCATCAACCCCTATGAAAACTCTTCTACACGGCTGATGGTGTTTCGATCTATTTTTCTGGCTACAGACACCATCGACCCTTGTGAAAATAAAACTTGTAGGACTGATGGTGTGGAGGTTGAATTAAAAACCATTTCAGAAGTCTCCTTGATCACACCTTCTTCTTATGGCTCTAGTTTTAAGGACTCCCAATAATCTCAACCTACTACATAAATCAGTCATGGGAAGTGGGATCCTTTTGAAGCACTTTCCTAACTTCATGGAAAATTCCCCTTCTTAGAACTCATGTGTATGTCACCTCACCACTGTGAATGTCTCATAACAACAGTGTTTGACATGAACATTCTCTTTCCTCCCTCTTTGGGGAAGAATCCCACATTACATGGTTCAAAAGAAAACATCCACCATCAATGTGAGGAACTCTCTATTCATACAGAACTTACCATAGATGCTCACTCTTGCATTCATCTTTCTATGGCCTCTGTGATCCTTGATGAGCTCTTGGTTCATGTAGATGATCCACCCCTTTTCATTTCAGTCAATATTTGTCACACTACAATCAAACATGCTCTCATTGACGAAGGAGTCGACAAATGTGTGGCCTCATTAGACTTCATTAAGGCTTTAGGTTATTCCATAGACAACTTGAAATATATGGGAACTAATTTCCAAGGGTATGATCACCGATAGATGCCTCATATGGGTTGTATTTGGTTACCCATCACCATCCCTCCTAGGACTGTCAACATCAAATTCATGGTCTTCAACTTTCCTCTATCTTATAATATTCTCCTAAGGCGGCCTTAGACTCATCGCATGTGCACGTCATCACTTCTTGTGCATTTTTAGTGTGTCAAGTTTCACTCATCTAGGGAGCTATTTATTAGATTCAAGGGGACTCTAATCCTTGGAACTATGATACACTATCAGACAGAAGGGGACATATAAACTCCCAACATTGGATGAGTTATCTCATAATCCCTTTTGGGGATATCAACGTTTTCACTACCCCATAGATTCTATTCGATGACAATTTTTGGTCATCCCAGAATTGGTCAGAGTGCACGTGCCTCCTAATCTCTTGAAGTTAGATGACAACGAGCCTGATGAGGTCACACTTAGAACTAGCACTTCCTAACCTTCCTAAAAATTATCATATCTACAGCTTGTCTCCTTCCTTGTGGGCTCGTTCTTCATAAGAGGGAGCCTTCGGTTCCCATATTCATATCATGTATGCTGCAGCCCCCACCAGAGAATGTGGTACGACTAGAGACTATAGTCGACTCTTGTACGATAGATGCCTCAACATCTACATTATGACGTCTGGTTATGGTTTAGACAATCCCCACCTGGTCTAGCTATGCCCATATTCATGATAGGGAAGTCTTGCATTACTAAGAGTCTCTTCACACAAAATTTTCAGACTTGATATGAAAGTCATCCTCATAGAAGAGGAATCTTCAAGTACAATTGCTACTTATTCTGAACTCAGTGCCTATGAGCCTTAGACTACTCTACCAACTACACCTCCACACACTACCATTTACCTAGTCTGATCACATTTTCCCTTACAAAAGTGGATTGAATCGAAGTCATTGGTTTTGACCATGAATCCAATGACCTCATGAGTGATGATCCTATCTACTATGCCTCAATGAATGGAGAAAAAAATTGCTCCACCGATACTGTCTTCACCCATTACATTGGTGCCTTCCCTAGATAATATTACTAGCCATCCACATTATATGAAACTTACCTATCCCTATCTCTTACTCTTATGACTACCTTAGTCTTCTATGACTCGAGCCATATTAAACATGGAACGAGTCCCAAGGACATGATGTTTCATGACTGTAGATCCTATCAATGCCACATTAAGAAGCTTAAAGCTGAGTTTAAACATGATAAAACTAGAAGGGATACACAACCTTCTACATTCAACTCCCTTATTTTGTTATCATCACATGTAATGTTGCACACACATTGACACTGAACTTTTAGGTTTTACGTAGCAAACATCCAATCCCTAAAAATTTCTTCCCATAAACAGAAGCACTGGAGTCGATTCCTATTTGGAACCATGACCACTTTCACCTCGACTAACTAGAACATAATCCTACTTATTGAACACCACCTCTCTTTCATCATCATACCTCCATGAATGCCATGTTCGATGTGACATTATAACCCATCTGGAGGTTCAGATCGATGACACCTTATATACCATGAGATCTGAAGTTCATTGATCAAGTTGCTATTACACAACATACTCATAGATGGACCTCATGAATCTTGTGCTAGAAGACACATGCTTAAATCATGTTGACAAAATCGTCACCACTGATACTTTACGATATTTTATCACCTCATGGCTATAGTATATCTTTAATACCTTGACGAAAATTTTGTTTTCCTTGGCCCCCACTTTAGTTTTTACAGACTACCTCATGCCTACACTTGGGCTCTCTATCCCCCACTTAGGTATTTTACACCCTACCTCCTACCTTCGCTTGGGCTCTCGATCCCCCACTTAGGTGTTTCACTTACTTGATTATATCTCATTACATTCTGGATTAGACTAGCTTCCCCACTTGGATTTATCATCACGTACAATCATGGTTCCTCCCACCATTAGAGTTCCTTGGCCCTCAATTCCATGCCTATCTTAGATTTGATTCACCCCGATATTTCCCATTCGATTGTTGCAGTATTTTTTGAATCATTCACTTAGGATTATGGCCTTGTTTGGATTTATCTACCTAATCGCACCCTAAAATCCTACCATTGGACGTTTTGGTCTTATTTCACCTCTTGGTTCCTTCACATTGCGTGGGTTGGGCTATCCTACCGAGCTCCTTCCCGCTAATTTTACCTATCTCATATTATTCCTAGGTATCATCGGTATCATTACATACATCAAATGCAAAAAATTAGGAAAATGATAAGCAAAACAACATACATACAACAAACATCCAATACACAATATCACCAAAATCATCATCATCATCATCATCATATATATATATATATATATAATATATATATATATATATTTATATATATATATATATAATATATATATAAGTATATATTATATATATATATATATATCTCGAATCAATTTATATACATCGACAAAATGATACAAAATCAATGCATGGCTTTGGCCCCTCTACAAAAATGGCTCAAGTAATCTCACCCCCTATGGGGGATCTCTAGATGCTCTAGGCCGATGGAGCCGTGTGGGGGGCTTGGGCTATGCCCGCTAGAGACTCTACCCTAAACCGGGCTCTCGAGGCCTCTCCTTGCACTCTTTCCAGATGTGTCCTCCAATATAGTAATCCTCTTGACCGCTCTCTGGGCACCTGATATGTGGGCTATATGATCTTGATATAGCCATTAATAATGTCAATCCAGGTTGGTGTTTGAAGGTTGTATGCATTAAGAGAAGAAGATCTTTGAAAGCAACTCCTTTAACCACATAAAATAAAAACCAAACTTGCAAGAAATAAATCACACTTGCATAAATTGAAATTTTTTATTTAGAAATGAACATAATTAAATGAAACACATGCAGGTTCACAACAGAATGAATACAATACAGAGAAATGAATAAATATAAACATAAATACACAGATCCATCTTCCTTGAAATGAGTGGCCAATTCAATCCTTGGAAGAGGATTTAAATCATACTTCCGAGATTTTAAAACTACAAAATATTTGAGAGGAAAGAACAGATCTTTATTTTCTTGGGAGAAGGAATTACATATCTCGGTGTGGAAGGTTGCATTTATAATTCATGCATCCAACCAACTCCTTATTTGAGGAAATATAATCTGATCTTATTTTTATTCCATTCCTAACAACTAATATCTCCATCTCTACAAAATATGGAGAGAGATATATTATTGGAGTCAAATCTTATCTTGCTTATTTTAGGAAGATTTGCTCCCAAATCTTCTCCTTGCTTTTTGGTAACAAGAATCACAATGATTTTATTCTCCTATATTATTGGAAGGAGGTTTTCCCTCAAAAAATGATTTTGACCAAATACATTTCCTGGATTTTCCATTTGACTTTGTTATTTTTTATTGTGGAACTTTTAACACTTGTCTGATATGCTTTTTCCTCAAACTACAGGTCACTAAAATTTATATTTCTCTTCATTGTTAATACATGTAGAAAATATGAATGAGGTTTTTGTTAAACACATTTATATGAACAAAAAACTCTCTCATATTTTCCATTTGAATTTTTTGTTTCTGTTTATGGAACTTTTAGTGCTCGTCTGATACACTTTTCCTCATACTGCAGCTCACTAAAAGTTACATCTCTCTTCATTGGTAAAACCTGTAGAAAATCTGAATGAAGGTTTTGTTAAACAAATTGCTATGAACAAAAACCTCTCTCAGATTCTTCATTTTACTTTTATGTTTCTGTTTATGGAACTTTTAGTGCTCGTCTAATACACTTTTCCTTGGACTGCAGCTCACTGAAAGTTAGATTTCTCTTCATTGGTAAAACCTGTAGAAAATCTGAAAGAGGTTTTTGTTAAACACATTGCTATAAAAAAAATTCTCTCATATTTCCCATTGCATTCTCTAATTTTTCACAATTCTTCAAAAATTGGCATTCCATTGATGTAGGTTATGGAGCTAATGTTACTCTATTGATGCAAGTTCCGGAGCTAACTCCAATAGTTCCGGAGCTAACTCCAATAGTTTCGGAGCTAACGTTACTTTGACTATGTAGGTTCTGGAGCTAAATCCTATGGTTCCAGAGCTAAATCCAATGGTTCTAGAGCTAACGTTGCAAGTTTCGAAGCTAACTTTGCAAGTTCCGGAGCTAGCTCCAATGGTTTTGGAGCTAACTAAAACAACTATAACTTTTGCATGCACTCTCAGATTGAGATGATTATTTTTTTGAACTTTCATAATTTTCTGAGAGGAATCTGAATATGAAATTATATTTGATTTTATATGTATTGTTCATGATTAGTTCCATTTTTCCCAATACTAGCATTATCTTTCCTTTATGACCTGCATACACAAGACTTTGCATCTTTTCCCAAATAATCAATAGGATTAGTCAACAAAATAGATAAAAAAACATTTCTAAAGAATGAACAAAATATATATCCTATATTCTATCTTAAGCAAACTATAAGTTCCTAGATTACATTTAAAACCACTTTCAAAGGTAACTTTGAAGGATAGAATAATGGTAATTTATGGCCAATTTATGGCCTCATCAACTAATCTCTCGGGGTTAACGTGCATAAATACATTACTAATGCCCTTATATCTAGTAGAGCTAAATTTTAAAAGAAGACATCGTTCAAGGATAAGAAAATATATACAACTACATTACAAGTTAATAATGAGGCTAAAAATATAATTTTTATGGTATCACAACAAGGTGACAAGCTTGTTCTTTCTACTCTTGAGAAAAGTAAATTTATAGGTTTATCTTAAGCTCCTCGCCTAGTGTTGAAAAAGGTCCCTAAATGTAACATGATCACTTTGCCTCGACAATGTAATATTGATATATCTAGACCACAATCAAATAAAATTTATATGAATGCATACTATGAATACCATAGATATTTGGATCATTCAACAAACAAATACTTTAGAGTAAGACATAAAATTTAGGATCTAATTGATAACAACACTATTCAATTAGATAGGTAGGAAATGACACCAGATGAATAAGCTTACCAACCAAAAAAATGTTTAAAAATATGCTTAGATCCTCTTCCAAGTCATGTCATGTTATGAAACAAAGAAAAACGATGAAGTTCATATGACATGTCGTGCAACACCCCCACCAACTTTATATGCTCCAAAATGTTTGATGATAATCTAATAAATAGTATCATCAGTGTACTAGCTAATGAGAAATCACATGACCTAATCTCACATTCTATGACAATGAAATCCCAAATTATGATTAGACAGATGCACCACTTACTCATATATGTTTTTATAAAATCACATTTGAAAAAGAGTATCACAATCAAAAATAGGTCAAGGGAATTTTTTTTCACACTAAAACTCATCATTGGCCTTGGGTACATGTACACATATTTACTAGGCATGATAGTTACGGTATAAGGTTTTGATGGTCAACTCAATATCCTCTTAAATATTTGACATTAACGCACATTATAGTCCACCTAAAATTATATTCACATGTTTCCTAGTTTTTCTAAATAATGAGGCATATTACATGGTACTTGGACGCCCCTGGCTATATTGGATGTGAGTTGTCCCTTTCATATTGCATAAATGCTTAAAGAATGTAAATGTTAACAATGTTTTCACTATTCAAGACCATTCCTTATGAGTTCCCTCTTTGGCCTAAGATATTAGTAAACATGCTATAAAAACAACTCTTATGACCTCATCCAAAAGTAGTTTGAGTTTAACCAAAAATACCTACTCATTCATGCCTTAAGTTAGTCTTGCAACAACTTCTTGTGGGTGTTCAAATATAATTTAAAAGGTTATAATGAAAATGTTATAAATACTACTAAGGCTATGATACAAAGGGTTTAAAGTAATACCATGGCTACTCAACATGTACATGATGATATCTCTTGTGTACATGATCTAAGTTATTAAATGGATCATGGCTATTTTTTAGATTGTACTAATGACATACCTACCCGCTCCCATCCATGGTTTATGAGATTACTACATTTTTATACATGACCATTTTATCATGATATCGAGAGTGTCACTGGTTAGAATCACTAGCTCAACCCTCGTGCTAGCTCAACTATGTAATTTACAATATATAGTTGTATTTGTTTACATTTATTAGTTACTCTCACTTGAGTTTTTTTTGTCTCTCCATATGTTCCATTTTTAAGGATTTGTATGTTTCCTGCTCTCATTTTTCAATCTTATATCCCCTTTTTTATGTTATTTTCTTTGTTTCACAAACCCTATCCCTTTGATTATTATCTAAGTTTAAACATTAACAAAAATGACCCGATGATAGCATCACATACCTATTATGAGGCCTTGTTTTCTAGTGTGCATTGAGTTAGGGAAGTTGTATATCATTCAGAACTCTCCCCTTCTTTTATTTCATATCATTTAACCTCTTGGCCCTTTTTTATTTGATTGAATCTTTTTTTCTTTACATATTAACCCAAGAATTAAAAATCAAGACTTATTGCTTTATTGGTACATATTTACATACATTTTTTAGTATCATTTTATTAGACGTTTACTTATCCATTTATCACAAACATGATTTTCTTCGTTTTCTTGAGTGTAGATGTATGATGTATGTGTTACATGTGATTATGGATGCACAAATGTTACAAAAATTCATTGTCATGTACCCAAGGGAAACCTTTCCACATTGTGGGCATGCCCACATTGGGGCATCTTATGTGTATTATAGGTTTTATCTTTCAATAGTATGCCTTTTATTTTATTAGGCCACTTACATTGCTTATACATGTCTTTCTCTAACTACTTTTTGAGATCTTATTCCATGGATATTGTACACTTATGTACATGATTATGACATCACTTATTTATATACTTTGAGTCATTATTTAGTCTGGGTATCATACTACTATTCATATGGTTCTTAAGTGAAAAGAGTAATAATTAACCCATGTCTTTGGCCATTTTTGCATTGCTTCTATGTCGTATTTTCAATCTTACACATACACTTGCCTAGTATGTATTTCATACTACGTTTTTCCTATTTCTGACTGGGTGCCCAACCAATGGGGACTGGGGCACCCTAGGCGCCCTAATCCTCTTTACACTTTACTCTCACCTTTTGGGCACTTTCTAGCCATTTGAGCTTCTCTATATTTTTGGTGGTCATCCTTTTTGGGGTTAATTACAAAATTATAAGCAAGAGAACCATATAAATATAAATTTATGTGACCATAATGAGGGACCAAACACTAAGCATCTACTATCACCATCTAGAGTTACATCCATCAAAGGCATATAAAGCTACATTTGCATCCATCTAGCTCCATCACAAGGCACACAAGGCTGGTTCATCTGCATCACACTTCATAGGAGGGGAGTTCTATTGTTTCCATGCACACATTTACTACATTCTACATCTAGTTATTTTCTCGCTACTTCACAAAGTGCGACTGTGCACAAGAGCAACCTAGGGACATTATTTGCACACACACACCTAGAACTACATTGGGTCTGAGATGTAGTGCAACACTCAGTGATAAGTCCATCAATTTGGCAGTTGAGGACAGTCCTGACCCCTTCATATGCATCTTTATTTTTTAGGGTTTTGATGCTTTGTCTGGGTTTTACAGGTGATTCTTCATTGCAGGTATTCACAATAACATTAGTGATCATACAACAACATTCACGCGAAAGAAATGAACACATATGAACATCTAATGACACTCTCAAAGGAGGTTTTCTGGCCATTTTCACAGACAGGGTGCCCAAATCTTAGACCAGGCACCCATGTGCCCCTATCCCTTTCCAAGCACCCCAATCTAGTCAAATAGCTCAAATATACACTTTTTTAGGCTTGTTGTGCAGTCGTTTCCTCCTCTTGTTCACCTTGGTCTACACTGCGACATAGTCCTATGACATCATCGAATCAGCTAAGGCTTTTCTTAACCCTCATTACACATTAGGGTTTCACATTTTATTTATTAGATTGCTTGGGTATATTTGTTATATTTTATTGGTCATTTATTTAATTTTTTACTTCTCCTATAACATTTAGATTACACTAGAATAATCTTATTTTAGTTAATCATTTTGGTGAACCCCATGTTCGACACCACCTTCCACTTAGGGCTCTCTTTCTCTTCTTTACTCTGGATCATGGAGATTTTACTGAAGCTCATATTAAATCCATTAATGATCATATCATTGAGCATCCCTAAGATCTAGACTTTCTTTTATATGTTTCTCATGAGGAAGATACAAACCTTGTGGAGCTTAATGCGTCTGTTGTTATTCCCACCACAGTTGTTTCTATCTAACCACTTGCTTCTACTCTTCCACCCATCTCTAACATTCATTTTTTCATTCTTACTCCTACTAATAACTATACCCCACCTCTTGTTTCTCATACACGGAATCCTCCTTCTATTGGCACTCAAGATCTAGCCTACCTTTATCAAGACCTTCAATGCAAATTCATAAATTACGACAGGATACTTCTCATGTGTCTCCATCTTTGGATTCCACTCTATTATTGCATACTCCATTCACACCCGTTATATCCACTTATCCACTTCAACCAAATTTTTTACCCCTAAAATACCCATTTTCAATGGCCAAGGTGACCCATAAGAGCACCTTCGAGCATCCCATGTGGCTTGTCTAGATTTTGTGGATAATCATATTCTCCTAGCTAAGCTCTTTCCTCATAGCCTTCATGATTGCAATGCATTGGTTTTATGACCTACCTGTCCATTTGAGAGTCTCTTTCATGCATTTCACCAATGATTTTCTCACTCATTTCTCTATAAACATCGGCTCTAAGATCTCTTATGCCCAACTTGCATAACTTAAACATGGATCTAATGAACACTTAATGGATTATGTCTTGCATTACAAAAACAACTTAGCTAAAATTTTGAATTTTCTTGTCAACTTTGAGATTCAGGATTTATTCATCCAGAGTCTATTATCGCCCCTCCAAGAAATTGTACTCTTTGAGACATCTCCTTCATTTGATCAACTCTCCCATACCCTCAAGCTTTGAGAAAACTAAGCTTTTATCTATCGGTAATCTATAAGTATCATGAACAAGCATCTTCATCTGTGTGCTTTCAAAACAATTCAACATTTAAACCTTCTACCAAAAAATTACTGACGCCAAAATTCACTATCAATGCGATAGCTACTCCTAAAGAAGTTTAGTTACAACCACCTCAACATACATTCACCAAATTTCCTATTGCCACACAACTCATATTACAACAACTTCTTGAAACAAATCTTATCACACTTCCTCCACCACTTGAATTGGATCCATCATGACCAAAAGGAAGAAATTACAATGAAAAATTTAGATGTGATTATCACTGCTGTGTGGGGAACTCTACCAATAGGTGTTTCAAACTCCACACCATCATCCAAGATCTTATTGATAACAACAAGCTTGAATTTCCAGAGGCTACAGAAAATCCACCAATTAATGAAAATTGTAAGCTCAAATTATTTAATAACCAACCTCCACAACATGACAAGAAAACCATTGATTCATGCTAATCATACTTATTACACAGTGCCTCCAAATCGGGGCCCTTGATTTCTTAGTTGGTAACAGACACTTCTCACTGATTATCTATTTCGACGATGATTACCATGCCCATCTTCTAATCACTTCCATTGGTGCATTATTTCCCCTCAATAATACTAAGGTTGATCCATCATGGCCTATCAATGCATGTTCTATGCCACTTCATCCAGTTATATTCATCTCATATCCAATGAATAATTCATATGGTGAACCTTCGTGTTATGGTCTTACTATGCTTTCACCTTGTTCGCACATTTGATGGTTGTGACATGCTTCTCGTCAATTGGATTCGTACTATCCATCATCTCTATGAATCACACTCAAATTCATTCATACAACAAGTTGTTTCTATTTTTGTACCTCCATCTACTCCATGGTCATCATTTCCTTGGTATAAAGCATCCTACATCATCTATACATTTATATGTTCCACAATCTACTCCTAGTTCACCTACTCTAATCATCTCAGCTTATCATCTGTCCTACACATCAGACATACACATTCCTTTTTTACACTCGACATGTCATCTACAGTACACATATCCTTCGATCTCCTTGCATTTTTTTATATATCTTCATCCATCACATGCATATAGTCACTAATGACTATCTACTATTCTAGCATTACTAGAGTATGGTCATACAATATCATCACCACCCACATCAGATTAGGGACATTCATCCTTCACTTTTATTGGATAGGTCATTCAATCACACACACTTGGGGGGTATTACACTTATCTATTACACCCCCATCTGACTAGTAAATTTTTTTCCTACCATATGCATATTCATCTACACTTTAGCATCATAATTACCTGATGATACACTCTTGTGCTTTGGTTCACACTTGACTATTGAGGTAATTACATAGATATGAACCCCACACACTACATAGTAGTCACTAGAATTTAGAAACTACATATCATCACATAATCCTACATCATCTACACATTACACACTACATTTCAGGAAATACACATCATGCATCTTCCTACATACATTCTACTTTCTTCACATACTTCACCATAGCCACTAGATATTACATATTTTCACACATCATACACATCATATTACATTTTACATTCTAAGACTTACATATTACATCTTGTGTTTTACATCTACTATGCATCTACACATCTTAGGTCATCTACATATCTCTCATTGCATTCCACATGCCATATAGTGCACATTACACATTCAGTATATTCACTTCTATGCGTTGTGCTCACTACTCGATGACACACTCGAGTCTCATGATCCATACTTCACTATTGATGGTATACATCACAAATGGACCACATCACACTCACATGTTCATCAGTCAATATTATTTTTCTCA
>CM034148.1:896956057-897031057 GCA_019776745.2 Taxus chinensis
TTTAGGCTATCACACCCCCGTCAATCATAACACGACGTACCCGAATGTCCCGGATGTAAGCTGAGATGAAAAGAGCAGGGTCAGGATCTTCTGTACCAAAGTCAACAATTTCATCTTTGGAGAAACTGACTGCAGCAGCTTGTTATACAGAGACAGAAGTGGTTGGGGCAGTGGGTTGTTTGGTGAGAGAAGCAACGTGATTGGGTGTTAGAATGGAGGCGACAGGCAGGGTTTCATTAGGTAAAACCTCTATCCCGTGAAGGATCTCAACGAGAGCTTGTCGATGAGATTCAGAAGTCTGAATGAGATCATACAGTGTCATTTTTACGGGTGATTGGTGAAGCTATTTAATCATATTTCGATGGGCAATGCCATTAGAGACGGGATAGGCGAGTCTGCGAATGACCACTTTAGGTGGTGGTGCAATCGGGATGTTTGACGAAGAAAGAGATTCCGCAGGTGTGTTTTCTTTTGCTTTCCCATTGTTTTTCTGCCCTCGAGTAGCGACACTAATCATATTAATCTCGTAGACCTGAGATGAGGAAAATGGTTGGGACAACTCATGGTCTTCAAGAGGTGGGGTTGTAATAATGATAGATCTTGGTGAGGCGGGGACAGATGGTATAGGAGAGGGAATGGAAACTAAAGGTCTCTCCCTTCGTAAGTTGTCTTTCTTAATCTTTCTATCCGGGAGAGGTGACTGACGAAGGATGGTTTTTAGAGCTTTGCATCCCTCCACATCATGTCCTGGTGTGCGGTGATAAGCACAGATTTTAGACTCATCGTAACCCATAGGTCGGGGTTTTAGACGGGTCATAAGGTCTAAGTGGAGGTAGGGAAATGGTCGCATTCTCCACCAACATAGCAAGGATTTTGGCGTAAGATCCTTTGAGTGGGTCAAAATCGGAAAAGGACGAGGGTATTGGTTGTGTGGGTTTTGGTAATGTTTGGGCATGGTTGGTTCGCACGGGTGGTGGTTTAGCCGAGGGGTGTTGATACGTGGTTTTCACTAAATGTGATTTCTTTGGCGGAGAAGCTATGTTGGATGATGAGGCTGCAGATGATGTGGTATCAGAAAACAACCACGGGGAAATAGGAGTGACCGAAAACAAATCTTTTGATGATGGAATTTGTTTAGGGTTGATAGGTGGACAGGATACGCAGAGTGACGGTGTTGCTATACCCTAGAATTTCTATATGGGTGCGGAAGGCATAGGTTGTTTTGAAGAAAACGCAGGAGGTATGATATATTGATGTAAGGTAGAGGGATGGGGTCCCAATATGGAAGGTAGGTATGACGATGATGGTTTTGATTGTGATAGGGGCACGGATTGAGTTTGTCTCCTAGGTGGCGGGACGGATTTATTTTTGGATAGATCGAGTCGCTTAGGCGGGGTGCGTTAGACTGGGCATTGGTGAGGTCCCAAGCGTAGGGGAAGATCTGGTTAAGTTGATAGAAGTGGACGGGGCATTTGGTAGAGGTGAGGGGGGTGAAGGTGAGAACAGGGGCGTTTTAAGCTTCTGTAAACACTTTGGGTATATGGTGGAGACATCAGGATCAGTCATTTGCATTTGAGTAGAAAAAGGGGTACTCAAACGTTCCCATAGGGCCTGTCTATCTTCTGTGGAATGACAGTCTCCAGGTGTGATTTGTAATTTTTGTACAGAAGAACGATGGTTTGTGATTCCAGTCCACTGTGGGTGTGACACAGGAGGTAGATGAGGCACTGTATCAATAGATGTTAAGAGGTCAACCGGTCGTTGAAAAGATTTAGGCGATGAGGGACTAATAGGTAGGAGGGCGTGTTTGAGGGGATCTGTCATGTTTAAAGAATGTGGTGATGTCAGTGTAAGAGATTTCTCATCTAAGGATGTCAAAAGGAGTGGCGAGCCTTCCTCTTGTGTAGCAAGAGCGGTAGAAGGGGACGTTTGGGAAATAGATAAATTAGATAACATCCACTCACAGTCTTGTAGGGATGTGGTGTAAGAAGACTCGTCGATGAGAAGAGAAGTCCGGGCAGTTAACTCTTTTATGGGTAAAGGAATGATTTCACTTTGGCTTGATGGTGGTGAAGGAGGTTCAAACTCCTGTGTTGGTGGAGAGGATTGATTCAAAAAAATTTCAATAGAGGCTTTTGGCTGAGAATCGAAGACTGCATGGATCTCATGAACACTCTCCTCGGCTAAGATATCTTGGTTTACGTTACTGTTGGACGAGTGATTCGGGAATGGCTTGTTGAAAATTTTCAGATTTCGGTTAGCAGGGGCGTTAGGATTATCGAGGGTTATATCCCCTGCGTCAACCATTTCCTGCACTATGTTTTTCAACATCTTGCAGTTTTCATGACTATGTCCTTTTACGCGGTGAAAGTTACAAAAGTCATTTTCTTTGTACTAGGAAGGTATTGCGCGGGTGGAGTCAAACCCAGAGTGAGGTTTAACAGGGGGCAAGGTGATAGCTCCAACTTTGAGCAATTTCTCCAGGATGACGCCATAAGTTTCTCCCAAGGGAGTGTAATTGGTGGGCTCGGCTTTGTAATTATAAGTGGTTTTCGGCAGAGTATTGGACGGTGTTTGAGATTTGACCATTACCGCGTGGAAAGCTCCTTTTGATTTAGAAGAAGTGGACGCGTGAGGAGTGGTGG
Organism: Taxus chinensis; assembly: GCA_019776745.2. Lineage (NCBI taxonomy): Eukaryota > Viridiplantae > Streptophyta > Pinopsida > Cupressales > Taxaceae > Taxus > Taxus chinensis. The sequence goes on from CM034148.1 coordinate 896,958,703, forward strand.
TGTTTGGCTTGTTGGTAGAATCAGGAGTTCGGAAATTGGGGTTTTTGTTACGCAACCGCAATTTCTCCTCTTCTAAGGCTCGAATTTCTAATTTTCGGGCCATAGTAAAGGCCTCGTCGAATGTACGGAAAGTTTGAATTTGGAGGGTGGGGGAGATGTGCTTAGCGCAGGCCCACGTAAACAGTTCGATAAGTTCGGTTTGAGGCAAGGCATACGTAAGTTGGTTGATAAGGCCCCGCCATCGTCCAACGAAATCTGCGATAGATTCGTCCTCAAACTGTCGGATGGCATAGAGGTCGGTGATAGATACTTTCTTGGCAATGTTAATGGAGAAATGATCCAAGAAAGATTGGGCTAGTTGGTTAAAAGAGAAGATCGAGTGCTGGGTTAAAGCACTGTACCACTCCAAGGCGGGTCCTGATAAGGACATGGGGAAGGTGTGGAGTAACAAGGCGTCATCATGGGCAATCAAATAACAAGCATGTCTAAATGATCACAAGTGTTGTTGAGGATCCTCTTTACTGTTAAAACGAGTAAATTTTGGCAACTCCCATTGAGGAGGATATGAATGAAGGGGGACAGAAGGGTGAATGGGCTCCCGACAAACTTGCTCGTATGTCAAGGCGCTACGACTTCCTAAAATAGAAGCCTCCAGGTTTTACATTTTGTCCATCATTTGTTTGATGAAATCTGTGGTTGGATGAGATGATGGTGCGGTTGTGGTAAACGGAGGCAAGTTGGACCAAGGGCTTCCGCTGGACAATGGTGGGGCTAAGTGTTGATAAGGTACGGAGGATGAGTATGTTGGAGCAACAGAATAGGGATTTCCCATATAAGGTGTTGAGGTTACTGGATACGTGTATGGGAGTGAGAAAGTAGGCGGAGCTTGAGAAGGAAAGCTCGTGTGGATAGGTGGCAGAGAGCAAGTCATGAATGGAGTGGTCTGAAAGAGAGATGAGGTAGGGGCAGTTAGTGGTAACGACACATGGGGTCCAAGATTAACCAAAGGAAAGCTAATCGGGGTCGTATGAACCTCTGAAGCCGTCAGAGTGGGAGACGGGGCTAGAGATGCAGGAAGTAAGGCATTGTTATCAGGAGGAGTGGGAGCTAAATGAGCAGCTATACTAATAGGCATGCCAATAAGGAGCTGACCATCAGGAGTACGGTCAGGGGCATGAGACAAATAGTATTGTACAGCGCTGGGATTAGCATCCAGAAATTTGGCAAAGTCCTTGTCTCCTACAGGAATTTGGGGGATCTCACTGGTGTCCGTAGGGTTCCCTATAGAATGTGAAGGGGGTGATTCAGGCAAAGACACAGAGCAGGCATGTGAAACCATGGCGGCGGCTTGCTTCTGAGTGATGACAACCATGGAAAAGAACACACAGGAAAGTTTCAATCTATCAAGAACAAAAACAACCTCAGAATGATGAATTTGGCAGGTTGCTGGTTTGTCAGGGGCTGATGAAGACAGTAACCGATATCGGTTTACTAACCGGTGTCGATCACAGAGCAAACGACGTCGGTCCCTTAACCGATGCCGGTGTCAAAAGTCTAGGATAAGAAGATATAAAAGGCTGCTAATTTGATTTTTAGCAACGTTGAGTATATTTGTCAACTTATTGATCACAGAAGACACAGTATGACAGAGAAAACAAAATTTGAAAACAAGCAAGATGCACACACAAATCCAGAGACTAATCCTAGGGTTAATTTTAGTTATCGTGGGCTTATGCCTTTAGACGTAAGATGATGTCAGATCCTAAACAACAAGACCTAGGGGAAATGTCAAGTTTGTTTTGGCTTATAAGGTTACCTCAATCAGGCGGAGGAATACCGCAGAAAATGGGGGGATGTTTGAGCTGTTGTGTTAATTGTGAAGTGATTCGGTATGTGTTATGCAGTGAAACTAAGGTTAATTTCCTGTCAATACCGTGGATATCACCCCCACGTGTATGACCTGTTACTTAATCTATGTTCACTAGAATTGAAGAACAACAAGCAGGAATGCAATGCACGTGTTTTAAACCCAAATTGAAAATTATATTCAATGAAGCAAGAGAGATGACTTTCACTAATGCGAAACTAGGAAAGCAAGACAAATTCTTTACGAAATATATAACAAAAGTAGCAACAGCAAATATGCTTCCTAAAATGAAAAATAAGCAAGAGAAAGAAACCCAAAATGGGTCCCACCGGGCATGCCAAAATGTTTCGCTCGGAATGTTTCGACTTCTGGGAATAGAGTTGCTTCTATCCTTTCATTCCTTTTAGAAACAGATGAGGTTAGGGTTAGAAGGAATACCTGTTGAATGTCGAGATGGTGTGTGCGTACCGTAGAGAAAGATCAGGCTGACTGCAGAAGAACTCCTTTTTGTCCTGAAAGGACTACCTGCAAATAAGAACACACGACCACAAGATTTTGATTAAACAATAAATGAGGAAACTGCCTTGGGCCCAAGAAATATAAAACTTCCTTTCGAAGGTGGTCAGTTCCCCTGCTAATATGAATTAACACAAAAGACTGCAAAATATCAATTAAATTATTTCGTTAAACTGGGTAGGAGGAAAGGCTGGTTTTCTAGTTTTTGATCAGAGGAACCGATGCCGGTTACTGATAACCGATGGCGGTTACTGATAACCGATACCGGTGGGTTCTACGATCTTCTTGGTAGCTATGGGGTTTGTAATGGCTGGTTTTTGGATGGTATTAGGAAATGGGATGATTAGAAGATAAAAGAATGACAGTTAGATGCAATGGCACGTTGGTTAGTGGATTCAGAAACGGATTTAGGAGGACTGAGATTCAAGAAGCATAAGCAATGTTATAACAAAGGACATGCAAGATGTGACTTACTGGTTTTGACCAAGATGTAAGTTGATCTCCTTGGTACCGTAAACACTTCTGGTATCTTCCACTCGTCTCTGCTCTGTCAAGTGAAGATCTGGACTCTGTTCCTCACTCGCAATGCTCTCTGTTGATCCAGAAATCCTTTGACTGATCTCTCAAAATGAAATTCCGATCCGTTGTTTTGGTTTGGGGAGCCCATTTACAGGGAACCGATGGCGGTTACGTAACCGACGGCGGTCGAGTAGGAACCGACATCGGTAAGGAAAAAGTAGGCTATTTTTAGTAAAATAGCCCACCTTCCCTACTTTTCTCCCTAGAGATCAGTTGCGGGCTTGGTCAAGTGGCTAGAAGGTCGGCTTTGGGTGCGAGTAAGGAGGCATTAGTTATGGATGTGAGTCTAGACCAAGTCATGGGTCTTAATTAGGTTAGTTTAGGGTTAGGGCTAGGTCATGATGAGGTGGCAAAGTGAGGTGGCGGGTAAGGTGATGTGGATTTATCAATTATAAGGTAATTAATAAATAATTGTGTAAGGTTTAGGTGATGAGGTTAGATTGCGAAATGGGATGCGGGTCACAAGTGGTCGTAAGACACGAATTTGGTGTCTACACATCATGTTTTTTGATCCCGAAGGCTCTAGTTGTTGCTTTGAGTGAGTTGATCCAACTCCTCTATTTGGTAAGAAGAACTATCTAGTCCTTTGAGGTGGAGTTTGTGTTGAAAATTGGTTAGTTGAATAGTTGTCACTCCATGCTGAAAGCAAGGGTGATGGTTGTCTATTTAATTGATCGTAGTATGCTTCAAGACCTAGGAGAGGTCTTCCATATGCATCGTATCTCAACATATTTTGGCGGGTATATAAATACCCACAAAATATTGGGAAGAAGCGAAGGTGGATAAAACTAAAAAGAAGAGTGTGAAAGTGAAGCAATTGTTCCTTTCACTTCGGGTTCACCAATTTTTTACGATGGAAAAGTGACAAGAAAGCATGGTTGGAATCTACAAGTAAATCTTCCTCGCACCCAACCTCTTGAGTTCATGCCGAGACAGCCGGTGGGGATGGAATATACATGGGGTGCAGATAAACTAGTTAGGTAATCTTATGTCTTCAACGCGTAATAATGGGATCTATGAATCTAAGGCAAAGAAGGCCCTCCTAACCTGAATCGGTGTGATAGATCATTTGGCGAGGATAGCTGATCGAAGGCTCTAATCAATATCGAGCTCTTGCGTGATATGATATATGGGTTGTATGATATGTGGAAGATGAGCTATGGATGCTTCACATATATCTCCCGACAAGGTCATGAAAATTGAATGGCTAAATGTGTAGTGGATCTTTTGGTTCTTTATGGACGATTCTCTAGTCTAGTATAGAAATATTTAGCTTGATTAGCTGCTACGTTTAATAATAATAGTTGTGTGATAATGTCTAGTGGAAGTGGAGAGAACCTAAACACTAGTGTTCACAAGCTGGTGTCAATACTTGATTAATTTGTAGGCCCATTGGGTTGTGGGACCTGTGCATCACAACCATAAGTTCATGGTTGTTGTGGACCTCCTATGGTCATATGAAGAGTTAATCACTGATTCTGAGTATCCAGTAATCATATGCCTTTTCGGCCTCTACGTTTAGAACTAGAAGTTGCATGATTTTCTTAGAGTACCTAACAGGTGTTCTGGAAACTTGGATATGTAAGCTAGTGTCTATATCAACAAGGAGGTCTCCTGCATTTTGCTGTGGGACTAGTGGATCACAACCGAATGTTTTCTCTCTTTCAGGTCCTTTTATAGTCATACGGATATATATCAAGGAAGTCTATAATTTGGCTGATTTGACCAAAATGTGTGTGTTTTGTCATCTTCTATGTTTAATCCTCTTAGCTATGTGCTGATTTCTTGTAGGTCTGTTGTTGTTTAGAAGACCTAAATTCTAAGATTTTGGTCTATGTCAGTTAATGATACAACAAGATTTGGTTGAGGCACGATTGGCTCAAAAACGTATTCCCTGGGCTCCTTAGGTCCTGTGATTGTCACACAAGATCAATATAAGCCTAAATGAAATGAAATAAACTGATTATGCAAGATATATCTACAACATATATATATGCCTCTATTTTTTGTATTTTTGATAGAATTTTTAAATAGAATTAAAAGTGTAATTAATCTAATATATTCAGAAAATGACAACTAATCTAATAGAAAAATTAAAACAAGCAAGGTAGCGCAGTGTAGCTACTTTCCTGTGCAGTTGTGAGTTTATCCTAAATAACTAAATAGCTGATTAACTTAATTAAAAGACTCTCGATCCTACCTCAGAAGTGAGGAATGAATCATATTTTATGAGAAACTATCAACCCCCATAGCTTCCCTAGTAATATCGAAAGTGAAATTTAACTGAAATGAAATAATTCACTATTCTATTTGATATGTTTTAACTAGAACTTTGACAGATAAAACCTAGAATTTGTAGAATAGTAGCGAATCCAGTAATGTATGACTTTGTCCCCTCAAAATGATCTCCTCGTTCCTTCCTGTTCACATGAATACAGAAGAGCATGTATATGCTAGCATCAATAGAAGAAGGTATTTGAATAATGGAAACTTTGGATATAGACCAAATATAATGTGAGTAGGAGAGGGACAACACAAGTGACAGAGCTTAGCACATGTAATTCCTAGCGGGAATTATTGTAGGAATACAACACAAGTGTACTAAGAGATTCTAGAATCTACCTTTTGTGAAGAAAAAAACCTGCAACTCTGATGGATTCAATCTACAAATGACACTACTCTGCTCTAGACTAATTTTTATGAACAACAATGAACAAGATTGAAGCAAGAAGATCGAATGGCTTCTAACAGCAAAGGAAAACTAGCATGGATGCAAACATGAAACCAAAATGAATTCTAAGCAAGAAATTAAAAGACTAAACAATGGAAATGAGAAGTTGAGGGGCCTTTTGCTTGAAAAAAAGCTGGCTATTTCTAGATTTCACATTCACCCAAAGGTGATTCCTAATAGAACTCTTTTACCATTAAAAAATGAAGAAACACTATTCCAGGGAACATAAAACATTAATACAAGCTAAGGCGGTTGAGAAAAGTTGGTAAATGTTGAAAAATTACACAAGTCGCAATCAAAAGATTGTGTTGGAGAATGCGTAAAGGACCGCCACCCTAATTAGGGTGGTGGTTATAGGACCGCCACCTTGGCAAGGTGGCAGTTACATCACTGAAGGTCAAAAAGCTAGAAAAAGAAAGGCAAAGGACAAAGCAAAGTACACAAATCTTAGACAAGGTGCTTGGGATGCTAACATACAATTGATGAGCTTTCCTGGATTCTGAACACCTTGCAAGGTGACCTGTATCATCATTGGGGCATGTGTAACATCGTTCTGGCAATACAGGACCCTACAATTTTGGGTACGTATAGTCACCAACACTGGAGGTGGGAATGTAGCTATAGGTATGTATGAGACATTAGGGGTGGATGAGGTTGTGTTTGGGGTATTCATTGAGGGTACAGTGGATGTAATGGGTACCATAGAGGTAAAAAATGTAGTAGTCATAGCGGGTATAGAACCTAACTGTGAAACGACTGGGGGTAAACTGGATGTGGGTAGCACGGAACCAGATGGGGCCGATGCGGAAGTGGGTGCGAGAGTCGAGGGGATAGATACAGGCATGTTGTATATCAACTGACCTGAGGCGTCTCGAGTGGATGAGTGGGAAAGGTAAAACATCAAGGTGATAGGGTTTCTGGTCAAGGAGTTGTGTAAACTCCTCATCTTCGGTAGCGATAGTAGTAGGTTGGATGGGATCCATGACTGGTGATAAAATAGAAGGTGGTGAAGGACTAGGTGGGAGTGGTTGACAACTGGCATGGAATACGTGGGTGTTTTCTTGTCTTTGGGTCAACACCATGTGAACCAGTATTGATCAGGTAGGGCTACTTTTCTGTAAATGAAACAGAGAACAGCAGGATCAAGTGAATCTGGTGCTAAAAAGTGGATAAAGGACCAAATGATGGTTGGAATGTGAAACAAGCTAACCAATGACAGTTAGGGAAAACTGATGCCAGTAAGGTATAACCGGTGCCAGTCACTATAGAAAATAGATAGTGAGTAAACAACGAGGCAAAAGGTAAAATCTGACAGGTATGCCAAATCTAAGGATGTTTAAAATGTCAATGGGAATGATGGCAGTGACAAAGACTATGAAAAGTGGAAGAAAGTGAAGTAAAAATGTCCTTTTCAGTAGGTTAACAAAAGGACTTGGAACCGACATCAGTTGGGTATAACCGATGGCGGTCAGAGGTAACCAATGGCGGTTACTGTAAAATTGAAACAACAATGAAAGAAAGTGGTTGTGAATTAAAATCTGATGTAGAATCAAACCTAGAATTCTAGGAATGATGATGATATGGCCCAGGCACACTCAAGTGAATCCAGAATACACCAGCTATGATGAGGAGCGTGTAAGGATGAACAAGAAAAAGTGATGAACATGATCTCTCACCTCAAAACGCAAGCCAAGAAAAAACGCTAAGAAAATGCGATCCTAGGAGTGCCTTTTCTATTATGTTTGTTTAGCTTATGCTATTTAGGGACTGACACATGAATTGTGAAATAGATTTTTTTGGTGAGGATGGCTTCATACAAATAAGGAGATCTAAAAGGTGAGGTTTCAAGGTATGTTATGGTGGGGCTGAGCTTCTCTCTAAAGTATGACTCAACAGAGCAGCGAGCTGGGTGCCCACTGTGTCGTGATCGTGTGATCACCTACAAATTCTTCCAGGTAAGATGTTGTTTAAGAATTTATGTATTTTGAATTTTTGTGAGGTTTGGTAAGACTCAGAGAAAGAGAAAAGGATAGAAGTTCTTTTCTATGATTTGTTTGTCAACCATTGGCTGGTCATGACTTCCAGCGTATAGGTTGCAATCAATTAATGTGAGCTAATGTAATAAATTAGACTAGAATGCACTTGTTTTTAAACCCAAATCAAAAATGTGAAATTGGATGACACTATAAGATGAAGAGGAAGAGGGATGCTATTTCACTACAATGCAGAAAACATGAAGAAATGATTCTTTTTAATTACACCAAAAGAAAAGTTTCCTTTAGAGCAAATAGAAAGGAGAGGTGGATTACCAAAGAAGAAAATTAGTGTGTATGCTTTTTAGAAAGGGAAATAAAAACACAATTTTTTCCTAGGAAAGAATGAAATGCAAGGAACCCTGGATGGGTCCCACCAGGTGTGCCAAAATGTTTCACCTTTTGCTTAGATCATTTCTTAGAAGTGTTGATGAAACAGATAGGGTAACGGGTGTAGGAGGAATACCTATTCAAATTTCTGTTGATGGGTTGTTGCACGCGTATGAATTTCAAATCCACAACTAATCGTGAGAGCTTCCTTTCGGCTAGAAGGAACTACCTGTAATGAAAACAAGACCACCAAAAGGAATTAAACAATATGGGCAGTGAACTGCCTAACATGTGCTAGATCCAGGAATTTTGATACTTCCTAGATGGCTGTCAGTCCACTATTTAAAAAAATTCAATGTTGTAAATACAGTAAATCCTATTGTTATTTTAAAATGATTTAGGTATCTCACTTAAAAACACAATAAGAAATAGATCTAATCTAACAAGCTAAGATAGAATAGAATCCAAAGGTCAAATGATTGGTTCTAGGTTCTGCAGGTTTGGCAGAGGTCTTAGGTAGATCACAGTGGAAAGAGGGTGAGATAAAATTTGGTGGGTAGGTCTCTGTTAAGGGCTGTGTGGGAAAACACAGAGACCGGTGTGGGTCAGGGGTGACTGATGGTGGTTAGGTGTAATCAATGTTGGTTGCTATCATATCTAGAAATGTCACAAAACAGGCTAGGGTATCTTTTGTGATGATACAAAAGACTTGGGTTGGTTGGGACAAGGTATTGAGTGACTGGAGTGGGATTTTACGAGGTTTTAATGGGTATACGGAGGTGAGAATATGGAGAAGGTCAATAGGGAGCAAGATAAACAATGGATGATAAAATGATGAAGAAATGAAATAACCAAGAAAGTATGATGTTGTACTTACTTGGATTTCATTCCTGAATGTCTGTGTGTGAGGGATGGAGGTGTTGATGATGAGTTTGAATGTTGTAAGTGATCACCAACTGAAGAAAATATTTTGCATGGTCTGCATGTACATTCCTATTTGCTTGGATAGATCAGATCATGGCTAGGATGGCTGTGCAGGAGAAGATGCTCAATCTCCCTCCTTGGATGTGAGTTTTCATTGGAATTGGCTCTCTGAAGATGCATTATCTCTCTGAGTTGTGTTCTTGTTCGTCAAATTTCTCCCAAAGTTTTCCAACTTGCTTCCAACTTCCAACCTTGAGAATAAGGTTGTTTTGGGGTTAAAAGGGGTAATCGACGGCGTTCCAGATTAACCAGCAATGGTTAGGGGTAACCGATGTCGGTCAAGGTAGGATTTCCTAGGTTTACTAAACTAGGGAGATCCTCCTAATTTTTTTAGATCCCATGTCATTATCCCATGGATTAGACTGGGAGCTTCTTGTGAGCATGCAGGAATGTGGTTAGAGGGAATGTAGGCATTGATTTTTAGGGTTTGGGTAAGTCTTAGTTAGTTATGGGAGCTTGCTAAGAATAGGTCTTAGGTTGAGTTGGCTTGGTGAGGTGTCTAAGTGAACTGCATGTGTGGATATTATTCAAATAATAAATATAGGTGTCTAAGTGGTACTTTGTTGTCCCTACCCCATTTCCAACTAGAAATTGTACATTTTAATTCTTTGGGAGGTTCATCTTTATTTTCATTCTCAATATGTTTGGTAAATAGAAACTTAGAAACCCACTCTAACTTGAAACTTCTTCCCAAGTCCCACTTTCTTTCCTTTTACTTTCTTCCAAAAATAGGTTTCCCCTTAGTACTTGGTGTGCTACAATTTAAACTTTGTTGACTGCCAGAAGTTTCACCTCCTACATTCAATCAGGTAGGTTAAAAAATATTAACACTACAATGAAAATGTCAATCATCCAATGATGCATTTTCAAATTCATTCAATGAGATTTCTTCAAGAGGAGTAATTTTATTATCTTCATCATTGATAATTTCATTCATCAAATCATGAATGAAATAATTTTGAGTTTCATTTAAAATGTGATCATTATCCCTTGAGAGTGTTGGAAAAGGGTGGGATTCCATAGAAGGTTTCTCAAAATAAGATGTAATTTTTCTTATGCCAGTACTAAGAGGTGTTGCACTTACTTTTTTTTCCCAAGGTTCCCTTTTTATTTTCCATTAAGGACATTTTTTGAGTTGGATTTGGTGTGATGAAAATTAAATAAGCTTTACAATGTCACACAACATGGAAAGAAAAATGACAGTGACGATGATGCACATATATTGGTGGTACTGTAAAATAAAAAATGACATAGTTTAATAAATTATAACATTTAAAAAAGAAAATAAAGTAATGTGAAATGATAGAAAACAATTTTTAAATAAGATCAATATTAAATAGACTTACATGTACTAAGTACTTGGATATAAATTGCAATGCTACAGATGAAAAGACTTTGATTTATTTTATTTTTGTGAGAAAAATGTTGAATCCTTTTCTACTACTTGGAACAATACCCAAATCACAAATCGAAAAAGATAAAAAATCATTTTCTTTAGAGTTAATACTAAATAGATCTATGTATATGTATAAGTGGAGAATTTAATCAAATTCAAAATTTCTCTATAAAATGTCAGTGATTGTGACCAAATGGTCCATAGAATACTTGGTGATATAATATTGTTATGAAATCTGGCCCGTTGATTACGCAACAATCCAATAAAAAAATGGAATAAGAGATCTTTTGGATATTTGCATGGAAAAAAATATTTTTTGTAGATATTTTGTGTGAAACGCAGGAAATGACACAGTCAGCCTAATAGCCAAATGCATATTCCAAAATTCCTACTAGTCACCTAATTATGAATATTCACCACTAAAATTTTCCATGTGCCAAAGAATGGGGTTCTCTTTGGGATTAGATGTCTAAGTATTTTCCCAATGCCGATTAAATTTTAATTTCATAATTTAATATGGTATAACTCTATAATGATCGTAGGTAGTCTAGCCACAATAAAATCAACCAAGAGGAATTTTAGAATTAAATTTATTTTCAAAATTCTTTGGGTGTTATTGAACCTCTTCACAATAAATATTTACGCGACATTTATAATTGGTTCACATGGTCTAATTGTAGATCTAGAATGGACAAGAAACTCAACAAGTTGGAAAAAATTAATATATCTCACAACATCCATTTGGTTCATTCTTAGCTTGGTACTTTCATACAAGTTGTTTTTTGGACCTCACTTTCTGACTAGTTCCCCATTTTTGTAGTATCTTAGTTTCTCAAAGCCCCCATTTCATCTCAACTACCATTTAAAATTAACAATCACACCTTAAAAATCCTAATTACGTGGTTGTAATAGTTGGAATTTGGAAGTCTATGCCCAAGCCAAAAGAAAGGGAATATTGGATTGAGTGGTGTTATTATGCACTTTCTGAATGCACTAAATTCCTTTAATACTTTAGTAGAAGAATGGTCAAGAAATAAAAATAAAGAGAAATCTCTCTAGGGGTAATTAGAACATACTAGAAAATAAATTATCACCGATCCTAATAACATTAGGATTCAAGTCTCTATTGCATTTGCTAAAACACAACTACACATACTTGATAACTATAAAGGATAAGGTGTTAAGATAAGGAATTAGATGGAATTTTATTAGTACATAAGAAAACACATCAAAGATGAATTTTATTCTCTTTATTTTGAATCTCTTGAAAATGGATCCATAGGCCTTAAAATAAACAAAGGCATAATCAAACTTCTTCCAAAAGGGAAAAATGAAGACACTATTTCTTATTAGCACCCTATTACCTTATTAAATGATTCCTAAAAAATCATAGCTAAGGCGTTGGCTATTCAAATCAAGCTAGTTGTTCAAGATATTGTGAGATTTTTGAAAAAATAATTTATCACAAGGGAAAATTAGTGAGTTGTCACCAATAATCTGGTACATAGTTCCTCCTTTTGGTAATGGGGAGGCTCCCATTTGTTGAATGCAAAAAAACAAATAAGTGGGTGGATACAAAGCTGGGGATCACACAAGAGTAATCCACTAGACTTGTGGAAAATTGCTTGCACTTAGTGCACTGAGGAAGAATTTTCTTAGTGAAAGGAGGTTTAGGAGAGTGAGAATATAATGAAGGAGGGTTAATTTTGTGAATAGAAATTATCTTATTTTCAACAACATTAACTCAAGTAAATCTACACTCAATTAGATTAATTCAACCTTGTAAACAAAATAAGACTAAAAAACCATATATAAAAAAATTCTATTGATTTATTCATCAAAGGCATCAAGTCCTTTCTTGGTTTTAAAATATCATAATGCTTACAAAGTTAAGTATGCAAGTAATAGAGGAACCATAGAAAAAGAGGAAATAAAAGAAAGTAATATCTTTCTTTGTAAAGCTATCTACTAGCAACTCATAATTGACAACCCTTTGGAATGGAGAGGCCATTCCAATTATAGAATTAAAAAAAACACTTTTTCATCTCCCCCCACATGAATTTCCACATTCCCTCATCACTTGTGACCTTTCATGTTCCTAGGAAAAAAAATGAGTCTTTTTCTTATTAATTGAAAATAACTCTTACAATGTTAAACTAAAGGTAACTTAAGTGAATAAGACAAAATAGTGAAATGTACCTCCTTAATGAAGAATTAGAACATGGATAGAGAAGAAAGGAGGAAGAAATAAGAGAAGATATGACCACTCTAATGAAGACGAAGCCTTTTCTGATGAAGAACTAACTGTTGAGAAACTTTTGGGGAATAATAAAGGAAATATTTATTCAACCTTGAATTTTTTACTAGAACAGGTCACATCAGGTGCCACTTTATCCACCTTTGGAATATGATCGAAACTCAAAGAATTGATCAAGTTTTTAGGGAATTTTTCGATGGTCTTACATTGTTTGAACCAAACTTGATTATCTTTCACACTGTTATAAATTGAACTTCTAATCCCTTCGAGAGACTCCAATGTATCTTCTTTAAATGAGAAGGGATCTCCTACCTCTTTTTTGACCAAATCCTGGAAGGATTTTAGGAGCTCTTCATTTGAAAAAAATTCATTGATTGGATCTAACCCAAAATTCCACACAATATTGTTATTACCTTCTAAAATCTATGATGCTTGCTCTTCTAAAGAATCAATCTCAAAGATAAACATCATTCAACATGTCATACCAAGACATTATCATGTGAGACCAAATAGGATACACGTTATCAATCATGGAAGTAAACACATTGTTACTCACCAAGGAATGGGAATTTAGATTGCTCATTTCAAACACCAATGGAAAAAAAAATTCCTAATGGGATTTCTCCTTCTCAATATCCTCCTTGGTCATTTTCACTTTAGAATCTATGGTGAGGGAAAATTTGAACAATGATAGAATCTCTAGAAAAAAATTCTTTTGTTTCTCGAGAATCTTTTCAACCCATATATCGTTAGCCCTTCCTTGTATTGTATAACCTTGAGATTTCTTGATTATTTTAGGGTCAAAGCTACTAATAAGAGTGATGGATTTTATATAAGGAGGTGGTACTGCACTAGGGTCTAAGAATGATTGAACATAATCATTGATATTTATGACATTCTCATCTAATTTATCTATTGTTTATTTATATTCCTCATTGCTAGAGAGCATGCATATAGTAGATTCCTTGAATAGGTGTGCATTACCTTCATTCATGGATTGACCCAAAGAAATACATGTCATTTCATAATCATATCGAGTAATTTCTTCCATAGGTTTTACAACATTTGGTAAGGTAACCTCTACATATTGAGCATGAGAAGCCCCACTAAAGAAATGAGAGGTTACCTGAGCCTTCTTTCCTCTTTTGGTTTTCATGATTTTTGAGATAGCCTCAAAATTAGGTGTCCTGGCATGCTACACCATCCTTGATTAAATTCTAAGAAAATATTTTGTCCAAGGGAAAGTCTCTACTAGAGAGGGCTCAATATCAAGTATGGGTGCAATTTTAAGTGAATTATAGGGAATTTCATCTTGCACATGGTGGGATGAATCAATTTCTAAAGAAGATACACTTGAGAGCCAGTGAAGAACTAGAGATTGTGAAGGGTCAATTTCACCTTGTTCAATAGTTTCAATGGGGTATTCAATGACCTTAGAATTCTTATATAACATATTGGGTTGAAATTCTTCAATGCAATCTTCCTCCAAAACATTTATTATTTAGGTTTCTTCTGAAAGAGCAGAGCTTATGGTATTCTTGAATTTCTTCATAGAGGAAGTGTGAGATACCTGTCTAGATAGGTTCAAGAGGCCACCAGACTTGATGAAAGTATTTATTTTTCTCCTGAACCATTAACTTGATCTCTGAATTACCATTGCAGCCCATTCCTTGACATTACATGATTATTTTTTGTTCCATGGGATTGGAGGAAGGGGTGAATATTTTAATGCTTTATGCTCATGGTAAAATGGGTCTACTCCATCATCTTCTATTCCCTTAATGAGCCAATCAAAATTGAAATCCATCGTCTAGTCAATTATCTTCTACATTTAGTCCTTTTTTCTTACTTCAAAATCATCAATGTAATTTTCCCAGAAGTCTTTAATTTGAGGTGCATGGTGCAATCATGGAAAGGTGAAAGTTTCATGATTTATCTAGATAGCAAGTTCATGCCTACATGCCTAAAATTTTGATGCACCCACAATACTCTTACATTAGTATATCCTCAAAGAGATGGGAAAAGATACACACTTCTTTTTGTTTTTTCTACATCGAGCATGTACATAAGCTAGTTTCCTACATAATGAAAAAAATATGATTTTTTCAATCACGTGCCTGGGTAGCCAAAGAGGAGAAATCTCATATATTGAGATCCTAATGTAGGTGAAGGTAGAGAACTGGATGTAACCTCAAATTAAAGACTACTAGGACAATTAGCACAACTACTTGAGATCCTCAACTTTTGATTTCCCTTGAGGAGTCTGATGATGAACATAGTAAATACATCATTCACCCTAGAAAAATGATAATTTATTTATCTATATGTGAGATACTGATGCTTCTAATAGGCATGTGATTTTTGATATACATTGAGAGTAGTAGAGAGGCCCATGAAACATAGTGTGAAGGAAAGAGCATATACTAGGTAAGAAGTCATGGTGAACTTCTTGGTGTAAGGAAACTGAAGAAATTGCTAAAGGATGTTATCACTAATAATCTACCCCTAGTCTATCACTTGGTTCCCTTTGGTAGAAACAAGGATGAACTGATCCATCCAATCCTATAATTATTTTTTGCTTCCTCCAATCACCCTACTCATTAGGATAATGGAATCTTGATAACCTTCATGGAATTAAATTTTGGAAATTTTTTGGGAACATGGGAAGGTGTTATTCCTTTCCTGAGCCACAAACCAAGTGTTAGGCCTTACAAATAGGAATTAGTCTTTGCTCACTCCTGTGATGAAAATTCCTTTGTAATGATGACCATGTTGCTGCTAGTGGGAATATGTACAGAATGAGATATTCATTTGGGAGTGAGGGCTATAAGGAATGCATTGTCATCTACTTGAACTATCCTAGAATCAGCTTCGTAGTGTTATACACAAGCCAAAGATAGTCTAGTGATCGAGAAATATAATGGGTGACCTTCTGTTGAGAATAGCCTGATCAAGAAGAGTTTATCCTCTACTCGTTCATCGAGGTCCATTGAGCATCATGTTTTTCAAGTCTTTTAAATCCATGTGAGTGACATCATTATCTCCCACACCAAAATATTTGGTGATCAAGGTTGAAATGGATTCCAGACGTAAATATTTGAACTTCATATTTTCATAAAGTACTAATATAGAAAGGGAGTTGCCACAAGTTTTCTAAACTCAATTAAAAAAAAATCTATTTTTAGTAGGTCCTACCTGGGATTGCTATTTTTAGTAAGTATCCACTGTTTTATATTTTTGACTTTTCTTTCTCATTTAGACTGTTGAGAATATTGAGGATCCACTATTTTTAGGCATTCCAAACCATGTATGCCCACTTCTAGAAAAGGGGACTTACAAGTGTTGGTTTTCAATGAAAATAATTTCAAAAGTTTCTTTTTTCTCCAGGGTTCTCTACTCCAATTTTTAAATTATTTCATCTGCCAAATTGCCATAAATCTGAAATGGAAAATTTATGTCTTTAAATATTCATATTGATTCTATAAATAATACAAAACATTAGTGGTGTTGCTTTTATAATCACCTTAAAGGAATTTTAGAGAGGAATGCATATGCAAAATTTTGTTGGAAACAAGTGCACAATTGATGAGTTATTAGAAATTCTTCATTTTTCTAGTTATGGAGGTCTGTTGAAAGTTGAGAAGAATTTTTGGTTAAAAATAGAGGTTGTGAGGGTAATCAAACAACACCTTGTTTTGTAAAATGAATAAGTTTTTTGGAGAGATGGAGATTTAATTTAATTTATGTGTTTTTTAACTCACATATGACCATAGCTACCTAACCAGGGTTGGGATGAGCTGTATGGATAAGGGGGGTCATAATTTTATTTCCCATCTATCCCCTTTATCCCTTGGGGATAGTGGAGATATTCAAAGTGAAAAAGTGTGACTTGGGTAAGAGTAGGGGATAGGAATGAGATCTTGAGGGTTGAGAGGTGGTTCGATGGTGACTAGGGGCTGCATGGAGGGGGGTCACAATTTTGTGACCCCCTTGTGCCCTTTTTCCCTTGGGGGATAGTGTGGATAACTAAGTTCAAAATGTGCGACTTGAGGTTCATCCATCATGAAGGGGGACAAGTGACGAAGTCAATTTGTGCCATATAGGGGCAACAATGATGAGGAGTAAGTGATAGAATGTTAGCATGATGTGGGGTAAAATTTTTATGTCCCCATTATTACCTTTTTACATTGTGAGATAGTGGGGACAATAAGAGTGAAAAATTGCAACATGGGACACTTTTGGAAAGTTGGTATCACCCACCATGTCTAATCGGGACATCGAGAGTGAAAGTTTCACCTAGAGAGCATAGGAAAGTGTTTTGGGGTCAAACCTTATATGATTTTGAATCCAAAAAACTTGATGAGATAATTTTAACCATTTTAAGAATCCAATTCCACCTAAAATTTCAAATTTATGGCATATTTCATCTTTGACTGAGAGGAGAAGTTGATGTGTCCTAAATCGCCTCAGGGAATATTTGAGTATTGGAAAAAATTCCCTATTTATATATTGTATAGGATTCCAAGATATTTTTTATGACTATTATTTTCCTCCTAACTCCCCTTTTAACACCTAGAATTTTCTGAATAATTCCTCTTTCACCGTTGGAGCATTCATTCCTCATACCCAAAATCATCCGATGTTACACAAGATGTCCCTAAATAAAATATTCCTCATAAAATTTTATTAAAGTACTTTGGAAACCTTCAATTTTCTCTAAAATCACCCTTATATGTTTTATATATTCCCTGTAGGCTTTTAGAGGGTGTTTACTAGCTGCAGAATAGCCAAAAATGGGATTTTTAGGCCTCTAGAGGAAGTTGTCTTTCATCGAATCTCAATGAGTTCATCAATCATATTAGGAAATATTCCCTACACAATGAAACACACTTTAAAAATATTATAATCAATTTCCTCCAAGTCTTATTATAGGTGGAAATAAAGGTAGGATGGTCATAGAAAAGAGGCTCATTATGACTCAGAAAGAAAAATTTTCAATTATGGGCTTAGTTGTCATTATCAAAAGTTTTAATTTTTCATGTTAGACATATTGCATGGAAACAAAGAGCTAAACAAACAACCTTGCTTAAAGGAATATATATACTTAAAAGACTAATTTTGGCATGGGAAACTATGGAATGTGCTTACCAATCTAGTCAAAATGTTGTTAGCAATAATATTAGATATTGTGAACATTATTATGAGTGTGGAAATAAATAATATAGTGTAATGTAATACAAATATTTATGAGTTGTTAACTCATGTAAATAGTTGTAATTAGATAAGGTTTGTTGTGAGAGAATAATGGGATTGAGAGTTTGAGTGAGATATTGTGGGATTATGAGAGATATGTGGGATGAGTTTTGACTCCTAGAATCAAGGAGATCAAACTCTATATATGTAATCTTCCTCTATGTATTTGATATCTTGAATGAATTAAGTTTCTAAATAATTATATTCGGTGTTTGTATAATTTTGCAGTGTTTAACAAATGCATTGCTGGTTAAGATTGGATTTGATAAAGCCTATGAAAGAATACATTGGAGCTTCATACTTAAAATGATGTAATGTTTTGAGTTTTGTGCTACAAATTGGTACAAGTACTAATGTTGTCAAAAGATGGAAATTATCATATAGTGATCAATAACTTATTTTCAGAATCCTTTCATTTATAATATTTAATTGGATAGGGTTTTCCTTTATCTCCACTCACTCTAGGGCATTCATCCACTTAGAACTGTAAGTACAAGAGGCACATTACCAAATTCAAGTCAAGATAGAAGAAGTACCAAGTATGATCCCATTGTTATAAGGTCACAATTATTATTTTGACAAAATACATTTTGGATATCACATGCTAGATGAGAAAAAAATGTTGTTTGATCCCTCTTCAGAGTAGTGGTGATGTCGGTGGTGTATAGGAGTTCCCACAACCAAACTAATGTTTGTTTTGTAAGAATATCTCACTAATCAGGGTTTTGAAGATTGAATCAGTTACATAATGAACATCACACCAAATCAGAGGTCTAAATTCTAGATAGGATAAGAACAAGAAGTAGTGCACCTGCATAGAAAGTTATATGAGATAAAATTACAAAGGGATTAGGGTATATAGTAAGGCACATAGTGGGGGTAAACTTTGGTCCATACTATACTTTTTGGTCTAGGTAGTTTTTTAGAACACATTCTCAATGAAAAATATCTTCTAGATCATTTCTATCCATTTCCAGTCATCATGAAAGTCCAAATCAACATACAGTTTAGTATATCAACTAATACTTTTCCTCTTCCTCATTGCTAGTAATTCATATAATTTATCTATCATTATATATCTTATTTCATGTATTATTATGATATTACTACAATTATATTTAAAAACTATTTGGGTAGTATAATATTCAATTGGTTACTATCCTATAAATAATTATACATTTAGGTTAGGTCATTTAGTGAACCTGAGTATTGTATATTGTGGATCGGATCTATCTTACTTTAGGGTTTCTAGAAATCCTTCACCATGGTTGAGGATCCTTGTAGAGCATTTACTACTAAAAAATTAAATTATGTAAATGCATACATAACTTCCAACCCTCATAATCTATATCTTTTGTTATATGTTTCTCATGAGGAATCAAAATGGCTCGAGGATTCTACCACTCTTACTAATGTCACCTCCACGATTCCCACATCATTCATTCTAGCTTCTTCTCCCCACACCTCCATGAGAAGATATAGTATTAATGTCATCATTTTAATGTCTACGAATCATTTTTTTCCTCCTCTTATCTCTCATTTTCAACCAAATTCCTATTTTGAAACCCATGCCCTAGAATCATTAGTACGTGATCTATATGCCCTAGCTCTTCCACTACAATAGGGACTACCTCTTCTTCTTCTATGGATTCCTCACTTCTTAGCAATCCTCTCACACCTAAGGTGACATCTTATTCCCTTAATCTTGGTTTTGTACCACTTAAAATTCTACTTTTAAATGGAAATGAAGATCCCCAAGATCATCTTAGATCATTTCATATTGCTTGCTTAGATTATACTTTTGTTGATACATTGTTAACAAAATTGTTTCATAGAAGTTTATAAGATTATACATTACAATGGTTTTATGATTTTCATGGGAATTTTGTATGATCTTTTACTCCATTAGTAAATATATTTTTAGCACATTTTTATATTAACATTGGCACTAAAATATCTTATGCACAAATGGATAAATTGAATCAAGGATATAACGAGTTCCTTAGTGACTATGTTCTGCATTGCAAAACTAATATTACTGAAATGAATAATGTCTTAGCTAATTATGAGTTACAAGACCTATTTTTACAAAGATTCTTGCCTCCTATCCAAGATTCATCAACATTTAGCACATTTCATTCCTTCAATCGCTTATGTCATATCCTTAAGGATAGTGAGGCCAAGCTAATTTCCATGGACAAGATCAAATATGGTGATCAATATTTTTCTCAATCTAATGCTAAATTACAAAACAAATCTACTTTCAATGGGATAGCTACTGATCCCTGATCTAAGGCTAATTTTAGTGTTAATGCAATGTACCAACCATTGAAGCTCTAACTTCAAGATCCTCAACGATATCTTACTAAAATTCCTATACTACCTCGGGAAGTTTTGTAAAAAATCCTTCCCAATAATGTTATCTCTCTTCCTCCACCACTCAAGTTGTATTTTATTCATCCTCAAGATGAAAAATTTGATGAAAAAACATATTGTGACTATCTATAAAGGACACTCTATAGATAGACTCTTTAAACTTAAACATGTAATTCAAGATATAATTGACTCTGATGTAATTGAATGTGCTAAAACTACCACGTAGAAACCTCCCAATGATAATGCTAAGCTTAAAATATTGAATGACCTACTTCCTAAACATGAAAAAGTTATAGCTAAGGAAACTACTAACCATGCTTATAACACAGTTCTACCTCCTCAATTTACCAATGCTAATTTAGAATTTCTTGTTGGTGCTACTATTGCTTCACCATTGGCCATCAATTTTATTGATACAAATTTTCATGCTCCTTTTAAATTTTCTAGAATTCACATTCTTGCTTCTATTGCCAATCATGATATTGACAATGTAATGATCAATACAAATTTTAATCATAACACATGCTCACTTCCTAATATATGTTTTATTTCCTTTCCATTGTCCAAATTAAGCATAACTAACCTACCTCCTATGGGAATATAACTCTACCTATTAAAGCTAGGCCACTCACTATCAACATGCCATTTGTTATAACATATGAAGTCAAACATTATGACATGGTCTTAGGTATTTTTTGGCTAAAGTATATTAGGGTTGTCCCATCTAGTGTACACTAATGTGTCAAATTCATACATGAGAATTAGGTCATCACTATTCAAGGTATTCCTCCTCAAACCCATCTACCTTTTTTTCCTAAAGATTTGTAGGTCCCTACCACTAGTGCACCCTCCACTACAATTATCATTGTTTCAAGTACATCTACCATGTTTCAGTCACTACTGCATCTAGAAATGATATCCTTACACTTTTTCCTAGTGCTAGTACTACACTCTCAATGCTGATTATTGACATGCATAGGTCTCTTGGAATTTTGGTTCCAATCACTCACTCTCGACATATTTATAGGTCTCATATCCCTTCATATATAACTAGGCCATCACACAAGGTTCATGTAATACACCAAACATCTAAGTTTCCTCATAGTTATATTTCACCTTCTATACAAAAAATATTTAGGATGTAGCCTCCATACACACAGTATCCCACACATGGTCTCACATGAAACTAGTTTCTTAACCCATGGTCACATGTTTCCTTCATCCATAATAACAGATAGTGGGCCTTCATTCAACGTACTTATTGGATAATTCACACAATATTCACACACTAGGGTGCATCCAACTTTCTGCTTCATTTCTCAATGACACACTTTTTATATAGGTTCAACTTGACTGTTGAATGAGTGGCTACATACCTGAACCTCACTTTAGACATACAAACTGGGGACAACCTTACTTTCCATATATATATATATATATATATATATATATATATATATATATATATATATATATATATATATATATATATATTCACAAAAGGCCCTAAAAATCTAAAATATTTCCCCCCTTGGGGAATTCTTGGATCACCCTTATCTTTAGAGAATAGGTTTTCATCTACGTCCTCAACAGGCATAAAAAATTAAAACATTCAAATATGCCTAAAAATATAAAAAACATTCATAAATGCTAAAAAACCAAAAATATTCAAATATATACACAACATCCAAAAATATTTTCATCACTATTGTTGGGTTATTTCTATTATATGTTTATGTTATTATATAGCAATTTGTTTATCGTGATGTCTTGATACATAGTATGATATATCCTTTTTCTATAAACATAGGTGTTCACATGGTCCATTGATTTGAATTTAGGCTACACATAAATTGTTACATGATAAAGGATGCTTAAAACTTCTCTTTACCATTTATTTTCTAGCTAATGTGGGAATCCATTTTTACATTTTCTCACATATAGGTGCTATTATTCAATTGTTTACTATTTTACTTCATCTTATCTCATTCACTCAGTAAATACATCACGTCATATTATTTATTACTCTAACATGCTAAAGGGTTATTCATGTGTTGTATCTATTTTGTATGTCACTTCCAAAATGAGCTCCTCTTCATCCCATTGCTTGTTTATTCTGCTACATGCTTGCTTTATGTTTTCACTTATTTTCAAGATATACCCTATGTTATTTGATTGTTGATTTTTATCATTTATTTCCTAAATTGTCTTGTGATATCTTGAGTGGTGTGCCATGTATATAACATATTGTTTTCCATGATGTTCTATTTGTGTGTCCTTACATGATTTTTCTTATATATATTGTGTTGTTTTATTATTATTTGTTCCTAACACATTTCTATTTTTTATAATATATTAATATGTATGCTCCATGATATATACCATGTGCATTCCCTTATTTCCCCTATAGGAATCCTAAAACACATGCACATATCATCTACAGGTCCTCTTGTTTGGTTCATACTCACATTTCTCCATCTCACACACCCCAAACAAGGGGATATACCATCAGGTGATATTTCACCCTCACAATAACTCAAAGTTAGGAAAATAATAATAAGTACAAAATTGGACAATTCATAGGATACAAAAATGGTTCAGAAATAGAATTAGGTTAGGAAATATAGAGGAACCAAACCATATAGCGAGGACCACAATGTATGGAAATTATCTCCCATTCCATATTATCCTATTATGGGGGATGATTCAATAAATTTCTTAGTCGGTATAAATTTTCAAGGAAATTTATAGGCTTTTCACTCAGTTTCAATCACATAATGCATGGTGTAGTTTAGGTTATGGATACACCAAGGGTACATACAAGCTAGCATTTCCTCGGTACATTGTGTTATCATTTTAAAATAATTTAAGTTAGTGTTTATCTGCACTGACAATTATCCATGGGTCTTAGAAAGGATCGAGGTGATTGTTATCCTCATAGGATTGAATTCCCATTACTCATATTCTTGTGAAGGGACACAAAGTAACTAGAAATTTCTCCATACAATTATATTCATCATGCGGGGTGAATTTGCACTTATTTTTATTATTTTTGACACATTCCACTTGGGGATTGATCACCTCAAGTCCTTCCATCCATATCCAACACAAAGTTAAACTAATATCCATGGAAATGGTAGTTGGAGTACTCTCTCCCCTCTCTCACACAACAACCAGGTGCAATATTTCCTTTATTTTTATTTTCTACTTTACATATTACTATTTTCACACTAAGTTCAAAGTTTGATTTCCTATAAAATGGACATTGACTACACTCATTTCTTTGCAGGTAGTCATCCTATAAAAATAAACACAACAAAAAAAATAACATCCTATCACAAGCACAAGGTGATCCGAATGAGAGAAAAGTGTGTTTACATAGGTAAATTTTCCTTTAAGCATGCAATTTTAAATGACATACTTAAATGGGTGGCAAATTTAGACACTCATTTTAGTAATTCATTACTTGAAAATACAAAAATTGTACAATATTCTTGCAGTATTCCACACTTGCTCAATTTGACGAATGATCCTATCCCTAGCTATATATCACTTATTATTTCTTGTACACACAACCTACTTGTTCACATAACAATCATATTACTCCATCAAATTAGGCTATAATATTTTACATTACAATTCCAATTCACATATCATTCACACATTCATCTGGGACCAAAGAACCTAGAAAGGGCTAGAGCATCCATATGTTATGGACCCACCTAGCCATTTTTGTTCCTTTCCCTCAAATATGAATTTTATTTATATCTGTAGTCACTAAATCATGCACTTGGAGTCATTATTTAGTCTCGGTCTCATACTAATATTCATATGGTTCTTGATTGAAGAGAGTAATAATTAACCCATGTCTTTGGACATTATTTTATTGCTTGCTGTCTTATTTTTGATCTTACACCTACACTTTTCGATTTTATATTGGCATACTATTTTTTCCCTGTTTTTGACTGGGGCACCCTGATCCTCTTTGCACTTTACTATCACCTTTTTGGTACTTTCTAGCTGTTTGAGATTTCTATCTCTTTGATGGTTAGCCTTTTTTGGGGTTGATTAAAAAATTAGAACAAGAGAACCATATAAATATAAAGTTATGTGACCATAATGAGGGACCAAGCACTAGGAACTACTACCATCACCTAAGATTGCATCCATAAAAGGATTTTATTGCTCCATTTACATCCATCTATCTCCATCACAAGGGACACAAGGCTAGTTTTCTACATCACACTTCATAGGAGGGGAGTTAATTATATTCCATATGCCATATATTTACATTCTACATCTAGTTATTGCTCACTACTCACAAAGTGTGACTAACACAAGAGCACCTATGGCCTGATTTACACACACACACCTAGAACTACATTGGGTCTGAGATGTAGTACAACGCTTAGTGATAAGTCCATACATTTTTTAGCTAAAGAACTTACAAGCCCTTCATATGCATATTTATTTTTTAGGGTTTTGATGATTTGTCTGAGGTTTTATAGGTGCTTTCTCTATCTTTGATTTATAGCGACATCCAACGAGGTTCAATGAAATACACATGACAAGAAGCGAAGGTAGGAAATCACTTAGTGACACCTCAGAGGAGGTTTCCTGATCATTTTCATAGAGTAGGGTACTAAGATATCAAACCAGGGCACCCCAGGCACCTCCTTCCCTCTCTAGGCACCCCAGTTTACTTAGATAGCTCAGATTTGCACTTTTTGTATCTTGTTTCTTCATTATGTTCATCTGGTCTTCACTGTAACATAGTCCCCAAAAGTTTGTGAATCAACTAAGGTCTTCTTTAACCCTCTATTTGCACATTAGGGTTTCATATTTCTATTTGTTTAGTTGTCTTAGGTCATTTCCTTTATTTATTTAGCTACTATTTACTGATTTTGCATAACATCTAGATTAAGCTAGGATTAGGTCCCCATATTCCCATATTAGTTTAATCATTTTGGTGAACCCATGTACTCAATTTTCACGCTTAGGGTCCTTATTTTTTTCCTCTATCATGGATTTTATAGTTTCTCAAGTTTCTTTGTCTGATTTAATCAAGATTGCATCCTAATTTACTAGGATGTATTCTGCAACAAAACATTAGACACCACATATCATCCTAAAGATACACTGCCACATGAAATAAGTCCTATTTTCAATCATTTATCTGACAATCCCTAGTCCTCATGATCCTTCATCTAATAAATCCATATTGAACTCAATTCAAGCTTTACATGCTTTATTTCAAGAAAAATTTAAGGCTATGGAATCCACAATCATATATCTCTTAAATCTGAAATCCAACAGACTTAAGGACGCTACTCAGGTTCACGTTTGTTCTCCTTCTACATCTCATCTCCATTCTATGTCTACTGCATGTGCTCATATAAGTGAGCCTCAAGTTGTACCATTACCAGAGCCTCTTTCCTTTGACCGCAATACTAAGCAACATGAAATTCTTACTGAGATCCTTAGTCGTCAATTGATCACTTTACCACCTACTCATTACTATCCTCCTTATTGGGTAGCCAAATATCAAGGTTCATTCATATTGTAATTACCATCGAATGAATGGCCATAATGACAATGATTGCTATGCGTTACAAAGAAGAATCAAACATCTCGAGCGTCAAGGGTTTATCTCATTCACTACAAAATGTAATGTTACATCATGTCCTCTCCAATTATTACATATAAATGGACTCTCTAAATCTGCTACGTCTATGTCTAATGAGCATTTGGGACCATCACTTCTAATGGTCATTTCTTTAGGCAATGAAGTGTCACCTATTCAACCCATTCCAACTTAAGAAACTGACCTCTCAAAATAAATATAACATCGTTTCCTCCAACTCAAGACATCTACAACATTATCTAAGTCAAAATATGACAACCGCCATCTTAAGGTCGATCTCAATCAACCTGTCAAGTCTGTCAGCGATGTCATCAATCCCACCTAAGCTCACCACCATTCAAGATTCCTCCCCATCCTGCTCAAACTAATCATTTTCCAATCCATTTTGTGAAAGTACCATTCTCCTATGTCATTAACTTTCATGACACGATTTCAAATTCTGCCACCATTGACAATGACACTGTTGCTGATTTTTCCACACATGCTTTGCCACCACTTCATCCCATCACTTGGTCTGTTAAAGTAGGTGACTCTTGTACAATTACCCCCTGATGATGCACTCATGTTCTTACGGTTCTTATGTGATCACTTGCGAGATCTATTAGGGGAACAATAATCTACACCTCTCCTTCACTAGCCTTGTGCATATCTCCCATCTCTACATTATCGATCACATCATATCTCCTAGCGTATGCACACTCATCATAGGCATCAACCCAATGCCTAATGAAATACTTTCATGCTTTGGTTCACACTTGACTATTGAGTTCATTCTATACACATGAACCCCACACACTGTACCATCGATCATTACACATTGTGAATCTTCACAATTTCATAGTACATCTGACATACTACATTTTACACTACATCATTTGTATTTTGACATTTGCAGCATCTACATACATCATACATATTATACACACTGCATACTAGTATTAAATCATCACATGTATTGCACAATCCTATCCTGTAGACAAGTCTAACAAGTTACATAATATTCATGATACATTTACTGCATAGCACACATTGTCACACTATTAGGGCTACTGACACATCTTGCATATTCATTCTACACATCACATATTTACACATTTTTCATCATCACATGATTGTCTATTATCATTGCACATCCTAAATCTTCTTACACGTGCTTCATTCAATACTCCAATGATGCACAATCTATTTTCATGGTCCATACTAGAATTGTTGAGGGTATATAATCAGATAATGGATCACATTACCCTAACATGTTCATCAAATTAAATCTTATGTTTCTCATGTGACATTCCTAGGATTAGTGATATACGCCTTAGGCTATAGGGTCACTTCTTCTAGCATCATCTTGTGATAGGTTATACTATCACTTTCGTTTACATCATTTAGTGGTATACACTTTAGGCTCAAATCACCACCTCCTTACTACTCATCTTGTCATGATATACGCCTAGGTTACAGAGTCACGCATAGCGTCAACTCTATGTCACATATCATCGCTACATACTCATTACATATTGCACTACACACCACACATACTTCGACCATTTCCTAATGACACACTCTCATTTAAGTTTCATTCTTGACTGATGAGGGGGACATAATAAGTGAGACCTCATTGCATAAAATTCCATTCACTCAGGGGGCACGTGGACTCCTATCATCCACTTTACATTCCATTCCATCCATCCAAAACATACTACATTTTATGGTTACATTTACTCTTGCTTGCACTTGTCTCTTACATGTTCACTTTACTACACATGCTAGATAGATCTATTGTATGCCATTATCTTTACCATACACACAGGCATGTTCACATGTCCTTTACTAGTTGTGATCGCAGATACAAATATTCTACATGCATCACTGATACTTCACACACTACCTACCAGGGGCATCAAAAATCCATAAACTACATGTGCTATTGCTTCATTTTGTACTTAGCACTTTCCATTATTACGGTTATACATGTTTTGACATAGTTGACTATTTTTATAATATGCTAACAAGTGTTTCATGTGCATCATTTATCTATGCAAGTGATATTTTCTTCCATAACTTGTTTATTACATTGTTTGCTATTGCTTTGCTATTATTTGTGGGATTTTCCCTCTGTCTTGTATGCACACTTGTTTTGTTTGAAGGTACATTGCAGCCTTGAGTATATGGCGACATCATGAGTGGTGTCCCACATGTTTGTAACCCACTGTTGTAATGGTATATGATTGTCTTC
Source organism: Taxus chinensis (assembly GCA_019776745.2). Classification (NCBI taxonomy): domain Eukaryota; kingdom Viridiplantae; phylum Streptophyta; class Pinopsida; order Cupressales; family Taxaceae; genus Taxus; species Taxus chinensis. The sequence continues at coordinate 896,986,902 of CM034148.1, forward strand.
TTGGGTGTTTACATTGTCTACTCATGTTATAGCTTACATATTGTTTGCATAGCTTACACTTGTTTTATACATGCATGCTTGTTCGTACTAACACTTGTTTCCTAGCCACTTGTTTGCGTGTGCCTTGGTATTATACCAAGCACATTCCACTTCCCCATGTAGGGAAGAGTTTTAGTATACGTGGTCGGTCATCTTTTGGGGCCACATTCTCCTATCCAAGACGTTGCATGTGCCCCCAAAAAGGGGGGCATCATTTGGGATTACACACTAGTAATAGTAAATGGTTTAGGTATACAATTCATTTTACAGTTTGTGTCTATGACACAGTGGGCATTTTATAACGAGTCGGTTCAGACCATTCTACGAATCCCATACATAATGGCTTTTCTAGGGTAGATTTTCCTTAGAATTTATGGGGAGCAGTTATAGGTTGGAGGATACAACATAATTTAATCCCTACACTACTTTCATCTAGTGGAGCATAGGATCGACTAAAAAAGACTAGGTAGTATAGAGATCTCTTCACCAATCTACAGGGAAAGTAATTACAGGTTGGAGAATAACACAACTTTATCCCTACACTTCTTTAGCCACAATGATGCCTGAGATTGCACCTAAAAAACTCACACTTCATCGAAAGTTACAAGATATCATTTCTACACCCTTTTATCTCATCACGGATCATGTGCACATGTTCCTTTTTCATTGTCATTTTCATATTATTTTTACATGTTTCTTTACATCACACACATGTGTGTGTGTGTGTGTGTTTTTTTTTTTACAAATATAAATATCGTATTTTACTACTTGATCATCTTCTCTTTTGTAGGCCTGTCATCCATATGGGAAGTAAGCAGTCAAAAAAAACATACACATGGTGAGTACATTAAACACAGTAATACTAACCATAGAAGGTACACTATACACATTGGAATATACACACACGAATTCCACCCTAGGTTTACTCTCATCACTTTTTTTTACACTTTTTCATCTTTAGTCTCCATGCTCCATCTTTTTGTAATTCCACGCTTTGTCTAGTCCTTCAGGACACACATTTGCTACATCACTCTACATGGATTATCAGGTACACATCTTTATCTACTTTATGTTACCAAGATTTCCCCTCACCAACATAAAGTAGGGGAAAATGTAGTCACTAAATCACGCACTTTGAGTCATTATTTAGTCCCATGGTATCATACTACTATTCACATGGTTATCAAGTGAAAAGAGTAATAATTAACCCATGTATTTGGCCATTTTTTACATTGCTTTTTGTCATATTTTTGATCTTACACCTACGCTTTCCTCAGTCGTATATTGTTATTTTGTGTGTTTCCCTATTTCTGACCAGGGCACCCAGCTAGGGACTAGGACGCCACTAGGCATCCCTGGTCACCTATCTCGAGGCACCCTGATCCTCTTTGCACTTTACTCTCAAACGTTTTGGGAACTTTCTAGCTATTTGAGTTTTCTATCTTGTTTAGTGGTCAAATCCTTTTTGGGGTTAATTATGAAATTAGAACAAGATAACTATAGAAATATAAAGTTATGTGACCATAATGAGGGACCAAGCACCAAGCATCTACTAGCACCATCTAGAGTTACATCTATCAAAGGAACCTAAAGATGTATTTACATCTATCTATATCCTTCAAAAGGCACACAAGGTTGGTTCATTTGCATCACACTTCATAGGAGGGGAGTCTATTGTTTCCATGCACACATTTACTACATTATACATCTAGTTATTTGTTCACTACTTCAAAAAGTATGACTGTCACAAGAGCAACCGAGGGCATGATTTTCACACACACACACACCTAGAACTACATTAGGTCTGAGATGTAGTGTAGCGTTCAGTTAGTGATCCTTCCATCTCCTATTCACATCGACATCGAATGTAGTTCAACGATATTACTGTTGCAAGAAGCAATTACATGCGGACATCCAGTGAAACCTCAGAGGATGTTCCTTGGTCATTTCCGTAAACCAGGGTTCCCAAATCTTAGACCAGGGCACCCCAAGCACCTCCTTCCCTCTCTAGGTGCCCAATTCTACTCAGACAACTTGGAATTACACTTTTTGGAGCTCCTATGTGGTCATTTCTTCATTCTGTTCAATTAGTCTTCACTGTGACACAATCTTGACAAGTATGTGAATCATCTAAGGCCTCTCTAACCCTTATTTACACATTAGGGTTTCACATTTCATTTACTTAGTTGTTTGGGTCATTTCCTTTATTTATTTAGCTATTATTAGCTACTTTGCATAACATTAGATTAAAATAAATTAGGTCCCCATTTCCCATTTGTGTTAAATCAATTTCAATCTCATTAGTACTCTTCTAGTTGTAGACACAAAATCTATACACTTGGATACATTTCTAGCTCCTAGAGCATACAAATATATACATAGATATGATTCCTAAGAAAGAAAACTAGTGATTAAAAATGTCTTTTGGGAATTTTTGTTTGTTTGTTATCCTTTTATTGACCTTACACACCTTACATCCATGTCGGTATTTGAATTATTTATTTTTATAGCTTCAGACACTAGCACCTAGGTTCTCCTATCCCTCTTGTGTGCTCCTAACCATTTCTCTTCTTTTCTCACTCTTTTGGGTATCTTTTACTTCTTGGGAATATTTTATACTTTTAGGCCAACCTTCAAGTTGTTAATTAAAAAATTCAAACAAGGGAATCATATATATACATATTTATAGCTCTTAAATAAGGGGTCAAGTACTAGCATTATCTACTATTAACTAAGATTGCATCTACAGGCATAAGAGCATTACAAATCATCTATCTAGTACATCCATATAAGGGACAATGGATGCATCAATCTGCATACACATCATAAGAGGGGAAGTCTATTCTATTTCATTTGACACATTTGCATACTTAGAACATTCGAGATCTGTCCTGCTATCATAGTGAAACTTAGACAAGGGAAACCTAGGGCATCATTATACAAAAATACATGGAATCTGAGTGATTCTATTCTCTTTCCTTGTTTTAACCATAATTGATGGGTAAAAAAAACTTCCTCTTTTCTTACGTTCTCCCAAAAATCGCTAGGAACAAAATATTTTCATTCATTTGCAAAGTGATGTTTCATAATTTCATTACAAGTATTAGGTTTTTCCTTGGATAATTCGAAGGTTCGTGCTTGTTTTGCAAATTCTTACGTCCTCTCAACACCAAATCTTAAATCGGAAGATGTTTTACAAGTATTAACTTCCACCAAAGAGTAAATTTGAGGTTTGAACATACAAAGTAGGGTCTAAATTTGACCAAGAGTAAATCAAAAGTTAGGGATTTATTTAAAATATTTGAGTTCTTCCCAATGTATTTTGGGGGTCAACAATTACTTTTCAGGACCCAAATTCTATAACTAGTTTCAGGTGTTTCCAAGGACCTTTTAGAGGATTTTTTTATAAAGAAAATGAAGAATTCCTCATCAAAAGGAAAAGGGAAATTAATTACAGTTTCTAAGGGGTGACCCACCCTTCAAATATCATATCATACTTAAAGAATATCGAGGACACTGACCTTGGTCATATCATTCTACCAAATTTTGGGGACAGATTTAGAGCTCCATCCATGTCTATTTATATCAAGAGTATCTATGAAACTTGTATATCTCTGGCATATGCATTTCTATCTTCTATGTAATTCTCAAAATTTGTATACATAGAAGTAGATCAATATGATTCAGAGTCTCGAATGGTGAAGGATCAAGATAGAACAATAGTAATAAAATTGGATATTGACTACTTCAAGGAATTATTCAAACTCCCTGATGTTGAGGTTATGCATCAATCTCACCCAAATAGGCTCTTGAGAATCGGAAAGGTATTTTTGATGCTTTTGTTAAGATCCTCAAAAAAAGTTACCTTATAAATTTGAAACTAATGATAATGAGATTTCTGAAGACTGTTCCCCATTTAGAATTCATCCAAGAAGTCAATGCCTTGATTAATTTACTAAGCCAAGTGGTGGGCCTTCCTTCTTCAAAGTTTTTAAGGATTTTATGTACCAGTACATCTCCACTATCCCCTAAAATACTACTCATCTAATGGTATGAGCATGTCAATGATGCCATGCATACTCAATTTTTGGAAGTTCATACTACATGAAATTCTTACATGACTTCATATCTTGTGTATGCCGCAATATGGATAAGAAATTATCCCGAGATGACATCAATTGGCTCGAGGAATCAAACAAATATTTAAGATTACCAACCCCAATTGAAGATGAAATAAGGGAAAAAACACTTCAGAAGAGTGAATGAATCCTTATTTACTCTTATGTGTATGTTTGATAGAGACCTCTACAATCATTGGATCACAAATAGTTCATGAAATGTGGTCAGAACATGGGGATGTAGCTTATTACAATTCCAAACTTTCACATATATGAGAGTAGGAGGAGTTTTGGGTGCTCCTTATAAACTACCAAGGTTTCCTACTAAAAAATGGGTTTTGATGGAGTTAGTCAGGAAATCACTCCACCTGCACAAATATTAACAAAGAAAGCACAAGGAAATATTTTAGTTCCCTATGAAATTGGGCTGATACACATGTGCATCATCCCAAAAGGCCAAAAATGTCAAGGTAGAGATGCAACAGATGACGATCAAAACTATCCACCCATGAATTATCTTTAATTTTTGGGGTGTCGTCGATGGAATCAGACCAATTGGTGTTCACATACCACAGTTGGAGGATATTTGTATTGATTATAGGGATGAAGTAGTCATACGAGATAATGATTCTTATAGGTCGAACCTTGATTAAGTGGCCAAATATAGGATTGTAGACGTTCATGAAGGCCTCTGTAATGATGAGGAATTATTGGACCCCATTTACACTCAAATTACTATAAAGGATCAACTACTACCTTTAATCAATTGGTCACTTAAGGAGTGTGCAAAAAACATCCTCAATTACGCCTACTAATGGCTACTTTCATTGGAAATTCCACCCAAATATTTAGAACACACCAGTATTTCCATAATGCAATTACAAGTAGTGGTGGGTGAACCTACTACTACAAAATAAAAAAGGCACAATCCCAAGCCTCAAATAATCAAATTTGTAAGAAAGGGCACAAGACCTTCCACTTATACTCCTTCCAAAGAAGTAATTTATTTGAGTATTTCCCCATATTTTTCCACCCAGGTGTTGCAGTATCCTATCTCACCTCTTCTTCCTTCTCTATTTTTTATTCCTTTTCCTCCTCCACCTTTCATGCTTCCTACACTCATATCTTCCATTCCTTATCCTCCCACATCCTCTTCTCCCATCTTCTCCACATCCTCTTCTTCCATGGCCCAAGTATTTTCTTCCCTTCCTTCCCTTTCATCTAGAGACTATATGGCCTTGAGTTTTCTCTTAAGGACTCCTCTTCCCCAACCTTATCTTCACAATTATTATCTTATCATCCTTCTAATTTTATCCATGCCTATAGCCATATTTTCCATTCATAGTGTGTGTAATGAAAATTTTGTAAAAAATTTTGAAGTGGGGGTAAGAACTCAAAATAAAACCCCAAAAGATTTGGAAAAAATAACCCAAATGACCATCAAATTAGAGCTAAGAAAGAGATACCTATTTGCATGCATATTATAAAGTTTGAAACAAACCATCAACCTCTAAACACGAATATATCAGTTCTCTACTCCATGAAAGCTATCTATAGGTGAAGCTATTAAATCTCTAACAATCAGTTTTGTGTTTATTGATGTTTCAAAAACTTAAGAATGGAAGCTCACCATTAATGGCTTCTCCGATTTACCTAAAGCTTTGAAAGGATTAGCAAATAATAAGTAAATAGCTCAAATAAACTATGAAATGAATATAAAAGACCTAAACATGACCTAAATCAGAAATGAGAATGAGAGAGAGAGAGAGAGAGAGATTTCTTGAGAAATGGGTGGGAGGGGTATCCCTCTATTTATAGTTTTTGAATTTGAGAAAAGGATGTTTTGGATGCATGTGGGACTAAAAAGGAGTCAAAAAAGTTGATTTTTAGAAAAACATATTTGGAGGTTGTGAACAAGATTTTAGGAAGCCTAAGTGGCTATTTGGAAAGGTAACATATTTGTTTAGAAAGTCAAATCCTCTCCTAAAAAGTCAATAAGAGGTTTAATTAACCTAAAAAAGGTTAATTAAAAAGAAATAAGCTTATAGAAGCTGGTTAGAGAGGGATTAACATGGTTTAGAGGGTTTAGAAGAGGTTAGAAAGGGTATTTTACTAGCGTAGTGTAGTAAATTTATCATGAGACTAAGATAGTTAGTATGATCTTAGTAATAAGATCATGTAGACCAAATTATAGGTGTCTACATTTACCCCTCTTTGAGGTGACATATGCGACGTTACTTCAAATAACGTAGACAAGCATAAATAAGTATACCAAAGTTTTTGAAGGGGTAGAAGAAAAATTAGCAGGATGAAGGATGCCCCCTCAAGTGTTGATGGGGTGATAGAAGGACCTCTGATCGACAATTGAAAAGAAAATAAAAAAAAGAATAGTGCAAAGAAAGGGGAGATATAAGAGAAAATAATAAGAAAAGGTATTTTAAGCTATCTGCATGGCATTTCTATATAAACATTTCTATTCATCATATTGCTAGAAATCTTCATCATCGGTCCTGATTATTGAGATACGAGCATACAACAACAACGTAAAATGACATGAAAAGCCAAGATATAAAGAACTATCCGTTGCTTAAAAAAACATCCAACTCCATGTAATATACACAAATGCAATGTAATATGAGAAACAAACAAACTCACCTAACAAGAAATAAGTACAATCAAACACACTCAAACTAACAACATTTAAGATAGTTCCACAAATAGTTTTGTTATCGAGTTACATTCCCAAATGTTTTGATTAAATGAAAAGGGTTGAAAACGATGCCCCAAGAAATTTATATATTTAAGGGAAAAGATGGAGGACACGTGAGGTCCGATGAAAAAGCAGTGTGCATAGAAAAACAATAGCTAGGTAACTCATGCCCCAGAGCATCGACGTAGTAAGCAATGCATAGCTTTTGTAAATGATTTGGAGATTTAGAGGATATGCTGAGTCATTTTCTCAATACACATGGAAATGCCAAAAATATATGAGATGAACACCATGCGAGAGACACAAATTTCAGCTGCAAATGAGTTTGTGACCAATTTTAGTCCATTTTTAAAGTTTTTATGATTTTTTTTGGATTTTTGAATCATTTTATAATTTTTAAATTTTTGATTGGTTAGAAGAATGTAAGAAATTGGAGATCACTGAAGAAGCACATGCAAAAATTCTCTAGAGTGAGGAGAACGGGTATCGCGTAGTAGTAAAATTCTCCGACAAGAAGAAGAATGAGCCCAAAATAATTATTTAAAAATAACCATCATCAATAGATAAAATAGAATGAAAAAAGGATGAACAATAGCGCCTTGGAAATATTGTAAAAATACCCCAGGGTGAAGAAGGAAGCGCTAGGTGGCAAATAGTGCCCCAGTGTACTGGAAAATTAATTTAGAAAATAATTATTTAATAAAAATAATCAATTTGGTTAAGAGAAGAAGTGTTAGAGTTGATCACGACAGAGAAAACATGCCCCAGAGGGCATCACGATAGCCTAATATACCCACTCCAGGGGGTAAATACATCATGACCAGTTCATTTATAGTAGAGCTCTTGCAAAGTTTTACCACGAATGAGTGTGAGAGCATTGAAGTGATATGGTGAGACTTTCTGAGGAGGAGGAGATGAGTAGACCACATCAAGGAGTATCTTTGGGACACAGCAGACGAATCCTACGTGAGTGCTCTATCCTTACTTTGTACTTTTTGCATTTAATTCACATTTTTAGCGTATTTTAAGCTAGTTTAGGGTATAACTTGATGTATGCATGTGCAAACATGCATCAAAAATATGGGTATGTGTAGGCATACCTATCAAAATATGGGTACGCGCATGTGTATCTATCAAAGGGGATGTGCATGCGTGAAGGGGGGGAAATAGAGACACATACACAGTACACGTGCTTTGTGTGATAGGCGTAGGTGTTGGACTAGGCACATATGTGTCCTACGTCAAATGGGGTGGCTAGGTATAGGAAGGGGGGAGTGTATGCACCAATATGGGTGCATGGGTGTCGAAAAAGGAAGTGCACACATGTGCTAGGCATGTATGTGTCATTGTAACAGGTGCACATGTGTTGAAGTACGTGCACACATGATGCCAGAGGGATAAATACATAACTGATTTTTTTTGTAAAAAATAAAATAAGTGTAGATGAAAATAGACTAGATTATTTATACAAGAAAGTGAAAATTAGTACCTTAGATGAATGAAAGAAGAATTTACTAGAAAATTAGATAGAAGTAGATAGAAATGTAACCCTAGACATGTGTATAATTTACTTGTGCACAACAGATACTACCCATCCTCCACACCAGATAGAGATACGGGCACCTGGCTGCAATAGAGGCACAATTTGATGAGGATGATCAAAGGATATTTGATATCCTTCTTATATGTAACGGAGCTAGCCTACGTGGCAGATATGTCACAGATCACACTAGACCATGGCCTCCTGACAACCATAACTGTAGTCAAGTGTTAGTATAAGCGAGAGTCAGTGCTTTCTAGACTCTCCATGCTGGAAAGATTACCATTACCTTGGAGGACATGTATGGCATATTATGTGAGTCCCCACCTAGGGTGAGTTGATTCAGTACATGAGTCACCAACCTGATATTGATTAGTGTATTCTAGACTTATTTTGTATTCCAGATAGACCTGTTTCATGGGATGACAATGAGATTATCACCATGTATAGCAGGATCCTAAGCTTGATCGAGTTGTAGTATACCTGATGGATTTTTTTAGTGGAGTTTTACTCCCTCACAAGACCAGAGTTTCATTTTCACTCAACCTCATTAGAGTGATACACAGTTTGATTGATGGCGAGACATACTGTTAGGGTCCAGTGCATACTAACACATTTATATTGGGACCTTCACTTGATCACATACTACCATTAGAAGACATGGTAGGACCTACTCAGATTGCTACAGATTTGAGTGTGGGGCCATATTTCTATTGGTCATGTCCCATAGGTGTATTGAGGGTCTGAGGCATCTAGAGGATTTTTCGGCTATGGGTTTTGTTCTGATTGGTGATGATGTATGACTGAACATGGGAGATACCTACCATTACCACCGAGATTTTGATGATTTACAATAGGACACGGTAGTATGGAGGCCATATAGACATTTCTAGTGGCTTGAAGATGGCCTAGAGCTGAGTATAGCAACTATGGAGCATTTTATGTTGGGCAGCCACAACTATGTACGATAGTTTTACAGAGTTGATTGGTGTCAGAGACAGTTTAGTATTACATAGGATGTAGAGAGGGAAGATATGTGGTATGCTTGTAGGGCTCAAGTATATTTTGACATGGGTCCACAAATCACCAAAGACAGAGCATTGGCCAGCTATTTACAGACGGTGCTAGTTCAGTGGGTACCTTTGAGACAAGTTAGGGATATAAGTTGTACAACAGGGTATGCTCCATGGTACCACATAGTTTTACCTTTTTGATTGATGATTCCCAGAGAAGCGTGGGATGCCAGAGTTAGAGCACCTATAGCGGGGCCTCCTATCAAGGGTGATCAGGGTGGAGGTGATGGGGATGAGGATGAATACGATGATCCTTTCGATTGATAGCATCATGATGAGGGTGGGGGACATGGTCCTCCACTACAGCAACCACACAGACAAGGGCCTAGGCCTAGGTAGAGACAGGTTTCTAGGGATCCTGATATACAAATGCCTCTATTAGGCATTCCAGTGGGGATATATATTTCATTATAGTAGGTGTTTCTACATCAATGTCTACCACTTTTTACTCTAGGTGGTGGTGGATATAATGGAAAATTATCTATGCTTTAATAGAAACTATAGACGATGATAGTTGTTCAGTTACAAGTAGTGGCTGAGAGAGATTAGGCTAGAGCACAGTTACACATAGCGACAACATAGAGATACTAGGAAATAGCACAGGTTACCCAAGTTAGAGATGGAGGAGCATGGTAGAAACATATTAGGTAACTAGCAGTGTATGTTGCTCAGATATTAAGCCTCCTACATCAGGTGCAGACACATGCACAGGGTGTCACTGTACAATGGGACCTAGTTTAGGTGTAGGTTCAAGGTATTACTATCTAAAGAGATTAGGCACAGGCCCATGTCCGGACTATTACAATGGAAAAATATTGACAGGCTACCGCTTTGAGATAGGCCCATACTGATATTGGTAGACTGACAAGGGAGCAATATTCTGCTATATAGGTAGCAACTAATTTTGGGGATATAAAGATGATTCATGACATTATGAGAGCTAGTGGTGAGGCCTTGCATTACAAGGCTTCCTACCATCGTGTAGTTCTAGTAGGGGAGTGGGTTACACCATTTTATTAGCTAGATGTGAGCATGATAGGTTCTAGATCAAGGAGGTTAGGAAGGTCGAGTAGATCAGTAGAACAACTAGTTTGACATCAAGTTGGTACATCTAGAGCCTTCCCATCACACCATCTACCATTTTTTCCTCTATGTCATAGAATAGGCAGCCTCGAAGAGGGCGAGATTCATGGTATACTCTCTCCTTTTGTACTGACCTATGTATGTATATATGCCTCTTATGAAGGCTGATTTTGATCAATGTATGTACTAATGTATCATTTTTTTTATTATGAATCTTAATGAAGGCTCAGCTCTGATTAATGCCCTTTAGATGGAAGATTTTGTATCGATGATGTATATCTAATTTTGAGACAAATATTTACATATGTATATATGGACATTCGATGGTTTATTTTGTCATGTTTTTTATATATGCTTTATGATGATGATTCATGTTTATAGATGTATGATGAGTGTATCATGGTGATATATGATTCTCATTTCATATGTATATTTCATGCTAGACATTGATGATGTACCACATGTTTTTATGTTGATGATATATCTTCAAATAATATCATATGTTTTGGACACAAGATATTTTGGTAAATGTTAGCATTTGGGATGATATTAGATGATATTGTAGCGGAGGGGATAGATTTGTGATTATCTGTAACCCCTCTTGCCCCCGTTGATGATACAATATGTGATGATTAGCTTAGTATACATGCAATATGTAAAAATTTAGCATTTTCTGCATATATGACGTATTTTGATGATGTTTAGATGTGATGATAGATTATAGATGTGATATAAGTGATGACAACAGTTTTTTACAATTGATTTACAAACACAACTTGATATAAATAACATACTACAAATAATCATAAGCATGTAAAGTGAATCTAATGCAATGAATTAAGTAAACACTCAACTAAACTAAGCATTTGAACTCAATCTTGTAAACATATCATACAATGCAATGGAAACAAATCATAACAAAATTAATACAAGATAAACTAAACCAAACGCCATAGCTAAGTAGAACTTTACCCAAGAAAATGAATCTAATGTATAAAATGCAATAAAAACTTGATAAACGAAAAATAAATCAAGCTAACCAAAACAAATAAAACCAACAAACTAAAACTCTTTTTTTTTGGGATAGTTTTGACATGTTTTCCATTGTTTTTGGTGTCATCATGAAGGACAACTTTTTAAGGCTACTATTCACATTGTTTTTGGGGTTTCCTAAAGACAATGTTATGTCAACAGATTTAGCGTCGTCCCTAGAAGATATTATGAATGTTTCAATTTTTGTCTATCTTTTCTTAATGTTTTTGTGTTTTCTAAGGTCTGTTTTGAAAGTAATGCACAATGAAAAAGAAGCATGGATACCCCAAACATGATGTGGGAATATACAAAAGGAATAATTCCACACATGTATGTTCAAGAAGGTGAAATGTGAAGGCACCCCCAGCACTAGATGGGAATATATAAACGTAACTCCTTTACGCAGATACAAGAACAAACAAACCAGATCATGGCTTAGCGAAGTAGACTTAGGGAAAGGTTCCTAGACCTAACAAGGGGAACCATCCCTATACAAAAGTAATAGCTATTTTTCCAAATGCAAGAGTAACTTTTGAACAACGAACCCTCCTTGAGGGCCGGAAACCAGTTTTCACCTAAGGACCAATCCAATGTGCCATAACTGTGTGGTTTTCACACTTGTACGAACTATTTTTTCTTTAATGTTGTCTTGATTTTCTAATATATATTCTTGTTTTTTATTTTTATTTCTATTGTTTAGGTATTTTCTAATATTTGCATCATGATTAAGCGTAGAACATTTTTAGATGCATGTATTTCATAGGTTCTAGATGCTCTTCACCTTCTAAGTATACCAATTTATAAGCTCCTGATCGATATTTAGTAACCACCACATAAGGCCCTAACCAGTTAACCTCAAATTTACCTTTCTTTTCTTTTTCATTGATAATGTTCTTCTGATTTTCTTTTAGAACAAGATCACCTATATCGAATTCATGATGAATGATCCACTTATTATATCATCTTGATACTTTGTTTTGGTAAACCTTTAGGTAATTAAGTGCTCTCATATGCTTTTCATCTAAAAATTCTAGCTCTACTAACTGAGCAAATCTATATTCTTCATCCTTATCAAGATATTCCCAGAGTGATATTCTCAGGCAGGGAAGCTCCACTTCCAAGGGTATGATGGATTTATTTCCATAGACAAGTGAATATGAGGTCACACTAGTAGGAGTGCGGATGGAGGTTCAAGAGGCCCAGAGGGGAGGATGTATCTATAAATGTCAATTGTGACCAGTCTTACTTACCATTTTCTCCATGATCTGTAGAAGAGTTTTTGTTGGTAGCCTTGGCTTTCCCATTACCTTGAGGGTAGTAAGGGGTGGACCATTTGAGTTTTATTTGAAAGTGTTGACATAACGCTTTAACCATTTGATGTAGCCTAGAATTTACTAGATAACACCCTAGTCATGTTGGCACATCACTCAGCCTTGACTGAGCTCTCACCCAAAGCATGCAAAGGTACTAAGTCCCTCTTTAGGGTTGCTATAGCAGGATGTTATCATGATGAAGGAAGAAACATATAGATTCATGACTAATCCATCATTCTACAATGCATGCTACCCTCAAATCTATGAAAGAACAAGTTTAAACAGTAATCATGATTAAATCAATAACATGCACTACTCAATTACACACAGAATGACACTTAGATTCAGCCAATATCTTCCATCTATTAATAAATAAAGAAGCTCCTTATAGTATCATCAATCTATACCAGTTCACATATGGATATGATAAAGTAATTCAGTCATATGTGTATATCTCTATACCTCCATACATCCATCACACATATATACACACTCATCTACTATGTACCTAACATCATATATATAGGGTGGTGAATTTCCCTTCACCACTTATCTTTTTCCATAAATAGGCTACATGCTATTGATATCCACACGTCATTTACAGGCATAGACACACATGTAAGTGTGCTATCTATAGACCTCTTGCAGTTAACTGAAGTGTCAATCCTATTCTTAGCTCGTCTCCATGCAAAATGCTTTGATTCACTCCTCCAAAGATAGACAATGCATGGCGCACATGTCTCTACATCATTGGTTTTTTCCACACGCCATCTTCTAAAAATATGTCTTCATGCTCAAAAATCGGCTAAGTCCTAAAATTTTAACTTGCCTTCCATGCACGGGTCCTTCCTGTCCTTCTACGCCCTTGGTCCTGGCCTTCTATCCCACGCGGACTCCTTGTGTGATCTTTGACAAGTATTATTTGATCAACACTTGTTTATTCTTGAAGGATTTACCATTATCAGTTACAATGGTAGAAGGAATTTCATAGTGGAAAATATGGTGATTCATAATGAACCTAGAAATTTGTTCACCAGTGACATAAGTAAGAGGAACAACCTCTACCCATTTATTAAAATAATCGGTGGTGGTAATAATGTGGGTATGACCATTTGATGAGGTAGGATGGAGCTTCCCTATGAGGTCTAGGCCTCACCTATAAAATGGCCAAGGTGTTGCGATAGGATGCAATGCCTATGTTGGCCCATGTATTAAGTTTCCATACTTTTAGCATAGCTCACATTTATTTACAAAATTTTAACAGTCTTCTTCCATGGTGGGCCAATAATAAACAACTCTCAACATTTTCTTTACCAAGACCATATCTCTAGTGTGCGACCCATAAATACCTCTGTGCACTTCTTTAATAGCATGGACCAATTCACTAACATCCAAAAAATGAAGTAGATTCTCATCGTAGCCACAACTATAGAGGGTGCCTCCTAGGAGGGTATAATGGTCTATATAGTGCAAAAGAGATTTCTTCTCAGAATGGGTAATGTTTGGGGAAAATGTGCCATCTTGTAGGTATCTAAATATAGGGTCATACCAAGGGGAGAACGGACCAAAAAATTCACATGAAAAACATGACTTTAGCATATCATATGTGGGTACTCGCAAATGCTCTACAACGAATAAAATTTTACTTGCCTAAGGTAGAATGCGTAATAGTGATCCAATAGTAGCCATGAAATATTTTGATCTATTGTGTGACCTTGGTTTTTGTTCAAAGATAATCTGTATAAAATGTTCCTTTAATTTTTCAACCAATTTCTTGTATGGAATAAGCTTTTCGTCTTTATCCTTATACCCATCATTAACTTGTTTAATAATAAGTTGGGAGCCATGAGTGACTCGTATTTGTCTGATATTCCAAGTGATAGGTAACTTGAGGCTAGCAATGAGTGCTTCATATTATGAACTATTATTAGTGCAAGGAAATTCCAACCAACATTCCCTTGGAATGATCTCCCCTATGGGAGTGATGATTACGACCCCTACTCATGATCCGTGGAAGGTGAATGATCCATCGAAATGGACCTACCACTCCATAGAATCTTCAACATACATCATGGATGCATTCGGTAGATCCAAGGAAAAAGGTCCCATCCCTGGTAGAGGATATTCTACTAACATATAAGGAAATATCTTTCCTTTCAATGACTTCTAGTTAACAAATTCAATATTAAATTCACTTAGGAGAATGATCCAATTAGCCATTTGTCCCATAAGGATGGGTTTCAAAAAGAGGTATTTGAGAGGGTCAACTTTGGGTATTAGTTTTGTCTTATTGTTAAGGAGGTAATGGAAAAGTTTCTGAAAGGAAAAGAAAACTTCCAGGAAATCCTTTTCAATTTGTGGGTAATTTAGTTCATAGAAAAATCAATGTGCGACTAAGGTAATAAACCACCCTTTCTCTGTGGTCTAGGTCATATCGGGAAAGTAGTGCACTAATAGAAAATTAGGTAGCTGAAATGTATAATAGGAGACATTCACTCTGGGGCAGGTGGCATGAGTACAGATAGGTTGAAAAGGAAATGTTTAAGAAGTGCGAATGCATGTTGACATACTCTGGTCCCTAGTTTAATGTAACATCCTTCTTGAGGAGATGTGTAAATGGATGAGTACTTTTCCATAAGCTGTGAAATGAAATGATAGATTTCCTGAATCATTCTTTGCAAACTTCTTAGTTGTTTGATATTTATAGGTGGAGGTATTTCTATGATAGTTGTAACCTTTATAGTATCCACCTCTATTCCTCTCTTTCGAAATGATGAATCCTAGGATTTTCCATGAAAAAATGCCAAAGAGACACTTCCTAGGATTCAAACATACTTTGTAATCTCGGAGACGACTGGAAAATACGTCTCGGCACTTCAAAGTTCTATCCTCTAGTTTTGGATTTTGCTAAGATATCATCAACATAATCCTCCATGATGTCATTCATCAAGTCATGGAAGATGACCACCATCTGTTTGTTGATAGGTGGCCCTAACATTATTGAGTCTAAAAGGTGTGACCTTGTAACAAAACGTCCCCTAAGTAGTGATGAAATTTTTCTTATGTTGATCTTCCTCTGCAATTCAAATCTGGTTATAACCTAAAAACCCATCAATTAAGAATAACATTTAATAACAAACGGTAAAGATTGACAATCATATACAATATTAAGCAAGGGGAAATCATCTTTGGGACATGATTTATTGATGTCGCAGAAGTCTGTGCTAGATCCTTATACCAACTGGATTCTATCTGAACTAGGACTATGTTGGATATCCAATCAAAATAGTCAATGGGTTTAATGAAATCAGCAGCTAATAACTTTTCAAGTTCTTCTTTGACGAGTAGTGCAACCTTAGGGTGCATCTTTCTCAATTTATTCTTGATGGGTTTTACATCTGGGTGCATAACAACATTGTGCCTTTGACCAAGTCTAGGTCTAAATTAAGGCATATTTCCCCATGTGCTAGGTGATACATGAAAATATACCTTCATATTCAATCAAGGTATGCTTCCACAGAGTAATACTTTTTAATCTTGAGCTGAGAGTGAAGCTCATGACTTTGTCGATGTCTAGGCTCCTCTTCATGATGATAAAGTGTTGACCAATGAAGGAAAGTTCTGATCAACAAGGATTTTGAGAAGTATCTTGTTTAGCAAAAGAAGTATGCAGGGGGAAGGAGTAAGATTAACCACAATAAGATGTGTCATATCATGTTGGTAAGGATATGCTACCTTTTCTAAGATTGCGGAAGGATAGGGAGGCTACTAGTGTGTCTCAAAAGATGGATTGTCATTATGAGACTTATGCTCATTCTTCCCACATGGCTTCCCTAGGCATATCCTTATTCTGAAATAGTGTACGGAGCACACAATGGGATGGAGACTCTAGCATGCCACACAAATGTTCTTCGTCTGGGAAGTATTCACAGGCATCTAGTTTGATCACAGCGTCATGCTTCTGAGTCTCGAATTAATAATAGAATTACTAACTGCCATGAATTCTACTGTAAGAGATCTCATCATATTCAAAGCACACTTCCATGTGTGCACATGAAATTATTGATCCTAAGGCTACAAGTGTTACTATATTTTAGTGTGATGACTTGATAATAGGTTTAGTAAGTGTGTAACCGGATGAAGGGAAAGTCCCTGACCCTTAGGCTATAGGTATCGTGGAGGTAAGATCCTCATAGAGGCTAGATTAGGAATAGACATCGTTATCTGTATGAGCTGAGTCATCCCCAGAGTTGGATGAGGTGTCATCGATCTCAATGCGCGCATAAATCATTAGATACCACTTATTGTAAGAAGCTTATGTGTTTATTGCGTTTTAATATGAGGGATAGGAGTGTGTTTGGGTCTAACCATAATGGTGCATTGATACCACATCCAAACCCATTGTAACCCATGACATTCTTACATGCGTTGACTTTGTTATATATATGCAGGGCTTAATGGCACGAGGCCATGGTACTTTTAGGTATCTAGATCTAGTGGAATATGCTCTGTGGAACATTTTTTTTTTGTGGACATGAATACCAATAGGGATGACATCTCTCATGAGGGTTCACATCCTATATATCTCTAGTGCCTCTTAATTGAAAGTAGGTTTTTCCCCGTGTCCTGGGTGATACTAAAAGATATGATATCAGTAAGGCCTTCTGAAGAGTAAAGTGCTTATCTTGGGCAAAAATTGCATCGATGTTGCCTCTCATGATGCTCATGGGTTGTTCATGCAATGAGATTCTATGGCTACAAGGAGTCAGTGTATCTAGATCCACATGTTTCTTTATGGCCTCTATTTATAAGGGAACAACAATATATGTAGAAAGAACATTCATAGGCTGTATGATAAAAACTATGCAATGCCCTATAAGGTGTGAACAATTCATAGTTCACCCTCAATGGTGATTATCTATCCTCCATAGCACATATTAATACACTGATGGAAGGTGGAGGGAATAGCCTACATGGTGTGATTCCATGGGCATCCCAAGAGCATGTTATAGCGAAGATCTAGGTCGAGGACATGGAAAGTCATATTGTGACATGTTGGCCCCACTTCCATAGGAACTACTATAGTACCCACTAACTCGACATTCCTCATTATCATAAGTTGTGATTGTAATAGTTTTAGCCCCTAGATCTATTTCTGAATGGCCCAACTTCTTAACCATCTTCAAAGTGAAAATATTTAAAGTGGATCCATCATCCACAAGTACTCTCTTGATCTTATGACATGAGTAACAAATACTTTTGGGTATAGGGGTAGGTTGTACTCTGGGTCATTATGTGGGATTGCACTATGATCAAAAGTGATATGATCATTGAGAATCAAGGTGTACAATCATCCCTTGTAGGTGCATGTTGGATCTACATCATTTGGAGACTCCTGAACTCTGTAATGTTTAATATAATATGTTTTTGTGGGAAGTAGAGATTTTAAGGAGATCCAAAATTGACATCCTAGTGGGTTTCTTCTCTACCTGTTTTATTAAATTGTATTGACCTTCCTGAGGGATAATTAGGGGATCTGGTGTGATCACACATGAGCACATCCCATCCCTACAACATAACTTTTTTCCAAGATCCTAATAGTATTAACCTATTCATCTAGATGAACAAATACAACCTATAAGGGAATCAAATGGACTATTATTAGTTGGATAGACATATGCAGTAATCCTATAGTCATTTGAAATTTTTCAATGGGATCTAGTCTTCTTATTATTTTTATCTTCATGGTTAGGAAAGGGCTCTTTGTAGATACACATTTTCTCATTGGGATCCTGTCCTGAGTCAGGGGATCAATCTATAGACGATTTTTACCTCTTCGATGAGGTATTATATATAATGTCGTAGTCTCAAGCACATATCTATTTTTTTTCCTTTAACAAAATATAAATCACATTACTCATGCTCTTTGAAATAACCATATTTTGGAGCATCCTCTGGATATGGTACTGTTGCGGTTGGGTTATGCACCATGTTTTCCACATCTAATTATTTAATTATGGCAGATAGTTATTTCGTTAGTGGTGTAAATGTACATTATGTGGGTGTTTTTTGGTGAGGCCCTTGTGATATCTTTAAAATCAAACCATTTTACACCATTTGGACTCATTTGGAGTTTGTAATGCAGTCACCAATGACATGTTTGTTTTTGTTCAAGAACTTTGGTTTATCTGAGGGTTTTGTTTCATGTTTTTCCTACATGACCAGTTTAAGTGTACCCTTCACGATGAGATCCTTTTCGATTTGACTACCCTTCTCTATAAATTCTTTGATGTTAGAGCCACGGTGAATTTTTAAATGAAAGGTTATCTTTGGGTTTAGTTTAGGAATGAATATTCTTACTAGGTGTTTTTCCAGCAGGGCATAAGGGACACGACTTTCCAATCCATGCCATTGTTGTAATAAGCCCGCAAAGGTCTCTTTAGGTTTCTATTTTGTGTTGCAAAGGTCTTTCATTGTGATATCATTCTCCATATTGAAGGAATAATGTCACACAAATTTTTCTGCTAGTGTGGGTCATGTTATAACAGATCCCTTGTGTATACTAAAAAATCATTCTAATGCTAGTGCTCCTATGCTACAAAGGAATAGTTGTATTAAGAAATTATCGTTGTATGAAACCTATTGACAAGCCATGTAAAATTCCTTGATGTGATCGTGAGGATCACCTTTTTTGTTATATTTATCGAACTTAGGAATGGAAATTTTTTTTGGAAATGGCTGTCACAACATGTCTTTATCAAAGGGGTAAGGACATAGTTCTTCATATAAGTACTTCCTATTGTGCCCTATGTTACTTTCCTGTAGTGTAGTAAGTGTGTTTTTCATTTATTGAATGAATTATTCCTTTGTAGGTGATGTTGGTCTATTTACCTTAACAACTTTAAAATTTGTGTCATCATATGGATCAAAGTGAAACTCATCGTATTTTGTCTTGATTTTATCTTTATGCGGGTTCCTACTCAAAGAGCCTAATTTTTCTAACTTTTGACTTAGTTTCAATATTATTTTTTGAATAATATTTTCTTCAACTAAGGGATCGTTTTCCTCATAAAACTTAGGAGGCAGTGAGCCTTTGCATTCATGCTCAACTTTTACTTTACGTGAAGCCTTATAATAAGGTTTTTCGTGAATCGCCAATTAGTTTTGATGGGTATTCTTCAACATTTTTTTGATGTTGTTTGGAAGTAGAATCATATTCTACATCAAATGGATTATCCATCTCTAAGAGGTCTGGTCACTCTTCCATTTTACGATTAATGATTTTAGCCTCTATTTCACATTCCTGTAGAAGTTTAACTCCTAACTCTAGGAATCTTGTGAGTACTTGATATTTGTTATAATAAAGGAGCTCATCAAATCAAACTAGGTTTTGTTTGATTTGAGATCTGCGCAGGGCATTTTTCTATTGCTCCATATCATTCTCAGGTTGCATGTAGAATATGTTTTCGAAAGGACAAAACTTTCCTCTTTTGGCAGGGTACCAGGGTGACCGAGATCAATTTTTGATATTTCGGGAAAGTGTGTATCATGATATTTTTGGAAAGCACAGGTCATTGTCCACACATTCCAGAAATAGTATTTTTTACCAGAAATAGTAGTTGGATGTGAATTTTTCAAAAACCAATGACACAAAATAGTAAGTGGAGTATAAACCCATAAAAATCCTTAGCCCTTGGTCATATGGTATGGTCGTATGAGGGCTTAAGCTTGTGATTCCTACTAGTAGGTGCTTAACTCCAGGCCCCTTTCATTTTATTTGTGTGGTGAAAGCAAGAGCATTTTATTTTGTTTTAGTGGCAACTAAAATAAATAGTAGAGCATAATATTGAAAAGCTTGTAACTTTTGATCGGTAACTCGGTTTTGAGTGCCATTTTTTGCAAAAGCACTTTGTTTATGTGCTCTTTCCATTGAAAATATTTATTTTGAGAATTTCACTATAATTATAAAGTTCCATAGTATAACACACACTCATTATAAAGTACCAAAATCTGGGGGGCTCTTGGTGCATTGCTTGGGGGTCTTGTTGCATTGCTTAGTTCTTGCATTTATTTTGGTGATTTTTTGAGGATGGCATCTACTTTTGCATTAGATCATGTTGAGCCATTAACAACACATAATTACCACACATGGAAACCAAGAATGGAAACAATAATTAAGCGGAAAGTATTATGGGCTTTAACTTCTTCAAAACAACTAGTATTCACTAGAGAATATGAGAAATTTTAGTACCAGTGCAAATTTGATGAGTGTATGGGTTTGATAGGAACTTATGTAAGTGACAGTCTTTTGTTTCATTTGGAAAAATGTGACTCTCCTTTCAAAATATGGGAGAAATTGAAGGATTTATTTGGTAAGGTGGATCATATGAGAGTCATGCAACTCGAAATTGAGATCACCTCTCTTAATCCTGAATATTTTCCAGCAATTATACACTATCTTACCAATTTCAAGCATTTGTTGACACAATTGAAGGGGAGTGGAAGAGATAAGAAAGATGAAGAGTGTGTTTACTTGATTCTATCCAAGTTAAGAGGACCATTTCAAATATTTTCTTCTATCTTTTTCTCTAGCATGGATGCCTTAGGTGACACATTTAAAATGCCTGACTTAGAAACATTTTGTGAGAGACTTACTAGGGAAGAATCCAAATTGTCTCACCTTGAGTCTTCCATCTCTCAAAAGTCATTAGTTGCATCTAATCCTAAGGGCAAGGGAAAACCAAATAGTAAAACCAAATCCACCCCTTCTCCATCTCAAAATGCTCCTAAACCTAAAGAAAACAACTCAAAACCCAAGGAGTCTTCTAAATCCAAAAATAAGTCTAGCCATTCATGCTCTTTTTGTGGGGGTAGTAATCATGAAGAACATAGGTGTTATAAGTGAATGCAAGCCTTAGCGGATGCAGTTAAGAAACACAAAATTTCTATCTCTACTCCACCTCCTTCTAATCAGCATGGC
This sequence comes from Taxus chinensis, assembly GCA_019776745.2. Lineage (NCBI taxonomy): Eukaryota > Viridiplantae > Streptophyta > Pinopsida > Cupressales > Taxaceae > Taxus > Taxus chinensis. The sequence continues at coordinate 897,008,790 of CM034148.1, forward strand.
AAAGCACTTAATGTTGTTGGGAGATCTCAGTCACCACTTACAAAAAGTTGGGTTATAGATTCTGGTGCTTCTCATCACATGACTTCTTCTAAGGAGTCTTTTGTTTCTCTAGGTTTGAGTTCTACTTCCAAAATTGAGGTTGGAGATTCTTCCTTTCTTTCTGTTAAAGGAAAAGGTGATATACAACTTGATGGTGGTAGTATCCAAGATGCACTATATGTTCCTAACATCACTACAAATTTGCTTTCTGTGTATCAAATTTGTAATTCTGGTCAAGGGAAAACAATGACTTTTACACCACATGGGGCAGAAGTATGAACTTTGTTGGAGCCAAATTCACTTGTTGCTCAGGGTATTGTTGATCATAGTTCTAGACTATATCACTTTGAGGGTTTTGATGACACTTCCTCTATAGGGACATGATTGGTTTCTCATGCAGATTTAGATAGTAAGCTTTGGCATGAAAGATTTGGACATCTTAATTACAAATATTTGAAGGAGTTGAGCACTCATGGTATGGTAGATGGTCTTCCTAGAGTTTCTAGACTTGAGGGAGTTTTCTCTGGCTGTGCATTAGGGAAACAACACCAAGATCCATTTCCTAAGAATTTGTTTAAGAGAGTTTCTTCACCACTTGAGCTTGTGCATAGTGACTTGATGGTTTTTCCTACCCCCTCTTTCAATGGAGATAAGTATGCAAATATGTTTATTGATAATTTCTTGAGGCGTACCTGGGTTTATTTTCTCAATTACAAAAGTGATGTTTTTTTACACTTCAAAGTATTCAAGACTTTGGTCAAGAAAAAATATTTTAGTTGCATAAAGAACCTTCATACTGATAATGGGAGGGAGTACTTCAGCGATGTGTTTTCTAAATTTTTGGCAACTCAAGGCATTATTCACCAGAATTTTTTTCCTCATACTCCACAATAGAACGGCTTAGCAGAAAGGAAGAATAGAAATTTGAAGGAAATGGCTAATTGTATGATGCATTCTAGAGATTTACCTCCTATCTACTGGGCAGAAGTAGTTAATTGTGCTAACTATATTTAGAATCGTACACCACATGGAGCACTTGAGCATTTGACTCCAGAGGAAGCTTGGTCCAACACTAAGCCAAATGTCTCATTTTTTCAAGTCTTTGGGAGCCATGCTTGGGCCTTTGTTCTAAAGAAGAAAAGGAAAGCTTTGGATAAGAAGAGTAAACCTTGATCTTTGTATGGTATTGTGAGGACATGAGAGCTTATCATCTTTTAGATCCTAATACACATGATGTTATTTTTTGAACACATGTTCAGTTTGATGAGCGTTTCACTCTTCATGATTCTTCATCTTCTTCCATTCCTTCTTCTTCTTCATCTCATCTTGAGGATCCTTTCTTTGAGCAGATTTATGAGGAGGTTATAGACGCCATTGAGGATCATATTCCCACTGATGTTGTCACTATGCCTAAGTGGTATCGTACTACAGTTTCTAAGGCAATACCTTTCATTGAGGATCTTCCACCCACTAGGCATCATCATGCACATTCTATTGGTTCTGGACTTTTGTGTCAGGTAGTTTCTAAGGATCCACAGTCTTTTTCAAAGGCTCATGGGATACCGGAGTGGGATGATGTGATGGCAGCTGAGTATTCTTCTTTGATGAAGAATCATACTTGGGATTTGGTATCTCTTCCTAAAGGAAGAAAGATGGTTAGGTGTAAGTGGGTATACCGAACCAAATACACAGCTGATGGGTTCATTGACAAGTATAAGGCTCGTCTTGTTGTAAAGGGTTTTTCACAAGTCGAAGGTATTGATTACTCTGAGAATTTTGCACCTGTTGCCAAGATAGATTCTGTACGCCTTGTACTTGCTATTGTTGTATCACAGGGGTGGCCTATATACCAGATGGATGTGAAGAGTGCCTTCTTACATGGAGATCTACAAGAGGAAATATATATGGAGTAGCCAGCTTGATTTGTTCAAGATTATTCTCTTGTTTGTTGGCTCCGAAGGTATCTCTACAGTCTTAAACAAGCCCCTCGGGCTTGGTATGAGAAGATGGATTCTTTTCTTCTATCTATTGGTTTTGTTCATAACCACTCTGATCATACAGTGTATCTTTAGCATGTCGGTGAGGATATTGTTATACTTGTCTTATATGTTGATGATCTATTACTTACTGGCAGCTCTTTTTCCCACATTCAGAGTATTTAGAGGGCTCTTTCTACACAGTTTAACATGACAGATCTTGGGCTATTGCATTATTTCCTTGGTTTGCATATTTCTCAGAATGATTCAAGGATTCATTTGAGTCATCAAAAGTACACCCATGATCTTCTTAGGCACTTTTATATGGCTGATTGCAAGCCAAGTCCATCTCCTTTTCATTCTGGGGTTACTCTTACATCCATATGTACCACACCACTTTGTGATCCTACGTTGTATAGGTAGTTGGTTGGGAGTCCCATGTTCCTTACCCATACTTGCCCTGATATTTGATTTGTAGTAGGGCTTGTATCTTGGTTTACACATTCTCCTCATAGTAGTCATTGGCAGGCTGCTAAAAGGATTTTGCACTATTTACAGGGCACTTCCCACTTTGGCCTACACTACACTAGGGGTTTTTACTCAGTTGGTTGGGTGTACAGATTCAAATTGGGTAGGTTCTATTGATGACAGGCATTCTACTTTTGGCTATCTTTTCTGTCTTGGTTCTTCTCCAATTGCTTGGGTGTGTAAAAAGCAACAGGCTATTGCACTTTTATCTTAAGAGGAAGAGTACAGGGTAGTAGTTACAGTGAGTTAGCAGATTCTTTGGCTTTGCTGGTTATTGATAGAGTTTGGATTCCCACAGGATTCACCGACTATACTTTGGTGTGACAACCAAAGTACAATTCACATTTCTTGCAACCCAATTGAGCACCAATGGGCCAATCATATCAAGATACACATCCACTTCATTCAGAAGCACATTCAGGATAGATTTCTTTTCTTGGAGTACCTTCTAACTCAGCAGCAGGTTGTAGACATCTTTACAAAGCCTTTTGCATCATCTCACTACCTTGAGTTGCGTGGAATGCTTGGGGTTTCGGAAGTTGTTCTTTGGGGGTGTTCGTGAGAACATATTCCTTCTTCTTCTTCTCTTTCCTTATAGTAGGATTCTTTCCTTCTTTTGGTTTGAGATTTCTTCATGGATATATCGTACATGAGTACCTCATCAGGCCTAGTTACTGGGACTCACACTGTGGACATGCCACTTCTATTTTGGCCCCTAGCTTCACTTGAGGGGGGGTGTTAGAGTAGGTATTTACCTTAGCTCATGTTCACCTAGGTACATTATTTACCTTTATTGTATTTATCCTCACCCACTTATGTGTGTGGATATTTCTTTTTATTTATTTAGATATTATGAGATATTATCTAGTTGTTAGGTATAGTTCTTTCCTTGATCTATGGTATTGACTAGATCCTTGATGTCTAGTTCTCTCATAAATCTATGGACTTGACTAGTTCTTTGATGACTAGTTCTTTCCATGATTTATGGCTTGATCTACGACCTTGACTGGTTCTTAGATTGTTATTCCTTGCCTATATAAGCAAGGCCCATTCTCATTGTATTTCATTGAGTTCCATAATAATATATGATATTGCTGCTGATTTGTTTGCAAAGGTTTTGTGTAAAGTTATTCTGGTGAATTACTTTCATCTTATTGATCGTGGTGTTTGATTAGCACCTGTGTTCTTGGCTTGGTACGACCTGGTTATCATTCCTTTTAGATTCAACCTACTCTTATTGAAATGACTTGGTAATCTCATCCCATCTAGCACTTAGAACTAGCAAGCACCTGAATCAAGGATGTACGAGATAATATAAGGTCCCAGCCAATGGAATTTTAACTTCCCAGGATGGCGTAGAAACTTGGAATCATATAACAAAACCATCTTCCAAACCTTAAACTATTTGTTCTTAATATGATGATCATGACATGCCTTTTGTCTTGATTTTTTTCTTCTGACTCCATCTAGCAAGTGATCACCTCTCATCTAAATGAATCAAATTATCAATCCTCTCTTCCATCTCTTTCTCATCATCCAACCCTCCTGCGCGCGCTATATGCAGTGATGGTAACATGAACTCAACTAAAAAAATAGCCTCTGTGCCAAACACAAATTGAAATAGTGTGGCCTTGTTCAACCTCTTGTAGGTTGTCCTGTATGCCCATAGAACAACTGAGACTTTTTCATCCCAATCTTGTCATCCAACATCACAGATCTTAGTCAACGTGTGACTTAGTATTTTGTTAAATGCCTCAGCAGTTCCATTTGCTCGAGGGTGATAAGGGGTAGTATTATGATGGGCCACCATAAATTATGCTAATAGAATCCTGACTGTTTCATTGAGAAATTTTGTACCCCTATCACTAGTTAAGCTTAAAGGAAAAGCATACCTGTTGATTATGTTCTCCCATAAAAATCTAGCATTTATCGCTGTGGTACAATCCTTTGTAGGTGCTTCCTTTGCCCATCATGTCAAGTAATCAGTGTAAGTAATGATATACCATGAACCATTCCTTCGCGTGGCTGGTGAAATTGGCCCTACAAAGTCGATTGCCCATTTTTCAAATGGTTCAACACTGGCTATTAGTCACAAGGGAATTTCATCCCTCTTCCCAAGTTTGCCAAGGTGTTGGTAATGGTCGCAGGCCTTGCAAAACTCAATATAATCCTGGTAAATGGTTTTCCACCAAATCCTTGTAAGTAGAATATTCCACACGGTATCATTTCCTACATAGTTTCCTCCTACAATCCCACCATGTGCTTTCTCCATAATTTCCACACACTCATATTCTAATACGCATTGGCACAAAACCTCATCACATCCTAACTTATACATCTCTCCACTAATCAACATGTAGGGTGTGGCATGTATTTCTAACTGCTTCCTCTCCAGAGTATTCATCCCTTCTGGTACCACAACTATTTTTAATAACACTGTGATATCTTCCAAATATGAGGGTGCATGCCACAACCTAAACTGTTTCACATCTGACATGGTATCCTCAATGCTTTGTGCGTCCTCCCCTGAGTTAATCCTTGATAAGTGGTCAAGGCCTAAATTTCTCTTCCCTAGTTTTAAAACTACTGTGAACTCAAAATCTTGGAATAATAGGACCCAACGACATATGCACCCATGTAAAATAGGCTTGTTGACTAATTATTTTAATGTCATGTGGTCCGTGTAGACTATAAATGTTGTCAACAGATACTGCTTGAACTTATGCCACACGTAGATCATTGACAGTGCCTCGCGCTCAGTAGTTGTGTAATTTTTCTCTGCTGGTGTCAAGTTTCTACTAGAAAAACAAAGGGATGATCGATAATCCCTTCACCGGGTTGTGCTAGTACTACTCCCATAGTTTTCCTTGAGGCATCAACATGCACATGGAAAGTCTTATCACAATAAGAAAAATGTAGTATCGGCGTCATGACAAGCCTATCCTTCAAAGTGGCAAACACCCTCTAATGCACCTCTTGTAACATCTTTGGAATGGATGTTACTATGATGACTTCCACTTTTGACATTGCAAAAGTTGACATGTGATTTGTCTTAGGAAGGTGTATTCTTTTGACATTTGAAAATCTTGTTTGCAATGGATAAGTTATTACTATTCAGAAATTCATACTTGTTGTAATTTTGTTTTTTGGGAAATGAAGCCATTCTGCTCTGTGAATTGTAAGTTGTAAATCTGTATTGTTTTTTTCAAACTTACCATATGATAATAGCACACCTTGAATCAATTCCATTGATCCAAGGTCTGCTTCAGTTCTTCCTTATTGTTATCTTGTTAACTGACATTCTGAAATGGAAAGGTAATTAGGAACTGAGCTATGTTTTCTTATAAATTTGAAGGACCCTGCTTCAGGTGTCCTTACTAGGCATCATGTTGCAAATGGTGAGTTTGGACCTCCTTTATAAAAAATTTACAACACTGAACAATGTGAGGAGATTAAGAATTTGTTATGGGACTAATAAGGAAAATATCTCAACCTTAGGTAGAATGTTTAATGTTATTCAAATCTTAATTTAAGTTGTGATTATCTTATGCTATGTGGATTTTAATCTAAGGTAATATATACCTACCTTAGACCCATCACTAAACTACTAATGGGTTATAACCTGACCTAAGATGATGTGCTTGATGGTTATGGAGTCTCAAACTAACCTAAGGAAATTTCAATGACCTAAGAACTAATGGGAAAACTAGCTAATGTTAATGTAACCTAAACTATTACCAGACAAAGAAAGGGGTCTTAAGGGTTATGTGGCAAGTGGGAAGTTAGTGGCAATGGTTTCTAAGGCATTTATGTGGATTAATTTCTGTCCTTACATCTTGAGCTTGCCAAGTTTGGTGGAGGCATGGAGGGATAGTGGGATGCCTAGCTGACATCCTTGCTAAATTTAAAATAAATACATTCAATGGCCTCAGTTTTAGTTTCAATAGAGGACAATGCATTTCATACCTTCAAGATTCGAATTTGTTTGGTCATTTGTTCTTTTGGTTTTTCACTCTGCATGAAGGTTTTGGTTCTTCAAACCAGCAATCTTATTATTGATCCTTTGTGATCTTTGGCATCTTTTGAGCTATTTATGAACTTGTGGAAGTAAAGGGAAGAAGGAATATTTTGTTGTTGACGTTGTTTTGGAAGGAAGATATTTTGGGAAGCTCGGCTGGAAGTCTTTTACAAATCAACAACAAACTCTATCAGGCATGATAAGATCTTCTTATTAAATAGTTTTACTTTTTACTAAACATCTTCATTAAAAAAATTATGCTCTTGGAATCAAATGGTTTTGTTGTGATGTTATTTTGTGTCCATTCTTCAATAAGTTCACTATATTTTTCTGATGAGATTCAATGTTTGAAAAAATAGAATGTAGGTTGGTTTCTTATTGAAAACATGGGTAAATCGTGCTTTAACCTTTATTGGATCTGGAATGTTGTCAATTGTGTGAACTTCTATTATCTGTGTAAAATGGATTAAGGTAAGGACATTGTTTGATAAATATTTGATATGGGTTTGTTTTTCCTCTATAGGAAGAAGGTATGAAATGCATTGTCCTCTATTGAAACTTGAGATACTTCGAATCTTGATTATTTTGGTTGGGATATGTTGTAATAGTTATTCAGATTCAATGTTTTTGTGGATTCAAACTTTTTTGAAATCAACAGTGATATGTTTACTCCTTATGAGTTTAATATGTTTTGAATCTATGAACTTTGTGGGATTTTTAAAAAAGGATTTCATTCGGATTTGTTCTCCCTTGCTAGAAATTTGGTAAAATATGATTTAACCTCTTCTTCTAGATCTATGTGAGGATATTGTTGTTTCTATCACCTGCATGTTATGAAATGGTTTGTGAATAACCTTTTGATTACATCTATAAATGTTTTTGTAAGAATGGATTATCTTAGTGGAATTTTGGAGTAGTTCAGTTTTGGTTATTTAAAGGAAATGAGTTAGAATGTTTTGATTTTACTCTTCTCCTTTTTAGTTCGATTTTGAGCACCCACTTGGGGTGAAGTCACTTTGATTTGCCTTTATTTTATTCGCATATGGGTTAGAGTTCTTTCCTTCTTACCTATTGAATTTTTCCTTGATTCTTGTACAGTGGGTACATGGTTGACTTGGCTGTAATCTTGTATTTGTTTCCCTTGGGAAAATAAGAATACATTGCAGGTATCTCTCTATTTGGGAAATAAGGGAATGTCTGGATGGATGCTATCTTCACTGAAATGAAATTAAGGAATCAGTTATTGAGCTTGTTGTTTTGAAAACTTGTATTAGTTTTTGTACTGCAGTGGTTTTTCTCTTTATTGGATGAGAAGCCTTCTCTTTCAGGCTCTACCTTGCTGGTTTCAGTTGTATATCTTATATCGATTTAATTTTGACTATGATATTTTTGTTACAATGGTTGTTAATATCAGATGTTACTCGGAAGAATTACTTCAGCCCTTTTAGATTTTGACTATGTTCCTCTTTTATCTCTCCTTTATGAGTTGAGGTATTCATTGTTGATTTCTTGAAATCAGAAGGAAATTATATTCTTCCTTATCTCCTTTATGAGTTGTGATGCAATGTTATTTTCTTTGATGTCTTGAGTAAGTTATTAGTTGTCCTCTTTCCTCTCATTCATTTCTTCATTATGTTATTCCTAGGTAAGGATATTTCAGTTTGGTTGTATCAATCCAAATGAAATGGAAGAGTGATTAGTTGAAGGATATAGTTTCATTTCCTTCTCCTTTCCTAATGCTTGTTAGGGACATAATGAATTGATGAGTGACTAAATTTAGGTGTATGTAATGGAAATTATGATTTACAAAATTTGTTGATGATAAACATGAAACTTAGGCTAGAGTTGGCTTAAATTTGAATGATATATCTTAATCGGGAAACTATTATTTTTGGATGTTGTTGGTTCTTCCTAAATCTTGTCATAGATAATGAATGTGCTTGGTTCTGGTTATTGTTGATAAAGTAAATTAATGCTGAACAAAGGAGATCATTGTTTCTCAAAAGTGTCTATATTATTAGTAAATCACTAGAGTTAATACCTCCCTTGATTAGGATTGAATGAATCAGCAAAAGAGCTATAGATAACTATAGTAAGAATGAGGTACAAAATTTAGATTAAATATTACTTATCTGATGTACATTTCTAGTAAAATAATTTATTGAAGAGTGTTGATTTTATCACGATCTTTACTTAATCAAATGTGGTTGTGCAATATGTTCTTATTTTTATGATTCTTATTCCTTATGATGTATCTAGCTGAATTGCTTTACTGTTTCGTAAAAGTGGAGTTCTTTTTATGAGACATTTATTTGAAATCACATCATTTTAATGATTAGTGCTTATCATGCTCAGTTTGAAGAACCGACCCATGCTAGAAATTTTTTAGATGGATTCTCTAAGTGATAAAAGAAGACAAGTTCTTTATGATGCTTCTTATGTTACCTAAAGGCTGAATCTTTTATAAGAAATTATGATTCTTATTGAAATGTAATTGAAAAAGGGAAAAGTGGTAACAAATATTGGTAAGAAGGAATATTTTAGATGAATATTGGTAACAAATATTTAGATAGGCCTCTTAAACGGAACACTTCAATACCCAGAAAAGGGTAAGAGAACCAAGTATACTTAGTATACGATACATTGAGTTAACATGAAATATCGGTAAGAAAACAAGTCATGAAATGCGAGATCGATGAAACTCCGAGCCATGAAATGAGATATCAATAGTTCATTGAGTCATTACAGCTGCATATGGTTATCTATTATGAGATTGATTGACATGGAATGTGTTTTCTAAATTATGATTATTTAGAACAGAGAACATTATTTAAAAAATTGAAATGTGTGTGTTCTAAATTATGATAATTTAGAATAGAAAGCGCTACCAACAAAAAAAATTCCTTGTTTCTAAAGCTTTAAAATGGGAATGTTACACCTCCACCCATTGAAGGGCACTCTTGTGTTTTAGTAATTCCTCCAAGCGCACGGTGATCTTGGCATACCCCTTGATGAATTTCTGGTAGTACCCAGTATGCCCTAGGAATCTACACACTGCACTTTGACTAGTAGGCTCCCATAATCCCACAATAACTGCAACTTTGGCAGGATCCACTAGCAATCCTTCTTTGCATATAACATTCCTAACAGGGTCCCAAATGGAATAGCAAAGACACATTTCTTAATGTTGAGGGATATCTTCAACTACCGACATCTCTCAAACATCAACCTCAAATTATCACAATGGTCTTTCACTAGCCCATACACAGTCCAGTAATCCAAGTAAAATTGAAGAAACTCATGGATAAAGTCTTGAAATGCTTGTACCACAATGCGTGAAAACATAGTAGGTGCATTCTTCAATCCAAAAGGCATAACTGTGTAGGAAAAAATTCCCCATTTAGTGGAAAAAATTTTCTTCTCCTGGTCTTCCTTTGCAATTCTAACTTGGTGGTACCCTAAAAATCCATCCATAAAAGAATAGACCTTGCATCCGGCAACTCCTTCCAAAATTTCTTCGGTGAAGGGGGTTGGAAAAGGGTTAATGACACAAACTACATTTAAATCCCTTTAATCCACGTAGATCCTTATATTTCCATCCTTTTTTATACTTATGACCATTAGACTCACCCATTTTGATTCCTCAACGACCTCAATAATTCCTGATGCTATCATCTTGTCTATCTCATCCTTGACCTTTATGCGTAAGTTAGGATTCATGTGATAAGGCCTCTTGCAAATCAGTTACGCACCTTCCTTCAACTTGATCTTCATCTCCGCCAAGGAATGGTGGACACCTTTGAGTTCATGGTACCCATGAGGGAATAAATCATGGAACTCATGCGAAAAATCAATGACCTTTTACACTTATTTTTCTGACCAATAGTCCCCGATGATAGCTTCCTTCGATTTTTTCTTTCTCCCAATGTTAACCTTATTTGTTTTTAAGGGCTCATGGTAGGTGCATGCTCACTCATCAATGTTATCTATGACTTCACACGTACCTACAAAAATTTTAGCATCCTAACTTTCCATTTCTTCACCATCCACTACATAGCCATTTTTCCTTTTTATTTTTCCATGCACGCACGCTCAAGCTGTACTTCCTCTGATTCTTCTTCATTGAGGCGTGTTTCCAAATAAGGCTCACCCAGTAATTCTAGTAGCCTATCTTCTACCATAACATTATCTCCCATTGTAAAAAACTTGATTACTTGTAACACCTTATCCATTGATGGCTTTGTACTCCTACACTTGAAATCTTAAATGAGATCATCCGCCAACTCCTGCTAATTACATGTTTGACGACGCATATCCAAATGAATATACCATGCATGCACACAACCTTGTAAGGTGGAATACAACTTATGCACCCATAACAAAGGTGATAATGCTTCTTCCCTTCCCATCCAAGCCTTCTCACATGCTTGGATATGAAATGAGGTGATTTCTTTACCATGGTATTCTTAGATCATAGTGGGCGTGTTGCTCCTAGAGAACCTTATAGAGAATGCCACTCTTACCTCACGTAATTCTAGGAGGCTCTCCAAATGTGTATCTCACCAACACACTATAACTTTGAGTAGGTTATAACTGAGCATTCCCCTTCTCTCATCCTCATTCTTTCACTGGGCCTCCATTTCTCGCAAGAAAAGTTCATGGTATGATCCTCTAGAGTTTCTTGGAAAATTATTTCCTCCTAAGTGTTTGACTGAACACACCTTCATCACCCTTGTTACAGATCCCCTCAACTATCACCCAATTAACTCATAAGTCCCATGTGCTTAATTATCAGATGCCATGCTAGTGGTATCACTCAAGGACTAAGCATCTTAAAACTAGATAACTCCCTTTATGGGATGAAATCTTAGGATCTCTAATGGAGCAAACATAAATTATGTTTAGGACTTCCTCTCCCAAGGGATTAGTATAGGGTGTTGATTTCCAATCTATTACAAGGATAATCACCCTTTCTTTCTTGTTCTCGAAGATGATATACCCCTTGTTAAACTACAGGTTGGTATTGTTATTACAACACCAAGGTCACCCAAGTAATGCTGGGAAATTATCCACCTTGGTGAGTGCCAAGACTTCAAAATCCCTAGTGAACTCATCCCCTTGAATAGTGATAACCGCATCCTTCAAGACTTTGATGGGAATTTCCTTTGTCTTGTTTTCCATATACAACACATTCAAAGATGTTTGTAGTGTGGGTCTTCCCATTTGATGTCATGCATCCAAGGTAAGGACATTGACCTCTACTCCTGTGTTAATGAGGATATTACTCAGAAGCCACCCATCAACAACTACGTTCAATGTAATTATCTTGTCATAGAAAGGCTGTGAGGAGGAAGGTTTTCTTGTAAAACTTATGTTTCATAGTCTACTCAAATGTGTGGTACCTTCTCCCTCATCATTTCTCCTAGCAAGGAAACAATATTCTCTTTCCTTAACATCCTACATAATTCCTGACTTCATCCAAGTCCTCCTTTAGAGCCTCTGTATTCTTATTTTTCTCCAACTTCTTTGATTACTCCTTTAGACATTGGATATCCCCTTGCAAACTTTTAATCACATCCATTATCTCTTGATACACCTCCTTCTGATGAGTAGGGTCTAGATACTTTCCATGTACCACTTCCATCCTTGAAACTAGTGCCCTTTGTCTTGGCATCTTATTAGTGTGCATGGCCTCTGCCCACATCATCACCAATATAGGTTCTAGCCCTGATTCATGCGTCACTCTTGGCATCCACTTTGAAGTGGACTTTTTGATACTTACCATCTCAGCGCATTTTTCTTTCCGATGTTGTTGGTTCATATGCTCATAAATTTCTAGACACTCTTCATACTTATGTTTCTTTATGCACCACAAGCATTGTAATAGATCAGGACACACACACTTGTAATGCTCTATAGATCCATAGTTATAATAGTTTCATCATAGGAATTCACTTCGTCCTCCTCCACGGTTACTACAACCAAAAAAATCTCTGTAAAAACCTCTTCCACATGCTCCTCCATCTACATGCCCTTCATAACAATGATCATCATCCTTGGAACTTCTTGCAAGACTAGTTTTACATACACCATATCCACTAGATCCACTAGGTCATATTCCTCCTGACTCACCAGATCCTCTAGATCTACTAGGTCCACCAATTCCTCCAGATCCACCTCCTACAGTTGGTAAATGGCATGAAGTGGTCGCACCTAGTGTTCCCAACATCCCACTAAACTGTGTAATGATGGTTTGTGATATTGTCCCACCACCAATTGTGTTTTCTGTGCCACTCCTAGATGTGATATCTAAACCTTGTGTACTTTCACCTTGTCCAAAAATTCCCCTAAATATTGGAATGGTTTATGTAGCGATGGATGTTCCAAATAAGAAATTATATCTCCTAGGCGCAGAGTGGTTACTCCCACTAATACCAACTGGGTTAACAATACTTCTCCCTTGATCTGGAATACCAAATGCCAGGGGTTGGTCGCTAGGTGGGTTTAGATGTGCACTAATGGCTCTCCTTTCTCCATGTGATGAAATCTCATTAGAAGCTGAAGGGTCTTCTCTCCCATGCTTTCCAAGATGGGGTAACACAGACTACTCAAGTTCCATGTCCTCTATGTGAACCTCAACCCCTTCCCACAACGTCTGCCTCCATAGATCCATGACATGTGAAACCTTGATTTGTCTAGTCATCTCCCTTTCAGGAGCTTCACTATACTTGATTTGTCTCTCCTCCCTTTCCTTCTCTGTTGTAATGTCCTTAATTTTTCTCCACCCTAGATTCCTCATCCAACACTCAAATATGCTTAACCAGCTATGGAAAATACTTCTAAGCTTAAAGTAGTGACCAAGATCTTCATAGTCAAAGGAATAGTATGCAAAAAATGATCCTTTGGGCTCCCTCACAAACACAAACTCAGAAACTTCTAGGAAAGAATACATAGAAATGGCATATTCTAGAGTATAACTAGTCAGCACTCCTTTCCAATAGTGATCAACAATACGCGTCAAAGTCAGATATACATCCTACATGCTCGGATAATCATCTTAGGTCCATACACGTGACCTATAGTACCAGATCTATCTAGATGTATATGTTGAAATCCAATCATACAGTTCTACTAGAAAACAACAAAAGAATGTCTTGTACAACTCATGGTATAGGTTCTCTTCTACCCATATACATGCATCAAACTCAGGTCTAGTGATGAATATTTGAGAAAATTCATCCTTCGTGCTCTTGAACCATGTTTCAACACTTTCCAAAGTCAAATCACTCTATCATCACACATCAGCAAGGAAAAATATGCATGTCATTTCTCACAAAAACTTTGAAAAGAGTTCCCGATAATGAAACCAAGATGTATTCATTTTTATGTCATTCCAGAAGAAGAAGGAAATCCCATGCGTGCATCGGCCTATCACCCAGTGGGTGTTGGGCGCTCACCCAAGGCATGCATGAGTGCTCTGAGCTCTCTCCTTTATGTGAGTCTGTTTGATAATGCATTATCTTACAATGAGAAATATTCAAGTGAAAGAGACTGGAAATGAGACCATACATTCATATCTGAGAGCTCTAAAATGGGCTTCTAGACCATATGTAATTCATTCTGATAACAAGAGATAATTACAAGCAGCACATAGATCTGAATCATAACAAAAAGGAAATGCATTAGGGTTTTACACCCACTCATGATCAAATATATATAAAACTGATCCATACAGATATAAGTAAAACCTAGAACCACATACATTCATATTAAGTGACGTTCAATAACCACATTACATTTACTTGAGGTCAATCAACAAATCCATATAATAATGTAAAGACCAATGTCATGCATCAAGAACTAGAATTAAGCCCTTCTTACTACATGGATAAACACATATTCAGACCCATCCCCTCTGATACTATGCCATCACCCCTACAGATCCTCTAAGCCCAACCCATAGAACTCTCACATGATATTTCTACATAGCCTCGCCTCTCTTCCACCACCTCTGCTACTCTGGTACTCTTATTTATAGTATCTCCTCCTCTTGTCTTCTACCTGTGAATGCTTGTATATATATAGCCTTCTGCCTAAGCACCGCGATGCCTTTCTGAAGTTTTAGATTAGGTGTCCAAGTGTCTAAGTGGTCCTCCATGGGAACACATGCTTCCTTCAGATCGCAAGCTCTTCACTCCTTCGCCATGATGACCTTCTGGAATCCTTTTATCGCATGCAAGGTATATTCCTTTCATGGGCACCATCGAGTTGTCAAGTCTGGCACCTTATCCACTCCACGTGCTAGATGTAGTCAAGTCATGTTTTCCTCATCTTCTACATGCCCAATTATGACACATATGCCTGAGTCCCAAAGCCTTTCTCTACCTTGTGCACGCGTCACCATGTGTTCTACTAAACCCTCCTAGAAACCTTGTCCTACGTGTTTTCTACCTTATGCACCCTTCTTAAAATAGGTCCTGGTGTGCCCACGCACCTTCTTGTACTTGGTCAATATTTTAGGGGCCCAACAGTAACTTCTAATTTTGATGATCCAGAGTGACCTACTGAGGACCCTTATCCTTATTCTCTCATCCTTTCCAGAGGTGATTTAGGACACTCCTCGCTTCCCATAAGACATCGAGTAGGTCCCATTCTCACCCTCAGGATGTTCATTTCATCATGCCTCCTTTAGGCACTTTGATTGTGCAAGATCTATCACTAGCCTTCCTAGGACTACAACTCTTCCATGGAGTAGTATAGAGAATGAAAACTAGAAATGGACCTGAATCAAAGGCATTGGAACATCACTGAAGCTATCTAGGAAGATTTAAGAAGGATCCCCCTCATTTAGGGAAGAGTATATACACTGACCTTAGGTCATCTTAAAAGCCTAGGCAGCCCACTTCTAATGCCACTACAGGTTCCTCATCCTTCATATAGGTGATTTCTAAGGAGTCAATCTATCTCCTTTGTTGGGAGTAAAAAACCCCTTCGAAAATGGAAATCTTATCACTTCAATTTTTTAGGAGACCTTCAAATTGATTCACAACACCTTAGCTTGCAATAGGATCCTCTATAACTAGTTGTGGGGGTTCCATTGTGTTTCTAGCAAGCCACATCACTTGGAATATCCTTTTTTTGGGTGCTCCAAATTAAGTAATTAAGACATGTGGCATAACCTTCACCATTGGCTTTAATATAAACATTTTTAGTACAATTATGTTATAATTCAATATGGACTAAACTTAGGATTTCTTTGTGTATAGGTCACATCTCATCAGTTAATTGGTTCGTGGAGTGGGAAGACTTCCAACACTCCATATCGATCCTTCAGGGTTAGACATTGATTTTGGTGAATTCAAGATTCACATGTGTGGAGTCTAGAGAGTGATAGAGGAGATTTCATGTCCATTACAAACTGTTTCTAGAAAATGGAACATATAGTTCAAAGTTCACCGTATTCGTCTATGACATCTCGGGGGTTTTCCTCTCTAAATCCCTCATGCCACTCTCTATCTTATTTTGTTTATTGTATAGTTTAAATCTCCCTATTTATAGCATGTTTAGCCTTAATCCCATATGATTCGTCAATCAAATCCTGTCCACGTGTCATGTATCAGAGGCATAATTTATGTAATTAGCCAGATCCTGTGTTTCGGTCTCATCCCTTAGTTGTGTATGTTTAGAAATTCATGTTAAATACTCCATTCCTCTATCCCCTTAAGAACATTGCTATTCATGGGTTCCTCATGCGACCGCTTTCAGTTTCCGGGACCTAGTGTTTTCAACGCACGTGTGTTTAGCTCTTCATCCAGCTTGCTTTCGGACCTGCACTAACATGTACAACTGTAAGGGTTAATTTTAGTGTGAAATATTTTATTATTTCCACCTCACCATTCCTTAAATTCACTTAGGTTAGAAATCTAGGTATTCATGAAGTTTGAAAGACTTCTCATAATGATCAAGCTTTGTTTCATAGAGAGTTGCATTTCCCTGATTCAGAAAGTAAATCCTCTTCTAACTATCATAGGAACATGATTATCCTTGTCCCATCGGATTTACTGGTGTGACAGCTTCCTAAAATTGTAACTTAGTTTCCATCACTCCATCTATTGCATGAACTTGAAAAACAAAATTCACTTTACAGTCATGCAAATCCTGTAACCCATGGTTAATTAATGAAGGGTGCATTCAAAAGTTTAAATATAGTATTGATAGTTTATATTAACGAAAATTGAAGAACATAGAACTAGATTAAAAACCTAGAACTATCCTTCCATAGCTGCTATAAAGAAACCTTGAGGAATAGATCTTGAAAATAGCCGAGCAACTATAGTTTATAAAAAAAAATATATCAAATGGGCCTATTCAATGCGTTCCTGCTGAATAAAAACCCATCACACAATGTCAGATTAAAGTGCAGGGCCAACATGGCTACTTCTACATTTGAACATGGATAGAAATCCAGTCTCTCCTTGGACAATCCATGTGGGAAAAGCTTATTTCCCATCAAACCCACAGGCCAAATTTAACAGAATAGTAATTCCCACTGTTGTAGACTAACGGTTACCATTGGCGAATGGTAGGTTGCCATACTATAATAATATTAGTCCCAATTGTGTTGCAAACTTAAAATAAAAACGCATATTTTAACCTGCACTAATAATTCGTAGGTGAATTAATGGTGTCACATTTACAAATCACATTGGCTTAGCCCCCCAACTCGATTTTATATAATTTAACCCATGTGAGCTATAGTAACCAAGTGCCAACTAGGTCCAAGATTTCAAAGGATCCCTTATGTTGGGAATGAAACCCCATATCAGAAAATTTCCTTTCATAATGATCTGACCACTAGATGTTCACTTTCCAAAAATAGTAGGTCTTCTACATAAAGGACTGTCATTAGCTTGGGATCTCGGCCCCTAATTGTCAATTAAAGAAACTGTGAAAGAGGCAATAAACACATAAGATGTATTGCAAGGAGAGATTGAAAAAATGGTCATCTTAGTAAAAAATTGACACTTACTAAAAATATCTAAGTGGTCCCATGAGCATATCTTCCAAAAATAGAAAATTGATCCAGAAGGTGAGAGGAACGCAGGGAGAAAGGGAAATACATGAGTTATAGACATCCAGTTGAGGTTCGAGGCATTTTGATTTTGCAAATGCTTACTAAAAACAATTCAAGTTTCCTATTTTCTTGTAGAAATCATGAAGAACTAAATTGACATGGAAAAAGCTGACATAGCCTTTTCGACTTCCAAGTAAGAGATAGAAAATAGTACAATATCTATCATCATACAATGTACAGTAGGTGACAGTGAGGATGCCAATAGTGTCTTTTAACACTCATTTCATGTTTCAATTGGTGTGCACGAGGTGAAAATTTTCACAGTTGACACCATCAAATCATTCATAAGATGATTCATCATGATCATGTCCATATCAGCCAAGAAGTGCGACAATGTTACAGGGAGTCAGGACAAGATTTATTCAGAATAAGGCATTCTAGTCCCTTCAGAGGAGGATCTTCACGAGTGATACTAAATGGAAACTAAATGAGTCATTTGACAATGTTTTTAAACACATAGTTCATGGTGTTCACATGTCATTCAAATGGTGAAGGTTTCTCAATGTGTGCAAGATTTTGGAGATTCAAAGTTCATCACATTAGATCACTTCATCGAGTCATCTGTTAGTGGAGGTTATTATTTATCCTTTTATTTATTTATTAGGATAATTCTTACACTTGTGTTAGCCCTACACTTGTTGGGTTAGCTTGCTTAGGTGTACTAGTTGTGTGGAGTTAGCTTACTAGTTGTGTTGAGTTAGCTTCTCAGTTATGTGGAGTTAGCTTACTAGTCTTTTGGAGTTAACGTAACTACCAGTATCAATTAGTGGGAGTTCTTCACCACTGATTTAGGTAGTAGCTGCACTTCCCTCCTCCTATATGTACATCTTTCTTATTGAATAATTCAAGTCATTATATTGTAATGTATTGAGCATTATAGATTATGATGGATTTCCATATATGGTATTTTAGCTCTTCTGTTTTACAAATATAATGTGGTGTGCTATTATCATCTGAGATCGTGGCTTGGAACAATCTTCTTATCATTCCTTTCATGGTATCAGAGCCATAGATGATGTAGACATCCATATGTAAGTTTTTCTTTGCAGGACAAGGGTTTATTTTTTCATGTATATGGAATTTGTTAGCAATTTTTTGTAGCATGAATTTTTATGCAAAATAGAGTGCAGAATTGGATTTGGAAGGTGCCAAAACCCTAGAATCGATTGTAAACTCGACCATGTTTTGAGAAGATTCAAATTTGGACCCTAAGGGTGCATTATTTTATCCATTAGATATAGGCATGTAACTTCTGGATGCAGTCCTTTTCTTTTGCATTCTTTTATCCATTGGATAAACCCTCTCCAGATACATTATACCCTTTGGTTTTTGATGCAGTCTATTTATCCATTTTAGTACACAGATCTGTACCCTCTATGGGTGCATTCTTTTATCCATTGGATATAAGCGTGTACCTTCTGGATGCATTCTTTTACCCTCTGGATATTTTGGTTTTGGATGCAGTCTTTTATCCACTGGACGCAGATCTGTACCCTCTGGGTGCATTCTTTTATCCATTGGATATTAACGTGTACCCTCTGAATGCAATGATTTACCCTCTGGACATTTAGGTTTTGGGAGCAGGCTTTTATCCTTTGGTCACAAGCATGTATCATGTGGATGCACTCTTTTACCCTTTGGACATTTGGGTGTCATGTGTACCTTTTAAAAAGATCAAGCATTAAAATATTATTTTAATAGCAAAACCTTGTAGAGCTCATAACTTTTGATCCATAGCTCGGATTAAGGTGATCATATTTTTTTAAAATTGTGTATTTTTTCGAGATCTATGCATTGGTGAAATTTTTATACACATATTTCAAATGTAAAAGGTATTTTTACTCATTGTAATATTTACATGCACTCAATTATAAAGTGCCAAATTCGGGAGGGTGTTGTGATCACTTGTGGACGCAATTTCGGTTGAGCCCAATGTCCTAAAATTTTGGGTATTACATTCTTGTATATATGGGTGTATACATTTATATCTCTCTTGTTTGTTGAGATATTTTGGATCTGTATTTTCGACACTCTTTTTTGGCATGTTGACAGTCTCTCTTGTGGGGGAGCTATTCTGGTGGATCCCAGTGTTAGTTTGTCAGTGTTCGAGTAGTTGATTTTGACAACTCATACAGATTTTTGGTGTCACTCTACCCATTCTGCAGTATGGGAGGGTGTGGTGTTAATACTGCTTCTTTGGGTTTCATGTCCTTGCCTTGTTACCTTAGCTTTTTCTTGGATCGTGGCACTCCTATTTATTTGGATTTACCTTGTTGCCTTGGTTTTTCCATGGCATCTAAATTATGTTTGGTGTTTGTTTTTCACAAATTACTTTCGACATCACTCCATTGACAGTCTCCTTGCATGGAGCTATTCTAGTGAAGCCCAGTGTCAGTTGTTTTTGAGTTCTATGATTGAGTAGTGGATTTAGACCACAGTTACGTACCACACTTCTTCAGCATTGTATGAATTTTTGGAGCCAAGCTTCTGAGGATATCTTACATTAGTATTTTTCCCTCTCTATTTTGTTATTACTGGTTTTGGGTACCTTGCGGTGTCCATTTTTCCCAAGTTGTTGTATGTGGGTACCTCATCAGGCCTTGTTGCCGGGACCCACCTTCTTTTCCACCCACCTAAGCTATGCTTACGGGAGGGTGTTAGTGTAGGTTATTATTTATCCTTTTATTTATTTATTAAGATAATTCTTACACTTGTGTTAGCCCTACACTTGTTGGGTTAGCTTGCTTAGGTGTACTAGTTGTGTGGAGTTAACTTACTAGTTGTGTTGAGTTAGCTTCTCAGTTATGTGGAGTTAGCTTACTAGTCTTTTGGAGTTAACTTAACTACCAGTATCAGTTAGTGGGAGTTCTTCACCATTGATTTAGGTAGCATTTTCACTTCCCTCCTCCTATATGTACATCTTTCTTATTGAATAATTCAAGTCATTGTATTGTAATGTATTGAGCATTATGGATTATGATGGATTTCCATATATGGTATTTTAGCTCTTCCGTTTTGCAAATATAATGTGGTGTGCTATTATCATCTGAGATCATGGCTTGGAACAATCTTCTTATTATTCATTTCATCATCTAGAAGGATTAGCGGGCTTTATCAGAGGTAGAATTTGTCATCATCGGAAGCACTCTCTCTCTCTCTCTCTCTCTCTCTCTCTCTCTCTCTCTCTCTCTCTCTCTTATCTCCCCAAATTTATCTCTCCTCAATATTCTAATCTTGTGTTAGGGTTGTAATATTCATATGTCTTGATGTTTCTAATGTAATAAGTCACCTTTATGTTATAAAAAGGGACTTAATGTTTTCCTAGGAAGGCAAAGAGTCTTAAGTTATGTCGAGACATATGAAGAGTCATTGGGGATTATGTGAAAATTCATTTCTCTTCCTATAAATTGTAAATCTATTCCCATTTCAATGGTTGGTGATTGATTTTGTAAACTGAAGAGTGTATTGTACTTTGAGAGAATAAAGGAGATAGCCATTTTCTTCCATTTCCCCCCTCACTATTTTTCCTCAATTCCCACACTATGTACAAATTTTGATAAAAAAATCAATACAAGGAGGAGTTTCTATCCTTTTTTGATTAATGGATTTATTGATACTTTGTGCTCATAAATTCTAATCGGTCTTGTTATTTACAAAGTTTTTTCTTCTCATAAATGCATATGTTGAAATTTCTAACTAGTGTGTGTAGGAATTTGATTTTCTACCTACAACATTAGTTCTCCTATCTCATTTCTCACTCCACTTTCCCACTTTACAAAAAAATTCCTCTGTAGCAAGAAATTGCTATCTTTGTCACAGGGTATTTGGAGTGCCCTTGTTAGATTCCAGGTCGAAAGGCCACCATAGAAATCCACCCTTTTACTCATGCATGCATATAGGGAAACTACACCGGTTGAGTAGAGGGACTTAGATTCCTAGAGTGTTGTCAAGAAATCCACAATTTTGTTCCCCAAAAAATTTTCTTTCCAACAAATGTATAACAACCTAACATAGATACTACATAGTAAACACTAATTTCCTAACAAGCCGATAGCATAAAAATATGATAACTAACTGATTGTATTCAAATGAATTTATCGAATTGTTATTTCATGAGAATGGTGAATTGACCCCTAAAATTGAATTGCACCCAAAAAAATTGACAAACTGGTCCTAACTAGTACCCTAAAAATTCACTAATTTCAAATTTCATAAAACCATAATATTCATGAATTAACGAATATTCTCCATTAAACTTTTCCATGCTTAATAGTAACAGAAGCTTATAGATTTAAATAAAATGGCATACCTTAAAACCAAATGGAATTGGGATGACTAGATGTGCCAAAGGGAGTTTGAGATAACATATGTTTCTTCATGTCCATTCAATGCATGAAATTTAATATCTTAGACTTATCAAATATGAGCTTGGAGGCTAGATGTTAGAATTGGTTTTAGAATACTTAGGTAGAGGCATGGGTTGATTTTTTATAGGATCAAAATCATTTTAATAGATATGTATTGATCAATGTTGACTACGGGAAAATAAACTGATTTTTGTTTGGATCAAGGA